>CAWUFW010000462.1:1410782-1815228 GCA_963921515.1 Calotriton arnoldi | reverse complement strand
TTGGAGATATCGTCGCTACGTCCGGCACGTTTCAGCATCCGGGAGAGCCGCACATAAGCTCCGTTTCGCGTCACTAAATGATCCACGGCTACGAGACGAACAAGCCAGCGACGAGTTCGAGTCGAAGACACGCGAAACCCGAACGAGACGAACCAACCATGAATCCCATCGCGCAGGTCCTACCAATACTCTACATCTATTACCGGGACCGATTCGGACGCGTACGGCGCCGACGGTAAGTCAAACACCAACAATACAAACTAACTACACGTACCTAAAATATGTCACACACACATAGGGATGCACAAATGACGTACACTAGCAACTGCACAATCACAGGGGTGGGATGGGCATCACCAATGCCATACACACCCATAGGGGCCTGGATTCCTGCCACCACCACCACCCCTACTCAGGGGAGCATGGATGCCCATCACCACGACCATCCCCACTCATGGGGTGCTGGATGCCTATCACTACCACCACCCCTACTCAGGGGGGGCTGGATGCCTATCACTACCACCACCCCTACTCAGGGGGGGCTGGATGCCTATCACTACCACCCCCCCTACTCATGGGGGGCTGGATGCCTATCACTACCACCACCCCTACTCAGGGGGGCTGGATGCCTATCACTACCACCACCCCTACTCAGGGGGGGGCTGGATGCCTATCACTACCACCACCCCTACTCATGGGGGGCTGGATGTCTATCACAACTACCATCCCCACTCATGGGGGGCTGGATGCCTATCACTACTACCACCCCTACTCAGGGGGGGCTGGATGTCTATCACTACCACCGCCGCAACTACTCATGGGGGGCTGGATGCCTATCACTACCACCACCCCTACTCAGGGGGGGCTGGATGCCTATCACTACCACCTCCCCTTCTCAGGGGGGCTGGATGCCTATCACTACCACCACCCCTACTCAGGGGGGCTGGATGCCTATCACTACCACCCCCTACTCATGGGGGCTGGATGCCTATCACTACCACCACCCCTACTCATGGGGGGCTGGATGCCTATCACTACCACCACCCCTACTCGGGGGGGGCTGGATGCCTATCACTACCACCACCCCTACTCAGGGGGGGCTGGATGCCTATCACTACCACCACCCCTACTCATGGGGGCTGGATGTCTATCACTACTACCATCCCCACTCATGGGGGCTGGATGCCTATCACTACCACCACCCCCACTCAGGGGGGCTGGATGCCTATCACTACCACCACCCCTACTCAGGGGGGCTGGATGCCTATCACTACTACCATCCCCACTCATGGGGGCTGGATGCCTATCACTACCACCACCCCTACTCATGGGGGCTGGATGTCTATCACTACTACCATCCCCACTCATGGGGGCTGGATGCCTACCACTACCACCACCCCTACTCATAGGACGGGTAATGCATGACACAACCAGCATACTCCCACATAAGGAATCACAGAAAATTACATCCACCCAAACAACATGACAAGCGTGTGTAGTCCATGTCAAATGCCTACAACACTAAACATGACAATGAACATACAATGTGACCCACTAACACATGTGTCAAACATAAAAGTGTGTGGCCTCCACAATACAAGCCGACCATGGCCACTGTGGCAATGGGGCCTAAAGCCCCATCACCACAGTTACCAAAAGGTAAGTGTGGGGTCCAAGGCTGATGGACCTTTTGGTCAATGTGGCAATGGGGCCTAAAGCCCCATCACCACAGTCACCAAAAGGTAAGTGTGGGGTCCAAGGCTGATGGACCATTTGATCAGTGTGGCAATGGTGCCTAAAGCCCCATCACCACAGTCACCAAAAGGTAAGTGTGGGGTCCAGGCTGATGGACCTTTTGATCAGTGTGGCAATGGTGCCTAAAGCCCCATCACCACAGTCACCAAAAGGTAAGTGTGGGGTCCAAGGCTGATGGACCTTTTGATCAGTGTGGCAATGGTGCCTAAAGCCCCATCACCACGGTGATCATAAGGTAAGTGTAGGCATGGTAAAAGCTGCCAAAGACAAACTGAATGGATGAATCCTGGTCACACAACAACTAAAACATCTGTGGCATAGTACTGCTTGTGTCCCATTACAACATATATTGGGGGAGTCTAACAGTGCAGTGTCACAGAAACATCGCTTTAGTCCATGTGCATACAAACATCGCACATGGGGGACCACATTGCCAACAATCAGCCGATTCCACAATGACAGAAGTGACCATCATGATGCTGACCCACATATCTGCACCTATGGACACACAAATGTATATAATCTGTGGAGACTGTGGATGTCAGGTGAACAAATACCATACCATGGCAGCAATGGGACAGTTAGTAAGGGGGTCCGACAAGGGTGTGTTCTGGCTCCTACTCTTTTCTCTTTGTTCATTAATAGGGTCGTTACCTACTTTTCTACATACCCCACTGATGCAGCTACACTTGCCGGCTCGAAGGTATCACTACTGATGTTTGCAGACGACACTCTAATTCTGTCCAAAACCCAATCAGGACTGCAACGAGCCCTAGACAGATTCACGGTCTTCTGCAACGATCACGAGTTAGTAGTAAACGTTGATAAAACGAAGTTCATGGTCCTACACAGACACAAAATAGTTAAAGGGAGAGTGGTTATGAACAAGGCCATATTGGAACAAACCGACACTTTCACATATCTGGGTGTCACCTTGGGAAAGAGGTTAAATTGGAAACCTCAGATAGATCTACTGGCCCTTAGGCATACCCAACTTGCAGGAGTCCTATTGAAAGAGCACCGACTTTCCCAAACAAAACCGGTAGGCCCTGCAATAACGATTAATAACGGCAAAACCAGGGCATCAATACTTTACGGTGCAGAGCTCTGGGGCTTTGAAAATTTAACTCCATTAGTTTTAGCCCAAAACAAGTTTATGAGATCTTTAACTGGTCTTCCACAATCCACTCCCCTTAAACCACTATTCTTAGATCTGGGTTGTAATGCACTCGAGGAGATTGCTCGCTTCAGACCTATAGCGTACTGGAGAAGGCTTTGGACCACGCCGGAGCTGCTACCATATGCAAATGCACTAAACTATATAAGAGAAATAGATTCGTCATGCAAAATTAAGTGGCTACAAAAGATTAAGTGTACACTGGCTGACATGGGGCTTAGCCACCTGTGGGAGGATCCAGTAGGTAATTTGTTCCCAGCAAAAAATGATTATAAGGCAGTATATTGGAACATGGTTAACCTTACGTCCATGTCATTGGTGCAAAATACCTCTCTTACTGGCATTTTCCTGGAGCACACGTATGAAACTAGGTTTGAAGCATCCTGGGATTTTATTACGAGACCATGTGACAGGAAATTGTACAATCAATTTAGAGTAGGCTCTCTTCCTATAAAAACGTTTACGACAAAATGGTGTAATGCAATAGATATCAAATGTTCCTCATGCCAATCGATGGATGAGTCTATTATGCATATATTGTTTGCATGCCCTGCATATAAGTGCCCTAGAGATAAATGGCTTAAGCCGATCTGCTTAAATCTTGGCACAAGATCATGTAAAACAGCGCTCCGTATACTAAAAATAGATACGCGTGAAGGTATAGTAATAGTAATGGCAAAGTTCCTGAGCTGGATGTGGGCCATTCGAAGAAATAACCTGAAGGTTCTAGTCGTTCCTGCTTCCTAATAATTCCTTAGTGTTACACATACTTTATTCGGGGAGTTCCAGATGTGCTCCAATCTTGCATCAAAACTTATATATTATGTTGGAGTCCTTAAATACTTGGGATATGGAAAATTGTAGGGATTACTGTGTAATATTATCAAATGACAAACCTTTTTAAAGTTTTAATATTTTTAGCATACCTAATCTCACATTTTTAAGAATTTTTTTTATCTTTGTGTTTGCTTTTAATGAATTCCAATTTTAATGTTTTGTATGTACTGTCATTGTGTCTTTAATGATTGAAAATATCAAAATAAAGACTAATTGAATTGAATTGAAAGAGATCATGCTGTCTCTCTTAATCTGTTTAGGGATGCCATATATATCAATGTTGTCCTTCCGTGAGTGATCTTCAAGGTCTACGATCGTGTATTTAAATTGCCATAATTCTGCATCCCAATCTAGCAGAGGATTGAGTCTTCATCAATATTATTCAGTCTCTTATTGTGAGCATTTATGTAAGGCTGAGAGATCTGATTGCATTGATTTAATCAGAGAGGATATTTCAGTCCCTCTTGAGTTAAATAAATCCATTTTAGTGGCAATAGAAGAAATATCTTTGAGTATTGTGTTTTATTTACTTGAGTTTTATATAGCGCTGGCTAGACCCGGAGGCATCAGAGCGCTTTACATGAGGAGAGTTACATAGCTTACAAATTATACATTGTTACATAAGGTACAACAGTTACAAGTTACATTTTTAAGTTAATGGCGTGTAGAGGGGTAAGGGGGTAATGTAAAAGGGTGAGGGGAGGGAGAATTTAGCAGAGCATAGGCATAAGGATAGACAAAGCGAGCAGGTGGAGAGGTTAAAGTAACATTTAATAGTGACGCAAGTCTCACACACGGGGCGTGTGGTGCAGTCTTGTTGAGTGTTATTTTAGAGATTTTGATTGATTGTGTGCGAGAGTGTGTTTTTTTGACCAATAGCACATTGGTGAAAAGTGGCTGCTTAACAGGCTTGTAAGCAGACATGTGGTTTCAGGTAATCAGCAGGCAGGTTAGGTAAGAAGAATACTTAAGTGTGAGAGGTCCACTGCTTCAGGTGCAGTTTGTAAAAAGTGATGATGATGATGGTTTTGTGGATGTTTGACCATATGGTGTTATAAATGTCCACACTGTAATAATCAAGTTAATGACACTCTAAATTCCGACCTCATTTTGACCGCATAGGAGGGGCATGTATATTTTTCCTTTGTATATGGGTTTCAAATGATTTGCCAGCATAGTATGCAAGTCTGCATTTGGGGCTCTTGTGCCTGCTTGAAATGGCCCTTTATCTCGTGCACTAAGGGTTGTTTGGTCGCTTTCTTGTCTGGCTTCTGGTTGCTGCAGCTAGGGAGACCCAGTGCCTCTGGATGTGATCACCTCTCTACAGCTCAGCCTGGCAGGAAGGGAAGGGAACACTTCTGTGTCAGGACAGAGAGATAATCCAGCTTAGAGAGCCTAGTCTATAGGAAGCGATAAGGCAATACTGCCTAGAGGTAGTGACTTGACCATATTGCCAGCCAGGTATGAACCCGCTAGGGCATCAGTGCCAAGTGAGAGAAGCCCAGTACAGCCTTTCCAATCATGAGTTATGACTTGTGTCTACCCGGACGATGCAGAGATTGCTCTTCTCTTGCTGCTACCCATTTCTGTGCCTGTAGGTGATGCTGGTCCCACAGATGATGCTGTTGATGTCTACACTATACCATCATGTGTTACTGAGAGTTCTTCAATTGATGCTGTTCCCACTATGCTCCAGGTGATAAGAAGACCCCTAGGTGATCCTGCCACATTGTCCTCCTAGGAGATACTTAGCCCGATCTGAGGATGATGCCCCATCTTTGCCCAGGTGATAATTCTCCACCATGCAATGGGTGCTGATGCATCTCTTGTTCATCTGGGCGATGCTGTGTCTCTTCAGGTGATGCTACTCTGTGACACAGATGCTTAGCCCACCTGTGGATGATGCTGCTTCCTCTCTAATTGAGATGCTGATACTAGTTATAGATGATGCCCAGTCAACTTTGTACCCCAGGTTGTTATCTCCATTTCTTTGTACCCTTGGGTGATATTGCCATGCCATCTCTGTACCACTAGCAATATTGCCCCTCCCATATGATTTATATTAACCCATTGGTGCTGCCCCTCCTTGTCCACAGTTAAGTCTGCCCTGCTCACTGTTGGGGTCCACCACTCCATTTGGTGCTGTTGTCCCATCGCTACCTCTAGATGATTCTTTGTTCCTTCTCTGGCCATGCCTGTCCCCCTCCCCTTGAGGTAGAGGCAGCACTGTTGGTTCTGATGCCGTGGGCTGCCCATCCACCTCTCTACTTTTCCAGGTGACCACCACTTTCGGGCTCTTAAGCCCCCTATTTGCTGGTCCCATAACTCTGCTCTGCATTCCCATCATAGTGCCTCCACCATTCGTCTACCCCCAGCTACAACATACCTCTCTGCCCCTGCTCCTCCCCTTACTAAGATTTTTCCTGTCAATCAAGATGCGCGCACCCATCTGAAAAAGACAGAGGGCCTCATTTACTATATTTTCTTGCTGTGCTGCCATGCATCAAAATAAAAGGGTAGGAATACACCGAATCTACAAATTTTGGTGCATTCCTGTCCTTCGCCCCTGACCCGGTGCACAAACAGCAGCCATCCACCAATGCAGACATCCTTGTGCCATGGTGCAAAGGTGCCTGTGTTGCAGGGATGATTGTCGTTGTGCAGGAAGGGACAATCATTAATGGTGTTTTGCTCCTTCTATGGCAGCACACATAGAAAGAGCAAAAAACAAGGAAAAATTAAAGTATTTTGCTTCGTTGCACCACTCGTACGCCTCCTCTGTGGAGGCGTAGGTTTCTGACGCATTCCCAGGTTTACGACTCTTTGTAAGCCTGGGCATGCATCAGGTACATGGATGTTGCATGGGAACACCCACAGCAACACCCATGGAATGCCCCTTTCACATAGAGTAATGCATGAAAGTGGTCCATATTTACAGGGCCATGAAAAGTGACGCAGGGTGACTTTACGTGGCCTTGTAAACATGGGTAGGCACACTGTGCCACCGGTGTGTCTAAAAAAGTGACGAACCAGTGGCGTAATGGGCTTGTAAATGAGGCCCAGAGACTGTTCATCAACTATGGTAATAAAATGTGAGGGAGAATAAAACTGAAAATGTGAAATGATCACTAAAAATGCAGCTATGGTGAGGAATGAATGAGAAAGGTATTGACAACACGAATTTTGTAGCAAAAATTAGGCCGTGAGAGATAGAAAATTTGAAATTTGTTGTGAAAGCATGTTTTCTAGTAAAACATATATAGATATTTGTGCTAAAACAAATGAGGTTTGTTACGACCATGGGTAATGAATTCTTCCAGGATGGCCCCCACATTCAGCAAGAAACCGTAATAATAAGACTTTATTGTTTTGATTACTTAAAACCATTACAATTTAAAACACATTCGATTCATTTGTAAAAAAGACAACTAAATAAAAACTACAAAACTGTGTTTTTCTTTAAACTCTCTAAAGCCATGTAAGCAATTAATGTTCAGCTAGGAAGCCAGGTTCAGATCGGCAGTTATTAGCAGTCAAGGGTTCTGTTATTGAGCCTGTGGACAGAAAGCCGCACTGCTGAGGTGAGGGAGATTTAGCAGCAATGGTATGTGCCAACTGTTTTGACGCCTTGGTCACAAATTTGGTGAGCCCAATATTCAGCTTCGTGTTATCTGGATTTAAGGCAGCTATTATGGCTTGGCGGCATGATCGAACTCCTAGCCTGATCCATTCTTCCCGCAATAAAAATTCAGCAAGAGTACTGAACTTGGTGGCCACATTCAAACAGTAATAACAATTACCATTCCAGATAGACTTCAAATGCAATAACAGTCTGGTCTAAAGACTGCTTACCCTGCTCTCTCTGCCAGCCCACTGCCTGGCAGTGCCATATTGGTGGAGAGCAGGCTGTGGTGTTACTGTGTGTACCCTGTTTACGCAACTCCTGCCATCCTACACATGGACTCCTCTGTCAAACATGACTTAAAATAAAAAATCTGCAAAATGCCATAATTTGTGACTGCCATCCACTCCTCTGAATTGCTGTGGTGTTGGCTGATCCAAAATGAGAAGGACATTTTCAACAAGCACTGGCCGAGAGTTGTCGACCCAAGGCAAGCAATGGTTGCCGGGGGAAGAACCAAGACCCCTCTGTCTTTTTGTTTCTAGTTCAATGAGCTTTGGTGACAGCTAAAGCTGTCTCAAGACAGACCTAATAAAGAGAAAGTGTAACTGCACCTCCTAACTTTTATTTTATTCATTCTCCACAAATAAATTGTTTTTCAATGGGGAGAAACTTTTCTCCTACTCCACCGTCATATTCACTTACCCTTTCCATCTTAGAAAGAGATCGACTGCTTCACATTGATACAATTGTACTTTTTTATTTTTTCACAAGAGGAATGCATTTTTTTATCAAGATAAAACCCTCTCCATATACACTCATTAATTTTGAGGGTGAAACATGTGTGCTTGTGGGTGGATGCTACTTTTCACCCGTAAAATATTGATACATTCAGTAACATAGAGTTGTATAACATTAATATTTTTAATTACAGATGTACTAAATTTGGTATGAGAAATATGGAGAAGAGGAAAGGAAAAACACGCTATTTCCCATCACCCATCTGCACAGGAAGTGCAACCTCTGATTCCCACCAAACCCATCTTTAAACGTTATGGCCAAGCAAGAGGACTTCATTTCCTTTTACTAATCTGCCCAGAAAGTGACATCAGTTGTTTTCAGCCCACAGTATCCCTACACTCCTCCCACCTCCCAGGACCTACTTAATGGTGGCCGCAGGAAGCCTGTCTGTGCCCATCCATTCCTGGACTGCACCCAGTGCCAGGAACCCTGGTTCTCCCACTACCCCCCGATTTCCTGTCGAACTCCTCCGTACTCTCAACCCCGGCTGCCGCTCACCGCACTGCTGCCACATCACACCACACAACATGGAAGGAGCATTCACATGCGCCTCCTTCAAGTTCTCATACACTCTCCCACACTTTAAACCCACCTCTCCAGCACCAACAGCACCCCACGTGGTCACACTCACACTACTCAGTTACCCAGTCACCAAATCACGCAGACCAAACACCACCTACACATCATACCACACTTAGTATGCATGCTGCTCAACACTTGCTCACTCACCAAATGCACCACGCAGTAGTGGCTCCTCGAGGGAGTGCTGCAGGGCAGTGGGGTGGGGCGGGGGAGGGGCAGGGTGGGGGATAGTAAACTCCGGAATACGGGCGAGCAGAGTTGAATAACTAAATAAATAAATAAAACAAATTACATTGCGCGCGCTGCATCGCCAAATCAGCGATGCAGCGCGCAATGTAATTCGTTTTATTCATGTATTTAGTTACTCAACTCCGTTCGCCCGTATTCCGGAGTTTACTACCCCCCACCCTGCCCCTCCCCCGCCCCGCCCCACCGCCCCGCAGCACTCCCTCGAGGAGCTGCTACTGGCACCACGGAGATATGTGACCTATTTCATAACCACGCTCTGGACCTGCTCTTCCTCACTGAATCATGGCTAAACTCAATCTCTACACTGTACATTGCTACAGTCATTCCCACTGGCTACAAGATCACCAGGAAAGACTGTCAGCTCAATCCCAGAGGATCAAAGATACCATCAGCTGGACCACTTACACAGACACCTCGTCAGCTTCATGGAACACATTGTGTTCAAGATATGAATCACAGCCAACTTCTCCCTGGATGGAACCCTCATATACAGGACACCAGGACACCGCACCAATTTTGCCAGCGACATCACAAACTTTGTTGTACCCCTCATCATCAATACCAGCAACTTCATCCTCCTCAAAGCCCTTAATTATACCTAGAAGACCGCACCGACCCAGACTCCATGGCCCATCTAGAAAATCTCAGAAACTTTGCCCTCACCCAGCACTTTGAAGAACCCACCCACACCACTGGACACCTATTGGACCTGATTTTCTCCTCAATCATCAATATCACAGCCAACAAGCCAGCAAACATGACTAGGACAGATCACGCTTCATCAGTTTCAGCAAACCCCTTCCACACCACCACAGACCTACCACCACTGGAACTGCCTGCCGCAGCTGGAAAAGCATTACAGAAGAGAAGTGGCCTTCTGCCCTCGCCGCGCACCAGCCTGAGCATACCAGCAGCTTGCCGAAAACCATCAAGAACCTCAAATACTGGATCACCACATGAACCAACATCCTGGTTCCCCTCAAGTGCAACCCAACATCAAGAGCCCAACCACAGGTCAGTTGGTGCACAGAGGAACTCTGGCTGACGAAACACACTGCAAGCAACTGGAGTGCAAATTGACAAGTCAAGAAACCACAGATAAAGACATCTTCAAATCAGCCAAAGACGCTACCACCAGCAGATATGGAACACCAAACTCACAACTCTTGCAGATCGAATCAGTGCCAGCAGTAACAGCAGCAAAGAAATCTTTGCCATCATCAAAGATTTCACGTGTCTCCTGCCACCTCCAGCAACATCACCCCCTCACAAGACCTTTGCAACAAGCTCTTAGAATTCTTCTGTAACAAAATCACCTCTGCAGACAGCAACTTTGACCTTCAACCAGACTGCGTCACTGTCACAACTTAATTTCCCATCCTGGCCAAAGAGCCAACCCTCACCTCGTGGTCCACCATCACCAACTTTGATCACTGCTACCATAAAGACCATCCACTCATGCCCCATCTGATCCTTGCCCCACCATGCCTTCACCAAAGGACTCCTAACAATCACCGAAGTACTAACACCCATCCTCAATGCCTTCATCCACTCATTTACAATCCTGGACACTTGGAAACATGCCACCTTCATGCCTCTGCTCAAGAAACCATCTGGTGACCCTTTCCAAATACAGACCCATCTCTATTCTGCCATAAACAGGCAAAGGTCTTAGAGAAACTGATCAACTAATGCCTCACTGACCACCTCAGCAACCATTAGCCCCTCAATGCCACACAATCCAGATTAAGACCCAACCACAGTAGAGAAACTGCACTCATCACTGCCACAGACAACACCTGCATGATCCTTGACAGAGGAGACATGGCAGCCCTCATCCTCTTGAACCTCTCTGCAGCATGTGACACAGTGTCCCACCCCATCCATATCAGGCACCTCCACAAGATTGGCATCCAAGGACCCGCTCTCCACTGGATCTGCTCCTTCTTAACAGATAGAACACAAACTGTCAGTATGGCACCTTACTCCTAAGAAACCTGTAAACTCTTCTGCAGAGTGCCACAAGGTTGTTGATTGATTGATTGACTTTTAATTTGTAGAGCAAGACAGTTACCCAAAGGCATCAAGGCGCTGTAGCCGACCATCCAGAGCTGAGACCTGACTGTAAATGCACCAGAGAAGAAACTGTCTATAGAGCATAAAGCCAGGTTTTAAGTGCATCCCTGAAGGGCAACAACTGTGGAATAGCCGGCAGGCTTTGCGGAAGAGAGTTCCAGAGTCTGCCTGCTTAGCCCCACCCTCCTCGACATAAACATGATCCCTCTGGCCCAAGTCATCCACGTACACAAAATCAACATGCTCTCCTATGTCGGTGACACGAAACTCATACTCCCCCTCTCGGACAAGACCCCAATGCAAGAAACAAGTTCACTGCTTGCATGACCAAAGTCGCTAACTTGATGAAAACCAACTGTCTCTAGCTCAAAGCCAATAAGACATAATTAGTGATCTTCTGCAAGAACATCTTACCATCGGACTGAAGCCAACTGGTGGCTGGTCGAACTTGGACCCACACCACACCCAGTACCCATGCCAGGAACCTAGGAATAATCATCAATAGCAAACTGGGCATGACCGCATAAGCCAACGCCTCCACTGCATCCTATTTCCACACCCTGAAGATGCTGAGGAAGATCTTCAAATGGCTCCTAAGCAACACTAGAAAAACTGCCACTCACACCCTAGTCACTAGCAAGTTGGACTACGGGAACACCCTCTATGGCAGAATCACCAAGAAATTCACTAGAATACTACAAACTGTCCAGAACTCATCAGCCAAACTCATCCTCAACCTCCCACACACAACTCACATCACACCACACCACACCTCAGGGAGCTCCACTGGCTTCCAATACACAAATGCACTCATTTCAAACTTCTCACACACAAATTCAAGGCACTATGCAACTTAAGCCCCACCCACTGAACAGTCTCATCTCCTTCACCATCCAACCAGATACATATGCTCTGCAGGACTCCTACTTACACACATCCCAAGCATACACAGAACCAGATCAGGAGGATGAATGTCTCTCTTACAATGCCCTTAAACCATGGAACATACTCCGACTCCACATAAGGGCCTCCTTTTCTCTTCTTGAATTCCGCAAGAAGCTGAAGACCTGGCTTTTCAATCAACCAACCTACCATAGGCAGGGCTAAGCACACACATCTGCTCAGCACCAGGATACCCCCACGGGTGACAGTGCGCTTTATAAATACCATAATATAATATAACATAACATGACATGACATGGAGAAACAATGGAAAGTAATAAAGATGGCAAATCAGTAGGAAAGACAAAAAGGGAAAAGAACAATTGGGGAAGAAAGACAATGGGGTGGTTAGTGGTGGAAATGGAAAAACATTGCTAAAGGAATTCAACATAGGTGGTAATGGCAAAGTAGCGGTGGAATCACGATGTGCAGAGTGAGGGAATGAATAGGTGACAGCCAAATAAGGTGTGACATTACATATGCATTGTTTATTTATTTATTTTACAAACACTGCCTTCAAAGAAATTGTGAACAATGTAAAATGCCACAGGAAAGCTGTTCTGGCACATCGTATTTTCTCCTCCTACATCTTCCTCGTCCTAGCCAAATGGAATGATCATCAATCCCATCTTCACCGCATAAATCCTATACAAGTAAAAATGTTCTTCACTCCTCCCAATATGCCCAACTATACTACTTCCTGTGTCAACTTACTTAGGTGGGATGAAGCTGAAACTTGTCAGGTAGGGATTGGTGCGTTCTTTTTTTATTTTATTTAATCGATTAACTCTTTATTTTAAAGTACGTTTTTCCCTTCTAACATGTAGATAGGCCTGCTATACAGCCCCTTTCGGTGGAAGAAGATACAACATACATACTCACCATCACCAAAGTTGAGGTAGCTTGAACTGCGTGCTAAATCTAAAGCACTCTGCCTGACTTCAAAATGGCAACAGAGCATGACTTTGCAGGATGGATTGGTTGCTTAGCAACCATATACATATTTCCAATAACAGCCTTCCTATGGGGGAAATTCTCTCTTTTTTGTTTGGTGATGGAGTCCTATCTACAGTCACATAATTAATTTAGCAAATAAATGCATTGGGTGTAGCTGTATTTGATGTTGCCCTTTGATTTATTATTTTTACTTTTAGCAATTTTATTTAGCTTGGGCATACACTCATTACTTTTTGACAGTGATAAGGAAGACTGAGAAGGAGGTAATGCTCGGAATACTTACCAGTAAGCTTTATTACTCTGAGGTATTGTCTTCATCATCAAAGTCATAACTGGTAGGTGGTGAGGAATAAAATTGCCTATTGATTTGTTTATTGGCTTTGATGTTTCAGGAAGTGTTTCAACTTCGCCCCTCCTAAGTAGGTTTACACAGGAAGTAGTAGTTTTAGCCACATTGGGAGGGGGGAAGCAAATTTTACTTGTATTGAGGACATCTGATGAAGATGAGACTGACGCTCATTCTATTTTGACTGTGGCGAGGAAGACAATGACGCGGCGTCATGAAACTTACCAGTAAGTAATCTGAGCATTAATCCTCAAAAGACCATAGTTTAAAATAGCTTAGGGTGCTTTAGACACCTTCTTCTGATGCTTGTTTTCTACAAGTCTCAGGGTGTAAACCTGATGAGATAGCTCAGGGGGATATTGCACTTCCATCACATATTTGTGTGTAATCTGGAATCATCAACAAATACCTCACACTAGTAATGTTCCTGCTGCAGAGTACTGTGTCTAACCTGCAGGTCACTGGTTTACAATACATGTAGGATTTAAAAGCAAGCTAATTTGTTTGTTGAAAAGATCGGTCGGTAACCTACAAGTCACAAGTGCCAACTCTAAAAAATAGCTCAGTTGGTTATGTGCCCACTGCTAACATTTACAAGTAGCTTACATGGCTTACATTTGTGTCTTGGCATTTTTATCTCAAATATGTGAACTTCTAGGGTTGATAAAATGAGTCTCATTCGAGTAGGGTGTTAATTAACATATTTTACTAAGTGCCGGCACTAGTCACTACATGTTGTGTGTTGTTTGACTTCTAAATAGCTGTATATTATGATTAAACACACAAGAAGAATGCATTATGTTAAACGTGAGCTGCATAGGACCCTTATTTTCCTTGACTGTCTTAAAAATTTGGAATTAAGCATAGTTTACTGTCCCTCATATTTCTACCAATATCACCACACATTTTTGTCACTTCAGAAGTATTTGTCTTTTTATAGCTTGAGAAATAAAATGTTTTAGAGCTACGTTCTCTCTTGTTAGTTTGCTAAGTGAGCAAGCAGGGTGCATTTTCTTTCCCCTTATGGCCTGTTCGATCCGGAGATTTGGCCATATCCACCTGTGCTCACTTTGACTTCCAATATTTGCTCCCTGTCAGGACAATCTGCCAAAAGTAATCACTGATGGCTCTTTGAAGTGAGTCATTTGGGAGTGTTTTGCTGGCGGGGTGGAGTTTTCCACTTAGGGCCCGATTCCTGGTTTGGCGGTACGGCGCCGGGTCCGCCCCGCCGCTGCACTGCCAAACCTGTGGTGAGGCCACCCGCCAGATTACGATTGTTTCTCGTGTCTGGAGGGCTTTTTTGGGGCATTCACATGGCGGTACCGTTAAAAACAGGCACTGCAATGGGAACGCCAAAAACAGTTCCTGCAAGGCATGGACTGAAAAGTCCATGCCATGCAGGAACTGGTGTGCATGCACACAGGGGGGCACATGTTGTGCCCTCCTGTGTGTATCCACAGGCCGCAGAGGCACAGGGGGCCCTGTAGGGCCCCTTTTGTTTCCTCTCCGCCAGGGTTTACATGGAGTAAGAATCTCCATGTAAACTCTGGCGGAGAGGAATCTCGTAATATGCTTGACGGGACCATGGCGGTCCTGCCAAGAATATTGATGCCTCCTCACTGCCGCAACACCGCCAGGGAATGGCGGTTCCCTGGCAGCTGCGGCGGGGCTGTGGCAGTCCAACCGTCTGAATCATAATCAGGCGGGCAGGAGACTGCCACCACCATGCCCCCACGAGTTGGGTGGATCCTAGGACCGCCAGGCTCGTAATCGGCCCTATAGTGTGGACATAAGTGGGTGCTCAAACAAGTGTGGGAGACGAAGTGCTCAGTGATCAACTATACTATTTGTAATTGTTTACAAGTGCTTTTTAACACCAACAAAGATGAAATCCATATGGTTGAAATAATGGACGTTTGGCAATGAAAACAACCCATTATGAAATGTTCAGTGGGGAATTTGGTCACAAATTTTCGGGAAGCGAAACGCTGACGGGACGCAGCACACGGGGATACTCAAGTTCGGAATAATTGAATTATTAACCCTGATTGTGATTCTGCTATTTGACTGTTGGGTACACCAACATCCTGAACTTCTCACTGAATTTGCAGCCCAAGTTGGTCCAGTGTTTTATTATGATTTAAGTAATGCGGTGGGACTCCTTTTTGGCATACCGACAGTTGTAGGATCTCCTCCAAAAATTTCGGCATTTTGGCCAGACACACGAAGATTGGTGTTCCTCCCTCGTGTATATTACGGAGATCCATTGAGAAAAGAAAGTGGACGTTCGCATATTTGAAGTCCTTTGTCCTGAAGATGACCCCCAAAGTATCTGTGGGTCGAAATGCCGTCGACGCTTAAAAACGTGGCCTAATTAAGAGAGGACACAATTGTTATATTGTGTATTTTGTTATTTGTTGTTGTTTCATGTTTTTTCTCTGCCACTGTTTGTTTAGTTTACACTTGTCAATGTTCCTAATTTTATTATTGTTTGTGTAACTGTATGAGCGCCCTTACTATTTTGTTCCTCTTTTGTGTCTTATTGAATTTATATTAAACATCATTTTTTGAGGTTACCTATGTACATGGTCATTGTGGAATTAAGCCAGCACAATTTTTTCCTTTTTTTGCACAATTTCTTCCTTTTTTACACCAATTGTTTTATAGTTTGTTATTTTAGCTCATGAACCACTCTTTGGAATACAGTTGATACTGCCCCAGGTTCTTGTTCTAGGGTTGCCCTTGTTGTTTGTAAACCAGTGGGGAATTTGGTCACAAACGATCCCCATGTAGAAAGTCCGAACGTGTTAAGCCATCATTTTGACTTTGTACACGATGGTTCGCCCTGCTGCTCTAAGATAGTCTGAATCAAGATAATTTAATTCAATTCAATTCTTCTTTATGTGATCTTAAGAAAAGATCATAAAAGCACAAGATAATTTAATTCATATATCTTCTTGTCAAGAAAGAGAAAGGTCAATTGTACTGTCTGTGAGGGAGCTGTAAGTAAAAAGTATAATGTAGTAGTGAAGTTGCAGATAGGTCAGCAGAGTAGGACAAGGGCTCTTACTTATTGGATATGGCCCTGCCCCACAGATAGATGATTTTTTTTTTAAGTTACTAGGGCCATCTCACTACTTTACAAGTATTGCTACAGATATTCTACAAATTCTTCTTCTGCCCTGAGGAAGGCTCCTGATTTATTCTCCATGGGTTGAAACGTAAACTAGGTACGAGTAGAAGCAGAGTGACATTATATTTGCGATTGAAACTAGACCCACAACTGTCGCAAAAATAAATTGATGGACTGGATGCGCCCCAGGTTATTACCAGAGACTGAGATTAATTCAGGCATTTTGCAGCACACTTAGAACGAGAAAAATGCCTCTGAGGATCGTTTTTGTGCAGGAAGGTGTCCCTTCATACACAAAAACAACCCTGCCTGCAACACAGGCACCCTTGCAACCTGAAGAAAGGTTGCCTGCGTTGGTGATAGGCAGCCAAAAACGCGCCACCACTAGGAAAGGACAGGAAGGTGCTGTATAATGGTAAATACTGCGCATTCCTGCCCTGTCAAGCAGCGCAGCAGGGTGGAATGCTGCGTTGCATTGTGTGAAGCCGGGTCTGGTACCTTAGTGGACTAATGTGTCCACTGTAGGGGCCTGTGTTTGACCTCATGGTCACAGGTTCAAATCCTGGCAGGTGCACTCAAACTTTCATCCTTTGGAAGTTGATAAAATGAGTACCATTGAGTTAGGTATTAATAAACCTCTGTTGTTCAGCGCCAAGATACCCCTCAGGGTGAACGTGCGCTTTTCAAATACACATTATAACCATGGCCCTTGTTTGTGTTGGGAGCACTAGTGCAGGTTCATGCGTCCTTGTGGTAAGAACTGGAGCTGAGAGCCTTAGTACAGTGCTCAAATCACGAGTTTAGTGATACCTGTGAGCACTAGTGCAGTAGCACATTTCCTTGTGGTCAGAACTTGCACTAATGCATATGCACTTTTTCTTAAACGTGCAGTTGCAGCGGGGAGTACTTGTGCAAGGGCACATTTCCTTATGATTAGAGCTGTCTTAGGAAGCACTAATGTAGGCACACACTTTCTTGTAGTTAGAACTTAGAGCTGGCATAACTAGTGCAGGGACACCCTTCTGGTTTGGCGTGTGTTTAGAATCTGATTCTAGGAGCACAGCGGAGGTGCACACTTCCATGTGCGCAAATAACCGCCGGGTACACTTATACCGATGCTCAAATCCCTGTGGTCAGGAGGACTGGCACTGAAAGAACGAGTTCACAAGCATGGTGCCATGTGCACTAGTGCTCACTCCCTCTTCCATGTGCTTGGACCTGCCGCAGGAAGCACGGGGCGGGGGTACGCGTTCTTCCTTGTGGTCACAACTGGCGCTGGGAGCGTTGGTGCCAGCTTCTCCCATCCTTGTGGCTAAATTCACGGCTGGCACGAGGACTAGGGCACTAGCGTCTACGCGCTCGTGCCATCAGTCGCAGCTGTGCTAGCTGCTGTGGTCAGATGCCCAGCTGGTATTAGGATGAAGGACCCTAGTGCAGACAGACCCTTGCTTGTGGTCACAACAGGAGCCGGGGGCACTAGTGCAGGCACTCGGGATTTTGGTGTGAGCCCACCGTGCACTTCCCCGGCGAGAGCAGCACGTGCCGTGGGAGGGAGTGCGATACTCGACGTTTATTGAAGGTTAGCGCCCCCGGCTCTCTCTTAGCGCGGGTGTGCCCAGAAGCCGCGCCGTGCTCTGGGCGGGCGCTATGCCTCGCCGCTCTGGCTATTTCCAAGTCCACTGGTGTCCACTCAGCGAGGCCAGGCCACCCTTGGCAGTGGCAGCCACTGCTTGGAGGGGCCCTGGGAGGCGCTAGAAGGGGAGGGGCGAGGGGGATGTGCGAAGCGAGGGTCTCACTTTAGAGAAACTTGGTAAAACTGGGATTTACTTAAATATCCGAGTGCCCTAAATGCACTTGAAAGAATCCTGCCATAGCACAGGGCACGCGTTCGCTATCAATGCTTTCACCCGTCACTTTAGCTTTTATCTTTTAATCACTGACTTTACCTGCCACCTTAAAGTGTTCTAAGAACTGGAAAGAGGCGAGAACCGGAGGCAGGAAACCGAAGTCTCTGGGATGCGCGCTGGGCCGATAAACGCCTCCGATTCTGACCCGACGCTGAATAAATCACGGGAGCTGATTTTAAAAGGTGGTTCTTCAAGCTGTGGGTAATTTAGGAGGGAATCTTTACATACTTTTATTCAGCGGCATTTCTTACCTGTCGATTGTCCAATAGCGCTGGCCAGCAGCAGGGCGACGCCCAGCAGGGCCCCTCTGTGACCCCCCATGTGCAGCCCCGTCAGCAGGTCATGTGTGAGAGCGGGCTCTCAGGGTCAGTCCAGCAGGTAAAGGTACGGCCAGGTACCGGCGTCTGTCCTCCTGCAGCAGCTGCACTGTGCGTCTCACCTGTCACACGCACGGCCAGGGTCACGAGAGTGTGGCAACAGGAGGAAGGCGGACGAGCGATGAAACAGGTTTGGGTAAATGGGACGGGGTGGGGTGGGGGCACCCAGGTTACAACTCCAAACAATACCTCGAACTGCCAAACATCGGTCACTAGCCACCCCCCCTCCCGGCACAGACGTGCAGGGAGAGATGCTGTTGTACATCATCTGCCTGTCCATGAAACGCGTCTGTTGCCTGCCCCTCGGCGCCTTACCTCTCCCTCTCATTGTCGAGCAGTCATTTGCTTTATTTTTAAAAAGCGCCCAGAAGGTTGGCGCCTCGGAAACGTTGTACAGTTACCAGCGCACCGTTTTTCTTCTGATTGCTTTAGTTTGCAGTGAAGAAAATTGTCCACCAGTCCAGAGAGAAGAGATTTCTGCCGGAATATAATGGGCGGGGAGCGGCACCTTTGTGCTCTACTGTGACTAAAAAGAAACAAGCATTGCCAAAGCCAGTTGGTCTCATCGATGTGGGAGTTAATGGCTATGCCAAAGTCTTTGAGCTAAGCTGAAGGGCAGCGTGGCTGCTGTTCAGCATAGCTAAAAGTTAGTGGTGTGGCGTAGAGTAGGGTGGTATAGAGTAGCATAGACTGAAGAGGAGTGGAGTGGGATAGAATGGAGTGGCATAGGGTAGAGTGGCATAGAGTGGAGTGGCATAGAATGGAGTGGAGTGGCGTAGGATAGAGTGGCGTACAGAAGAGTGGCTTACAGTACAATTGCATAGAGTGACATAGACTAGAGTCGAATAGACTGGAGACTGGAGTGGCATAGAATAGAGTGACATAGAGGAGACTGGCATAGAGTCGAGTGGCGTAGAGTAGGTTGCAGTGAAGTAGAGTGGACTTGCATAGAATGGAGTGGCATAGTGTAGAGTGGTATAGAGCACAGTGCCACAGAGTGGAGTGGCACAGAGTGGTGTAGAGTGGCATTGTGGGAAGTTGAGTAGCAAAATGAAGAGTGGAGTGGAGCAGATTGGTGTTGAGTGGAGTGGCGTGGAGTTAAGTGGCATAGAGTGGCATATTGTAGAGTAGAGTTGTGTCAAGTAGCATTGAGTAAAGTTGCATAGAGTGGAGTAGCGTAGAGTAGAGTGGCATAGAGTGGAGTGGGGTAGAGTGGCATTTTGTGGAGTGGAGTTGCATATAGTAGAGTAGAGTAAAGTGGTGTAGAAGACAGTGGGGTACAGTGTAGTGGTGTAGAGTAGAGTGACGTGGTGTAGAGTGGCATAGAGTAGAGTGGCGTAGAGTAGAAATGGCATAGAGTGGGGTGGATTGGGGCAGAGTGGCGTGTAGTGTAGTGGTGTTAACTAAAGTGGGGTGGAGTAGAGTGGCATAGAGTAGAGTGACGTAGAGTAGAGTGGCATAGAGTGGCTTGAGTGGCATAGAGTAGAGTGGCATAGAGTGGTGTAGAGTAGAGTGACATAGAGTGGAGTGGTGTACTGTAGAGTAGAGTGGCATAGAGTGACAGAGTAGAGTGGCATAGAGCGGAGTAGCATAGAGTGTCGTAGTGTGGTGTTGTGTGGAGTAAAGTGGCATGGAGTAGAGTGGAGTTGGGTAGGCTAGAGTGGCGTAGAGTAGAGCGGAGTGGCATAGAGTGGAGTAGAGTGGCATAGAGTGGAGTGGTGTAGAGTGGCATAGAGTGGAGTGGCATAGAGTGGAGTGGCATAGAGTGGCATAGAGTAGAGTGGCATAGAGTAGAGTGGCATAGAGTGGAGTGGCGTAGAATAAAATGATGTAGAGGGGAGTAGCATAGAGTAGAGTGGCGTAGAGGAGTACAGTTGTGGATGTAACTAGCTAAAGCATCAACAGAGATGGCATGTAGGGTGAAAGGAACATAAACAGGAAGCCGTATGCCTGTGTTAAAAGTCTGAAAGCTCATTGCATGTGCGGGAGTAATACTGAAACACTTATATTTTTTAAAAAGTCATGCATTGTAAAAGGATGAGGAAGAACAAAGACGACAAAGACATTTTTTCACATGGATGGAGATTTACAGATAGATCCTTATTAGGAGTTGCCGTGAGTGGAATGTACGAGGTCCATGGTCCAGGGGGAGATAACACAAGAAAGGAAGGGAAGCCTACCGGAGCTAAGCAATGGAAAGATTGCAAATGAGAGTGTCAACAAAAACAGCCTATGGTATGGTGTGGGCGGGTTGTATTCCCACTGAATTATAAACAATACGTCTCGGAGCACAGCGCGGAAAGCCAAATATACTTAACAAAGCAGAGGAGAGAATTACTGAGTCTCTGATTGTCTAATAAAAAAAGAATAACCTGTACATTGCAGTTTTATCTAGAGAAGAGTGTTTTAATTATTATTGGGTTATCTGTCTGGGCAGTCATTAAATTGACCTTGGAAGCATAAAAGCTGAATTCAGCAGGCCCTTGGATGAACCTGAGGTCTGCAGATAACACTCAGATCTCAGCAGTGACTGCTTAACCGACTGTATTTCAATGCAATATACATACATTGTTTTATTGCTAAATGCTGGCCCGGTACATGGGTGGTAATCCCTGGAAAATCCTTGCCCTGGTACAACGGTGGTGATACCTGAGAACATCTTGACTCTACCACAATGCTGGTAATCTCTGAAAACATGCTGGCTCTGCTACAATAGTGGTAATCCCTGGAAACATACTGGAGCTAGAACAGTCTTGGTAATCCCTGGAAACATACTGGAGCTAGAACAGTCTTGGTAATCCCTGGAAACATACTGGAGCTAGAACAGTCTTGGTAATCCCTGGAAACATACTGGAGCTAGAACAGTCTTGGTAATCCCTGGAAACATACTGGAACTAGAACAGTCTTGGTAATCCCTGGAAACATACTGGAGCTAGAACAGTCTTCGTAATCCCTGGAAACATACTGGAGCTAGAACAGTCTTGGTAATCCCTGGAAACATACTGGAGCTAGAACAGTCTTGGTAATCCCTGGAAACATACTGGAACTAGAACAGTCTTGGTAATCCCTGGAAACATACTGGAGCTAGAACAGTCTTGGTAATCCCTGGAAACATACTGGAGCTAGAACAGTCTTGGTAATCCCTGGAAACATACTGGAACTAGAACAGTCTTGGTAATCCCTGGAAACATACTGGAGCTAGAACAGTCTTGGTAATCCCTGGAAACATACTGGAGCTAGAACAGTCTTGGTAATCCCTGGAAACATACTGGAGCTAGAACAGTCTTGGTAATCCCTGGAAGCATACTGGAGCTAGAACAGTCTTGGTAATCCCTGGAAACATACTGGAGCTAGAACAGTCTTGGTAATCCCTGGAAACATACTGGAGCTAGAACAGTCTTGGTAATCCCTGGAAACATACTGGAACTAGAACAGTCTTGGTAATCCCTGGAAACATACTGGAGCTAGAACAGTCTTGGTAATCCCTGGAAACATACTGGAGCTAGAACAGTCTTGGTAATCCCTGGAAACATACTGGAACTAGAACAGTCTTGGTAATCCCTGGAAACATACTGGAGCTAGAACAGTCTTGGTAATCCCTGGAAACATACTGGAGCTAGAACAGTCTTGGTAATCCCTGGAAACATATGTGGAGCTAGAACAGTCTTGGTAATCCCTGGAAACATACTGGAGCTAGAACAGTCTTGGTAATCCCTGGAAACATACTGGAACTAGAACAGTCTTGGTAATCCCTGGAAACATACTGGAGCTAGAACAGTCTTGGTAATCCCTGGAAACATACTGGAACTAGAACAGTCTTGGTAATCCCTGGAAACATACTGGAACTAGAACAGTCTTGGTAATCCCTGGAAACATACTGGAACTAGAACAGTCTTGGTAATCCCTGGAAACATACTGGAGCTAGAACAGTCTTGGTAATCCCTGGAAACATACTGGAGCTAGAACAGTCTTGGTAATCCCTGGAAGCATACTGGAGCTAGAACAGTCTTGGTAATCCCTGGAAACATACTGGAACTAGAACAGTCTTGGTAATCCCTGGAAACATACTGGAGCTAGAACAGTCTTGGTAATCCCTGGAAACATACTGGAACTAGAACAGTCTTGGTAATCCCTGGAAACATACTGGAGCTAGAATAGTCTTGGTAATCTCTGGAAGCAAGTAGTCCCTGGCACAATGGTGGTAATTCCTGGCATATTGTGGACAGCCACTATCTAATGGCACTAAGGCATAAATGTAAATCATCTTCATTAAAGAGACTTTATTCAGTTTGTAAAAAAAAAAAAAAACGAAGTGTACAAAACAACAGAGATAAAAATAACACAGTTAAAAGCAATCTTTGTGCTCGGCGTGTTTGCAAATATCCACATAATGCCTGGCAGCGAATACTCACTGCAGTAACTTGAAACATGTAAACAATTACTTTCAGTAAAACCAGCCACAGGTAAAATGCACATTGCAAATAAAAGGACAGTTATATGAGAAAGATCATAGATGTTCTTCGGGCTCAATATATCACTGGCGTGCCTTCCAACAATGTAAAGTGCACCGTGCATTAGAAAGACCAACGTCTAGAAGTCAGAGAAAAGAACTAGAGAGCAAATCAATTCTCATATAAGTTTGTCCTGTAGAAACTGGTGGGAACTAAAATGAAACCATCAGGCATACACAGGCACTTGCGTTTAATCACTAATGGGACATAATCTTTGAACGTTTAAACCATACGTTTAGTAAAAAGCGGCTTACTGCAAAGACAATTGGGCCAGAGGTATCAGCCTTTAAGATCCTAAGTGCAACCAGATAGCGTGTGATTTTTAAGTTCAAGCATGTTGGGCGTATCCACCTTCTACCGGGATAACGACACTCAGGGCAGAAGAACAAGACATGTTCCTCTGTCTCAGGAGCCAGACCACATGCAGGGCACTTATCGAAAACCTGGTCTCTGGTCCATTCCCTGAAGCTCCTTAGCGGTAGCAACCAAGCGGAATCGCACCTACAAGCTTTTCCCAAAGGTGGAGTGATCATATCTAGGAAAAGTTCAAACTTGGGACTTGGCTTGAAGCTCAGGAGCTGATTGGTCAAGCGCCCTGAGGTTGCACCCGTAGCGTATTGGTCACACATGAATGCCCAATTCTTTGCATTCAGGACAGCTACATCTGCCTTGCGTATTTCCTCAGGATGGTCTCACAATCTAGCCAGCCCAAGTGTCCTGCACCAAGAGGCAATGTGCTTCAACCAGGGATTTTTCGTAGCACTGCTCGTTTTCAACAATTCCCCCAAGGGCGCTCAATAGTCAGTTAGCTCAGGTGTAGACCATAGTCGTATCCAATACATCAGGGGTTGTAATAGTGCCACATCTGAAATTCTTTTTATACCTAGATCGAAAAACAAAGGAATGAGAGTTGTGCTGTTTGGGACCGAAATAAGGGCGTTGACAAAGTTATTTTCGCCCACAGCCAGATTATGAGTATTAGCGAAGCCACAAATTTCAGCTCAGAAAAAGCGCAGCACTTTGGGCCTTAGCACGATAAGCCTCCAGTGCTGGCGTTATCGATCGCGACTGTGTCTGCTTGTGAAGTCTCAGTATAGCTTTAGATCTTTGAATTATAAGCAAGCAGCTTTTGCCGAGCTGCGATTCCCTGCTCTGCTTAACGCTTAAAGCTAAGGACCCTCTCAAGTGGTTCATCGGCAGCTTTAACAGTGCTGCTTCTGGTTTTGCCCTTCCCAAATACCATACATTTGGTCTTTGTTGCATTGAGTTCTAGGCCCCTAGAAACACAAAAAACCAGAACTTTTCTAATATGTTCTCAAGACCTGTCAGAGTCTTTGAGATGAGTAGAGAATCATCAGTGAAGAGCAGAATTGGTATTTTCTTCCCATTCAAGGTGGGGGAGTCATTTCTACAATCTATAGGTTCGCTGACCACACCGTTCACGTACAGGGTAAACAAAGTAGGTGTGCGGACACACCCCTGCATACGCCGCGTTGGATAGGAATTCTACTGGTTAGTTTACTCTGTTTCCCCCATCAGACCTGGGCATAGTTATCTACATGCAATCTCGCTATCAAAGGTACCGCAGGGCATATTATCTAGGAAGTGAGAGGCGTGAGAGTGAGAGGCGTTAGCCTCCTTGGCTTAACGCCTCTCATCGCCACTTCGGAAACGCAAGGCTGCACCATATTACCAAGGACATGGTGCAGCCTGACGTTTCCCCCTGCGATGGCGCTAAGTTTCACAACTTTGCGCCAATGCAGACACCCTTGCACCAGAGTGCAAGGGTGTCTGTGTGCAGGGGACGATTGGTTATGTGTAGGAAGGTGTCCCTTCCGGTACATAAACAAACCTAAAATGCCATTTTGTAACTTACATGTGTGCTGCTTCATGCAGCACACATGTAAGATACAAAATGGCATTTAAAAAGGTTTGTTTATGTACAGGAAGGGACACCTTCCTGTACATAAACATACCTTGGCATTTTGCTTTTTCCATGTGTGCTGCACAAGGCAGCACACATAAGACCAGGATTTTCCTGGTCTTAAGTTCGGCACTGCCACCTATTATCGCCTCTCTTGATAATAGGTGTCAGCGTCGAAGTGAATGGGTGTTGCGGTGGAATGCCCACCGCAACACCCACTGCACGCCCCTTTCACGCTAAGTTTAGCGTGAAAGGGCACTATTACCAAGGCAGCGTTAAGCCACTTAACGTGGCTTTTAGCCACGTTATGTGGTTTAACACTGCCTTGGTAATAGGGCGCTGACCCTATCACCACCACAACGTCACAAAAAGTGACGTTGTGATGGCGATAGGGGCTTGGTAATATGCCCCTGCGTTTGCCGGGGATCCTTTTTCTCTGAGAACTTTCCACAGATTCTTTCGTGGCACAAGATCAAATGCTGCTCTTAAGTCAACAAATGCTACATACAGTTTTTGATTGTTGAGCACCACGTTTCCAATAAAATAATGTAAACCTGAAGACTTGGTCACATTTGCTAATTTTTAGCACGGAAACACTGCTCGGAGAGAAGACAAAATCGGTTCACTGACAAAATATCGCCATACAAAAATATTGTGACATAAATATGTAAAAAATGTCATCATGCTATACTTATCTTGTAAATTACAAATATATCGCTGTCAATAATACCCTTGTCTAAAATATTGTTTTTTTAAATACATCTAAGTTTAAATAGTAACCATTAAATATATTAAATAATAACACTAATATAATGAAAAGAAAATATAACAATTATAATTATTTTCAGAAAGTAAATCACACATATATATTAATATATATATATATATTTATATATATTTATAATTTAAAATATTATGAAATGAATAATTTTATTTTATATTATACATTTTTTTCCAATGTAATAATATAAAAATAAATATATGTATATATATATATATATATACATCATCATCATATGACTTTATTTTCGATTATAAGATCTTAAAAAGCACAAAACACCTCATAGGAATAATAGAATAAAAGACATATCAGTCATAAAATACAGTATATACAATAAAAATGTAAAAAGAATTCATCCAATACATTTGGCACGCATGATCCAAAGTGCGTGCCAATATTTGGCCGGGCAAAATACAGTTGTCCTGCTAGTATCCCCAGAGAGAATTCTCAACACCTCAAGATAGTGGCCTCGACCAACCAGTCTGCAAAATGGAATAATCCACTTGCCCCTCAAGTTTTTATAATAGGGGCAGAAGAATAACAAGTGGACTATTGATTCTGCACTGGCTTTACAAGTTGGGCAGAGGGTATCCATGGAAACATTACGGCTCCATTTACTGCAAAACACTCTAGTTGGTAAAGTCTTATAACAAAACTGTATAAAAAGTTTGCGAGCCAAGGGAGGAACGATTTAATCAATTGTTTCCTCATACCTTGCGGTGGGCTTAAAGTCTATAATATCCCTGGACAAGGTGCCCGCCGCATTCAATGTTTCCTTCTGCATAGTTAATTGCCAATAGATCGATTTGGCCCTTGCCTTTGATAATAGAGAGAGGCTTTCGGGATTAAACCAGTAGACCTCCAACCCTAGACGCCGGAGTAGACCTCTCAGGGAATTAAACCAGGGGATCGAGGTTATCCGAGGATGGTTCAAAAGGCCAATCACTGATGCTCGATATGGAGCTAACTCTTCGAGGGACCACAAACGATGCCAACACATTAACAGTTTGTGGTCAAGCTTGTGAGCCAGTATTCTCTGGGCGAAGTCCAGACACAGGGGAATCAGGGGAGTGCTAAGGGGTAGGTTTAAAAGAGATCGTAAAAAACTGTTTTCTACTACAGTAAGACATTTAGGGGCCGATTCCGATCTCGGCCGGAAGCGCACCTAACACCATTCGTCCGGAAAAAAAACAAGCCGAACGCGTGTTTCCCGACCGATTCGAACAGTCGTCCGAACGAGCAAGTACGATGCGCATAACTGCTCAGATTCCGAGCGAGCCGTACGTACCCATTCCAGCTCCTGTTCCCCGCCCGAGCCGGATCCGTAAACGCTGATTCGAGTCGCACGGAAGTAAATATACAGCACCTTCCGGCCGGACTAGTACGATGCGCCTTCCGTACGTGCCGAACCCGTCGCTCTACGTCCGGCACGTCAGAGCATCCGGGAGAGCTGCACATAAGCTCCGATTCGCGCCACAAGACAATCCACGGCTACGAGACGAACAAGCCAGCGATGAGTACGAGTCGAAGCCACGAGAAACCCGAACGAGACGACCCAACCATGAATCCCATCGCGCAGGTCCTACCAATACTCTACATCTATTACCGGAACCGGTACGGACGCGTACGGCGCAGATGGTAAGCCAGACACCCACTACACAAACAAACGACACGTACCCGACATATGTCACACACACATAGGGATGCAGAAATGACGTAGACTAGCAACAGCCGAACCATAGGGGCGGGATGGCTATCACCAATGCCATACACACCCATTGGGGCCTGATGGCTACCACTACCACCACCACTACTCATGTGGGCCTGGATGCCTGTCACTACTACCATCCCCACTCATAGGGGGATGGATGCCTACCACTAACACCACCCCTACTCATGGGGGCCTGGATGCCTACCACTACCACCACCCCTACTCATGGGGGCCTGTATGCCTGTCACTACTACCATCCCCACTCATAGGGGGATGGATGCCTACCACTACCACCACCCTACTCATGGGGGCCTGGATGCCTACCACTACCACCACCCCTACTCATGGGGGCCTGGATGCCTACCACTACCACCACCCCTACTCATGGGGGCCTGGATGCGTGTCACTACTACCATCCCCACTCATAGGGGGATGGATGCCTACCACTAACACCACCCCTACTCATGGGGGCCTGGATGCCTACCACTACCACCACCCCTACTCATGGGGGCCTGGATGCCTACCACTACCACCACCCCTACTCATGGGGGCCTGGATGCCTGTCACTACTACCATCCCCACTCATAGGGGAATGGATGCCTACCACTACCACCACCCCTACTCATGAGGGCCTGGATGCCTACCACTACCACCACCCCTACTCATGGGGGCCTGGATGCCTACCACTACCACCACCCCTACTCATGGGGGCCTGGATGCCTGTCACTACTACCATCCCCACTCATAGGGGGATGGATGCCTACCACTACCACCACCCCTACTCATGGGGGCCTGGATGCCTACCACTACCACCACCCCTACTCATGGGGGCCTGGATGCCTGTCACTACTACCATCCCCACTCATAGGGGGATGGATGCCTACCACTACCCCCACCCTACTCATGGGGGCCTGGATGCCTACCACTACCACCACCCCTACTCATGGGGGCCTGGATGCCTACCACTACCACCACCCCTACTCATGGGGGCCTGGATGCCTGTCACTACTACCATCCCCACTCATAGGGGGATGGATGCCTACCACTACCACCACCCCTACTCATGGGGGCCTGTATGCCTACCACTACCACCACCCCTACTCATGGGGGCCTGGATGCCTACCACTACCACCACCCCTACTCATGGGGGCCTGGATGCCTGTCACTACTACCATCCCCACTCATAGGGGGATGGATGCCTACCACTACCACCACCCCTACTCATGGGGGCCTGTATGCCTACCACTACCACCACCTCTACCCATGTGGGCCTGGATGCCTACCACTACCACCACCCCTACTCATGGGGGCCTGGATGCCTACCACTACCACCACCCCTACTCATGGGGGCCTGGATGCCTACCACTACCACCATCCCTACTCATGGGGGCCTGGATGCCTGTCACTACTACCATCCCCACTCCTAGGGGGATGTATGCCTACCACTACCACCACCCCTACTCATGGGGGCCTGGATGCCTACCACTACCACCACCCCTACTCATGGGGGCCTGGATGCCTGTCACTACTACCATCCCAACTCCTAGGGGGATGGATGACTACCACTACTACCATCCCCACTCATAGGACGGGTAATGCATGACACAACCAGCATACTCCAACATAAGGAATGTCAGCAAAAGACATCCCCCCAACATCATGACAAGAGTGTGTAGTCTGTGTCAAATGCCTACAACACTGAACATGACATTGAACATACAATGTGACCCCCTATCACATGTGTCACACATAAATGTGTGTGGCCTCCACAATGCAAGCAGACCATGACCACTGTGGGAATGGGGTCTAAACCTCCATCATCACAGTGATCAAAAGGTAAGTGTGGGGTCCATAGCTGAAGCACAGTTTGAACATTGTGGCAATGGGGTCTAAACCCCCATCATCACACTGACCAAAAGGTAAGTGTGGTGTCCAAGCTGAAGCACATTTTGAACATTGTGGCAATGGGGTCTAAACCCCCATCATCACAGTGACCAAAAGGTAAGTGTGGGGTCCATAGCTGAAGCACATTTTGAACATTGTGGCAATGGGGTCTAAACCCCCATCATCACAGTGACCAAAAGGTAAGTGTGGGGTCCATAGCTGAAGCACATTTTGAACATTGTGGCAATGGGGTCTAAACCCCCATCATCACAGTGACCAAAATGTAAGTGTGGGGTCTATAGCTGAAGCACATTTTGAACATTGTGGCAATGGGGTCTAAACCCCCATCATCACAGTGACCAAAAGGTAAGTGTTGTCATGGAAAAAGCTGCAACTGCCAAACAGCATGGATGATTCCTGGTCACACAACAGCAAACACATCAGTGGCAAAGTAGTGCTTGTGTCCCATAGCAACATAGATTGGGTGAGGCAAACAGTGCAGTGCAAATAAAACATACCTTTGGCCATGTGCAGACAAACATCACCCATGGGGGCTGACATTGTCAACATTTATCAATTACACAATGCCAGAAGTGACCATCATAATGCAGACCCACATATCTGCACCAATGGACACACAAATGTAGATATCCTGTGGAGACTGTAGATGTGAGGTGAACAAATACCATACCATGGCAGCAATGGGACATACAAACCATGATTATTGTGCTGACTGATGACCTAGGATTCCCAGGGACAGCAGGGGAAATCCTCCAAACAACATACAGCCAATGGCACACTAAAGATGTGCCAATGCAGTGGTGCAGATGCACAAACACAAACAGGCAGCCTCACACTGCATATCAAACACAAAAGGTGATTGGGGGGGGGTGCCAGTGTCCCCAGGCAACCACACAACACATTAGGAGGCCTGAATTCCAATTACACAGATGTGTATACAGTGCCATACAAAAGTAACTCATGGATCGGATTCCCCTATGTGGGCAATCAGGCATTGTTAGATGAGAGGGAGCCCAAATTACACATGTCACACAAGCTTGTAGGAAGAGCAACTAACACAGCAAGAGACAGACCCACCACAGCACTACCCCCAGGGACCCCACATTGTGGTGACACTAGCCTGCATGATAATCCCACTGTGATGACAAAGGTAGATGTAGTTCACACTGTGAACCACAGCCATGTGTCCTGAGCAACAAACTACCATCACACCTACACAAGCACAAATAAATCAGCACGGCCTGTCAGCCAAGGCCAATATGGAGGTAGGGGTCTAGCCGTGCAACAACTCACATTTGCACACACTCAACACCACACACCTTGATCTCCACCAATGTGCAGCAGTGAAGCTCACATGGACTGGTGACATTGCACATGCACCCATGACAATCCCAGGGGTGGTGGTGGGAACTAAAGTTCAGAAACCCATCACACATGGCTAGTCAACAAGACTCGTGAATGTCTGACACACTGCACAGTACGCGGTACATGGGCATGACGTGAAATCCACCCCAATCAATGGGATCCCGGCCACAGTCACACACCAATGAAGAAGCCAAGGTGACCCACAAAGAACACACATAGACAACTTCCAACATTGCAGCTCTGACCCTGAGCAGTGGCAGCAGTCACACACACACGTGTCACAATCACTGAAAGCTACCACAAACTGTACATTACATGACTTGTGTAACCAACAAGTGCCAAGGGGAATCCTGACTGTGTCCCATCTGCGTTTGCCCACATCCCCAGCCCTGACAACAAAGACAACTAGGGATGACAACCTGATGAACATTAGTTTGCCATGCACCCACATCCCGGAGAAACCAGGTCCAAGATGCTGGATGAACACAGGACAACTCAGCAAGCATCACAAACAGGAACATCCGTAGGGACACAGCCTGTGTAGGAAAAGGGAAGGGAACACACACAGACATTCTTACACAACACACAACACGGGCCCAGGCAATGTCACAGGATTACACACTGCCATGAGGGCACTCCACTCCTGTGGATGGTCCGCTGTGCCAAACCTTGTCTGTGCATGACTCAAACATGTCAGCAGAACACTCGGTCAGTGAGTCAACAACTACAACACACTGAAGGCTCTGCTCACATCAGCCTGGGTACGGGAGTGTCACGTCAGTCATCTGCATACACCCAAAACACGTGTCAAGCAAGTTGCACTGTATACACAGATGAGTCCTTCAACATTGATGTGCTAAACTGCATGTCCAGTGGAGAGGGGCACACAGTCAGGGAAATAGAAACATTGAACAGTGGTAAGCCCACCAGATGTGCATCAGTGTAAGCCAAAGATGTTAATTTACAAATGCAAAACGTACATCCCTGTGTCAAATGCTGAACATTACACCCTCAGACTGCAGCAAAGGATGCTATAGATCCAGACTAGATTAGGACACATATCCCATGGACCACATGGAGTCCATCACAGCAACACTTCATTTTCCAAATCTGAACACTATTACAACTGCAAATGCATGATGATACTCATCTACATCATGTACATCAAAAGAAAAACCACAAGTAAACAAAAAAAGGCTTTATTCAGCAAATGTGAAACTAAAATTTTAAGTCCAAAAGAAACTAAGGCCAATGGCCAGTCCACATACACAGTCCCAACAGGGTGATATGTGACAACTTGTCACCCATTGCTTGCCTGCACTGGTACGGACAGGGGACATCCCCCTCGGAGGGGCATACAAGGGGCAGGCCAGGCACCGCAGGGACAGGATCAGGGGATGCCAGCAGGAGGCAGTGAAGGGGTGGTGGGTGCAGGAGTGTCACCGGCAACTGCAGTGGAGGTGTGACTCAGTGGGGGCCGGCACCACTGTAGGGCACAAGTCAGATGGTGTGGGTGCTGCAACCACTGCAGTGGGCCGGTCAGATGGAGTGGACTGGGTCCCCACTGCAGTGCCTGAGTCAGATGGGGTGGTTGTGGACTCCACTGCAGTGCATAACTCCAAGGGAGTGGAAGGGGGGCAGATGAGGTGGGCAGGACAGAGGGGGGACCCGGTCTCCACACCAGTGGCACAAACAGGCAGAGCGTCTGGTTTGGGGGTGGAAGAGCAAGTTGTAGGGGGGAGGGCCTAAGCAGTTTGGGGATGCGGTATCGGTGTGTGGGGGAACCTGGGGCAGGGTGTGGCGGGGGAACCTGTGGAGTGGTGGCCTGGGGGATGGAGGAGAGAGACTGTGTGGTGGAGCTGCGTGGTGGTGGGGTCTTGCCCTTCCTGGTCCGGGGGGACTTTCTAATGGGGTCCTCAGTCTGCCTGTGCCTGGGGGACGGTGTCCGGGTGTGAGGGGCACTCCCCTCTGTGTGTGGTGGTTGCCTCTTCCGCCTGGACGTTGTGTCAGATGGATCTGTGGGGAAGAGGCCAAGCTCACAGAGGAAGAGCTTCTGGGAGGGGGGTTGCAGGTGAGGCAAGGGAAGGGGTTTTGGAGGGAGAGGTATCTGAGGACTGCGGAGTGCTCGTGGATGCGTGTGTGTGTGTCTGGGCCCCATCCCCTGTGAGTGAGGTATCAGTCCCCTGACTGTGCGTGCGTGTGCGTCTGGATTTTGGCTTGTGTGTGTGTGTGCTGCTTGTGTCTGTGCCGGTGCCGGTGTGTGTGTGCTTGGGACAGGTAGGGTGCTGGGGATTGTGGATGGGGCAGAGGTAGGAGGGGTGAGGGACAGTTGCAGGAGGGACACTGCTTCTGTCAGTGAGGAGGTCATGGACTGATTGGTCCGATGTAGGGCAGACATGCCAGATGACATGCCCTCCATGAATGACACCAGTTGTGTCAACAGACCCGTGTGTGCATGGAGGACACTCAGCATTGATGTCTGCCCTACATGGATCTGTTTCAGCAAGTCCACAGACTCCAAACTCAGGGCAGCAGGGGGGACAGAGGCAGGGTGTGCGGTGCCTGGCATGAAGGAGACACGCTCCCCTACACGGGAGCCTCCACGGACATGTGGGATGGGAGCAGATGGGAGAGTGGAGATGGTGGTGGTGGTGGCGGGGACAGACTTGCTTGACGTTGCCTCTGGTCTGCTGACACCCGCCTCCACAAGGGAGTCCTCACTGGAAGTGCTGTTTTCCCCAGCCGAGGTGGTTGTAGCTGAGGTCTCCTCAGTGTGGCTCCCCTCACCCTCCGTGCCACTGGGTCCCTCGGTCTCCCCTGCAGTGGACCCAGTCTGGCTCTGCCGCTCCTCTTGGTCCGTGGAGCTGTCTCCTCCTGTGGCCGTGGATGTATCTGCAAACAATCAGGATAAACAGAGCAACATTAGTCACCTGTACTGACCACACACACCACAGCAAGTACAGCACATCACAAAGCAGGCCCTGCCATCATTTTCTAGACATTGCAATAAGTGCTGACACTGATTTGAAGAAGCCCATTGTCTGCCTGACAGTCATTCATGCCACACATATCCTACCTGTCCATGCACCCATCTGTCTGGTGCCTGTTGTATGCGACTAATCATATGTGCACACATGCACCACATACACAGTTGTTGGACATCCAAGAGAACATATGGAAATGTGTCACTCCAAACACATGCCATCTCCTGCCACTGACTCAGTACATGTGTCAGGAAAAGTGATGGGCAGAGTCTCTGTTGATATGCAGGTTTTGCTTCCATCACCAGACACAATGAGGTCCTCATGTCCTGATAGACAATGCGACAATGGTGTGCATGCAGGACATATCACACTACTGCTGGATCACCCTTTGCGAGTTGAATGTCATGGCACAGGCCTGTCTGGCAAGTCAGTCATAACTGTCTCCTGTCGCAGGGGCAGTGCATACACACAACACCAGTCTACACTGTGTCACAATAATGGAAGTTTTGGGAATGCAAGCCCTGTATCTGACAGGTGCACCTGTGCACCCCTGGCCACCCACATCATGAGGACTAAGATGATCCGACGTCAATCAAATGAGATATTTGAGTGACTGTAAACACAAATCCATACACATGAGCACTTCGCCGACTGATGAGAATGAACCAAAGCTGCCTGCACCTCAATGTTTCATACAACATTGTGCACAGTCAAGGGATCAGAGACCTATGCATTAACCAATGTGCAGATCCCATAGTCACAACTCAGATGGCTGGCCACCCCAAATTGTTAAACACTCCAGGAGTCCAAAAAGCAAGGACACACCACGGTGACACAGAGGCATACACCTGAGTGCCCTCTTCACAATGCCCAATATGTATGCTGACACATGGGAGTGGGAGAACAGAGTGCCTTCGATGTACGGAGTAGGCATTACAGTCCTGGTCCATGTGCAACATGGTATTACCCTGAACACTAGGCAGGTGGCTATGCATGTGTCACATACATGATGTACATACTTCTGAGGCTCCTACCTTGGTCTCTGCTGCAGCAAGGGTGTGTGGCACATACCCCAGACATGTGATGAGTCAGAGCAGCAATTGGAACACATATTAAAGCCATACCCAGAGTACATGTCAGATCACAGGCATTGTGTGAGCAATTGTACCACCCATGCAGCCCACCACAAAGTTCCTGTAACTGATGCTGTCCCCAACTTGAACCACAGGTAACTGCAAGTACACAGTACCCAAGTGACCTAAGTCACAGACTGTAAGGGCCACACCTGTGTATCAGATGAGGAGGGGGCATGACACAAGTGAGGGACATGAGTCCAGGACGACAAGACAGTTGTACTGTGGAAGTGGAACCAGGCTAAAGGAGTGCATAGAGCATGTTAGTCATAGTACACAATAAAGGCTAGCACTTACCCCCTCCTTGCTGCTGTCTGGCCTTCAGCTGCCCATCCAGGTCAGGGAAGACCACCACCAGAATCCGGAGCATGTGGGGGGTCAGGGTCCGGTGTCCGCCCCTCCTGCAAGGAGGCGACAGCTTCAGCTGGACCCTTGCGATCCTCCGGGTCCAGCCCCGAAGGTCCTGCCACCTCTTCTGGCAGTTGCGGATCCTGCGCCTGTAGACCCCCACAGATCGTACTGCCCGGACGATGGTCAGCCAGATCTCCTGCTTCTGGTGGGCATCAACCTGTGAGGATGACAAAGTGAAAAGGCCATTACTACACATGCAACATATCCATGCATCACACAGTTGGATATACATGTCTCAATCACAGGGGCATATGATGTACACAGGTAGTGCAACTATGGCTATGAACAGTTGTCCAGCAGTTACTAAATGGTATCATTGCCTGGGAAGTCAAACCTTGTTGGAATGTTCAGTGCATGTAACTACACACTTTGGGGGGTGACAACTACTCAGTGAGCATGCTAGCCACTGGTGTACACACTGTAAGTCTTGCTAGTCAGACAACATGCACAATTAGTAAGGCAGTGGACAGCCCACTCACCTGCTCCCCAGGTTTCCCATACAGCTTGCTGTACTGTGGAAGGAGGCTGTCCAGCAGGGCCTGGTTCTCCTCAGTGCTGAAGGCTGGGGCTCTATCCACAGTACGTGCCATTGCAGTAGCCAGAGGATGCAGAGACAGCAGCAGTGGTGGTGGCAGATGTTGTCCTGGAGCATGTAGTGCAGGCAAGTGAGCTCTCAGGGGAACAGCCAGCATTATATGTGTGCTGCAGAGGCAGATACTGTCCCATGTATCCAAAGTGATAGGTCCAAGTCGTTTGCATCTTCTGAATCTGGCCAATCCATGGAATTGCACCACTTATACACGCCCACAGCAACCTTCAAAAGTTCAACTTCATGACACCCATGAATTTGCAACATTGTTGTGGGTGGCCAACTGAATTCACTGCATCCGACTTGTAAAAGCTTCGAAAACGCGTCCGTTACCATGTCAGGCCATAGCCAATGCATGCGCACCGATCGGACCATTGCTGTACGACGCGTATTTCGAAAAACAACACGCATCCGTCCACATCATATGCAATGGCCAATGCGGGCGCACCGATCGGTTCATTGCTGTACAACGCATATTTCGGAGCACAACACGCATCCGTCCACATCATATGCAATGGCCAATGCGTGCGCACCGATCGGTCCATTGCTGTACAACGCGTATTTCGGAGCACAACATGCATCCATCCACATCATATGCAATGGCCAATGCGTGCACACCGATCGGTCCATTGCTGTACAACGCGTATTTCGGAGCACAACACACATCTGTCAACATCATGTGCAATGGCCAATGCGTGCGCACCGATCGGTCAATTGCTGTACGACGCGTATTTCGGAGCACAACACGCATCCGTCCACATCATATGCAATGGCCAATGCGTGCACACGGATCGGTCCATTGCTGTACGATGCGTCCCTGTATAAGTCACTCACATATGTCACCATGGTTGTCACTGGTGAACGTATGCCAGCCACAATTACTTGCCAGGGACTCAGGGGCACACCTACAACACCACAGCCTGTCCACACTGTATCCTAAGGCATGTAAGGCTGCATTACCTGTGTGTGTATGGGGGTCAACATGTGGTTTTTTGGGTGGCACTTGGGGGCAGCCACTCCCAGGCTGTGCACGTGTTCATGGGGACAGAATCCTTTGTGTGTTGTGCACATGACCACTGTGATGTGCAACTGGTCAGTTCAGAGCATGTGGCATGGTCACATTTCCAGGTTGTGTATGTGTATGTGATGTCACATACACCCTGAGTCCCATGTGGGATGGTATGTACGTCACAGGGTGACCCATTGCCACAATTGTGATGGCCCTCCACAGTCTGTGTGCATGTTGTGTTTCAGATGTCTCTGATTCCATGTGCACAATGGGAGACAGTCTCCACATCCACGTTGTTTGTGCATCTACTTTGATGTTGTGCGTGTGTGTGTCACAGACGTCCATGTCTGTCCTGCAGAGGCAACAGGGGCCACTACCTGTGGGAGTCATGGTTGTTTTGCTGATGTGTACATGATATGCCATGTCATGCCAGTGTCCATGTGGCAATACAGGGTCCCTGGGAATCTACCTGTCAAAGAGCTGTGATGCCTGGGGCACATCTGTCCTCACTTGTCACTGTGGTGTGTGTTTGGAACGTGACAGCAGTACATGGGTACTGTGACACAGCCTAATGATTTCCCATAGCACAACCTGGAACTTGTTGTCAACACATGTTGAACTGAGATGTTAGATGTTGGCCATGTAGGTGCCACATATGTCCATACAGAACGGCACACACATCAAGTACTTGTGTCTCGTAATGATGTATCATGTGATATTGAGTATGGTCAATGCCACATATGTGGGGTAACTGACAATCTTTCTTTGTTCACCTATGCACTGCAGGGCACCAGCTGTCCATAGACCATTCCCTGACCTTGCAACCATGGTTGAACGTGACTGCATCCGACGGTACCGCTTCAACAGGCCGCTGATTGAGGAATTGGCGGTGCGGTTGGCCCCACATTTGCAACCTGGCCGGCCATACCCTACAGCACTGACCCCCAAGGTGAAGGTAATGGCAGCCCTACACTTCTTTGCCACCGGTACCTTTCAACACACTGTGGCGTCTGCTGGTGGGATGTCACAGACCATGTTCAGCCGTGTGCTACGCAATGTTTTGGAGGCGATGTTGAGATACCTGAACCAGTACATCTATTTCCCTAAACGTCAACAACTCACTGACGTCAAGAGTGACTTCTATGCCCTGGGGAGGATGCCACATGTCATCGGCTCCATTGATGGGACACATGTGGCTTTGGTACCACCACAGGCACACAAGCAGGCATACAGGAACAGGAAACATTACCATTCTATCAATGCTCTGGTGGTATGTCTTGCAGATATGAGCATCTCACATGTGTGTGCACGTTTCCCGGTTCTGCACACGATGCTTACGTAATGAGGAGTAGTCGCATCCCGAGGATGATGTCACAGATGCAGAACCAGCGTGCCTGGCTTGTCGGTGTGTACTGACTTTGTACCATTGTGTGTGTTCTGCAATGTTGTATTCCACCCTCTTTTCCAAATCAGCTAATGTGCAATTGTCTGTATGTAGGTGACTTCAGATACCCCAACATGCCGTGGTTGCTGACACCCCTCAGGAACCCTGTGACACCAGCCCAGATGCGCTACAATGAGGCACATGGTCGGACCAGGAGAGTGATCGAGCGGACATTTGGTCTCCTGAAGAGCTGCTTTCGCTGCCTGGACAAGACAGTTGGGGCCCTCCCATATGCCCCTGCAAAGGTGTGCAAGATTTTCATCGTCTGCTGCATGCTACACAACCTGGCAGTGCGGAAGGAGTTGCCTCTCATCCTGGATGACGATGACCAACATCCGCCACCTGTGGAGGATCCTGGCCTGGGCCACGATGCCAGTGATGATGATGATGATGAGGGTGATGTCCTCACACAGCTCATCACCAATTTCTTCAGCTGAATGTGAGTATACAGAGATGTTATGTCAATGATTTGAGTTTGCATGATATGTGTTGGTGGTGCTCTGTTGCTGTTTGAGTGTGGCCATGTGCTACTTGACTGGATGCGTGCAGCGATGTGTCCTTACATGTAGTCTGTACTCCCCAACAGTGTTGACATGCTAACTTGGTTTTGTGTAGGTATCTTGTGACATGTATTGGGCATGAGTATTGCAGTTCGGTCCTGTTCTTCAGTGCTTTTGACTGTGTGTCATGTCTGTCCTTCACAGGGTACTTTCAGAGTTGTTTGGTCAACTCGGATCCCCCGACACCATGATTCAACTTCCAGGGTGGAAGCAGTCGTTTCCCTACAGGTGATGTGCCACACACCCCTGGACTTTATTTCTTCTACACTTGTTGACTGTGTGGCCACTGCCACGTGGGATTACCTTGCATCTGTAGTGGAAACAACATGTTGCAAATGTGTAATAAACCTGTGCTTCACTTTGGGATGTGCGTTGTCTGTGGTCACACATCTGACTGACATTTGCTTACTGCACCTGTGGGCTAGTTAACACAGACTCTGAATAGGTGTGGTGTCTGTGCATTCCACTGTATTTCCTGGCAACATCAGTGTAGGCGATGAGTCAGATGGCCCTGGTTTGTATGTGTTGTGTAGCCCTAGTGGTGTGTCTCCCTCATATGTGTCACGTCGCCATGACTCACATGACGGTGTTGAACTTGCTGTAGCAGTTAGCATGCACAGTGTCATTTAGCAGATCATCATCTCCATGACAAAAACAACGTTGGAATCACAACAGAGGCAAGTATGGTGTATTAGTGAGTTTATTTACATACATGTGTGAGGATAGTGCACAGGATGGTGGGTGCTGTTCATTGGGATTGGAATCCAAAGTTCCCAGATGAGTTGGAAGTGTTGGTAGCAGAAATGTCCTGAGTAAAGTCCACAGTCATCTGATACATTAGTCCAAATTAAACTCCCCATGTCATGTGGGAGAGTTGGGTTGCATTCGACAGGGTGAACAGTTTGCACACAAAGGAGAATTTCCAGAACAGGTGTTGGGTTCCTGGGGGATGTACATGGCCATCGGCCTCTCAGTTGTCCTTCCTCGGACGACCCCTCTTCTTTCTGGGGGGACCCTCACGTGCAGGCCGCTGCGGTGCAGAGGACTCTCCACCAGAGTCATCCTCCCTCCCTGTGGCAGTTGCAGTTGTTGTGGCACCAGATGTTGTTGGCACACAGGGAGGTGTGGACATGTTGGTGCTAATCTGGCGGAGGCATGTCAATATGTCCCTCTGCACCGCTGTCAGTTCTTCCAATGTGTCCCCTTGGACTCCATGCCAGACATGTGTGTCTCCACACGGGACATGTGGGAGTCCAAGCGGGCATGATGGGCAGCCTGCTGCTGTTGAATGTCCTTGAGGATCCCCACTACCTGGCTGACCTCTCCAGTGCTATTCTGGTACGCATCAGCAATGCGTACCAGTTGTGGGTCATCATGCAGTCCAGACCCCTCTGCAAACAGCGACCTCTGCCTACCACCCCTCCCACCACCCCTGGCCATACGTGCGGGACCTGCGGTGGCACGCACAGGTGACCCTAGGCCACCTTGGGGGTTGGTACTGGGGTTGTTGTCCGTTGCTTCACGGTGGGCTGGGGTCCTTGTGCTGTTGTCATTCAGTGTCCTTGGTCTGTCCGTGTCGGTGGGGGTGGTCTGTGTGTTGCCAGATGTTGGAGGAATGGGTGCAGGGGGTGCAGATGGTGGTCCTGCTGGTGCTGCATGATGACTCACACTGGAGGTGCCAGGTTGGTCTTTGCCATCCGAGGAGGGCAGAGACTGTTCCACACCAGAGAGCTCAGGGGCCACCGGAGCCTGGGACAGGGACTCCTCATCATCTGCTGCTGTGTCCCCATCATCACCTGTTTTTCGAAGAGACACACAATGTATGTTATGTTTCTACAGGCATCAATGGTTCAAACACATGACAGTTGTGACTGTACCTCTGGATGCGGCCCTGTACATTGCATTGTCCTAAGTTGTCACAGTCAGAGGTTGATATTGGTGTGGCTCATTGTCCTGCCAACCTGAAGCATTTCAATGTGGATGTTGAGGTGTGTGCATGACCAGCATTGGTGGTATTTGGTTGACATCCGGACCTCCTTCTCCCCCCAGCCCAGTTATCCCACCATGAAGCATGCCACCCTTGCAGTGGGTGCAGGTTAACTCTCAGGATGTCAGTCAGTGGTGTCCTGCTGTTGGTTGGTGCCCAGTTCCTAGCAGGGCCTGGTACTCCCCACAACAGAGCACCATTGTCAGACATCTTAGAAGTGACTTTTCACTCCCTGTGAGGTGTGCATGCTTCAGTGTGAGCTTGCTGGGCCATGTGGGTGGGGGATGGTGAGCTGTGACTACCACTCCCATCATGCTATTGCCTACACCCCCCTTCCCAGCATGCCCATACTTCCTTCCTTTTGACTCTGCTTCCCTGTGGGGTAGTGTGCCTGTGCTGAAAGGATGGCTGACAGTGTTGTCCTGGCGTTTGTTTGGCTACAAGTCCCAAAAGTGTCCCTGTGCTTCACACAGCATAACCCAGTGTGGTTGTTCTTTGTGGGATATTTAATTAGAGTGTGAGGCATTGCATTCTCCCAGGTGAGTTGTGTGGAGTTTGTGTTAAGGGGGTGTGTGAGAAAAGCTGCTGGTAACTATGGTCAGAGCTGTCAGTCCTCCTTCCCACCCAGCCAGATATCCCACCATGGAACGTGCTTCCATTGCAGGGAGTGCAAGTTGGCTTAGAGGATGTTAGGCAGTGGTGTCCTGCTGTTGTTTGGTGCACAGTTCCCAGCAGGGCCTTGTGCTCCCCACAGCAGTACCCAGTGTCAGCCATCTTGTCAGTTCTTTTCCACTCCCTGTGATGTGAGCATGGTTCAGAGTGGTGTTGATGGGCCAATTGTGAGGGTGACCAATATCTGTGACTACAACTCCCATCATGCTATTGCCTACACCACCCTTCCCAGCATGCCCATACTTCCTTCCTTTTGAGCCGACTTCACTGTGTGTGAGTGTGACAGCAATGGCAAGATGGCTGACAGTGTGGTCCTGTTGTTTGTTGGTGCACAGTTCACAGCAGGGCCTTGTGCTCCCCACAGCTGAGGCCAGTGTCAGAAATCTTTGAAGTGGCTTTTCATTGCCTGTGAGGTGTGCATGCTTCAGTGTGAGCTTGCTGGGCCATGTGGGTGGGGGATGTTGAGCTGTGACTACCACTCCCATCATGCTATTGCCTACACCCCCCTTCCCAGCATGCCCATACTTCCTTCCTTTTGACTCTGTTTTCCTGTGGGGTAGTGTGCCTGTGCTGACAGGATGGCTGACAGTGTTGTCCTGACGTTTGTTTGGCTACAAGTCCCAAAAGTGTCCCTGTGCTTCACACAGCATAACCCAGTGTGGTTGTTCTTTGTGGGATATTTAATTAGAGTGTGAGGCATTGCATTCTCCCAGGTGAGTTGTGTGGAGTTTGTGTTAAGGGGGTGTGTGAGAAAAGCTGCTGGTAACTATGGTCAGAGCTGTCAGTCCTCCATCCCACCCAGCCAGATATCCCACCATGGAACGTGCTTCCATTGCAGGGAGTGCAAGTTGGCTTTCAGGATGTCAGTCAGTGGTGTCCTGCTGTTGATTGGTGCACAGTTCCCAGCAGGGCCTTGTGCTCCCCACAGCAGTACCCAGTGTCAGCCATCTTGTCAGTTCTTTTCCACTCCCTGTGATATGAGCATGGTTCAGTGGTGTTGATGGGCCAATTGTGAGGGTGACCAATATCTGTGACTACAACTCCCATCATGCTATTGCCTACACTCACTTCACCAGCATACACACAATTCCTTCCTTTCAGTGAGCTTCCCTGTGAGGTGGTGTTCTAGTGGTGGCAAAATGTCTGACAGTGTTTGTTGGTTAGATTTGTGCCACTGCCTTGCTCTATTTGTTGTTAGGTTTGTACATGTCATGACACAGTTACATATCACTATGAGATGGCATGTATTGTGTTTATCTAACTAACATGCACATCTTGGGATGATTATCTTTTGGTTACTGTGACTTTGCTAAGGGTGCATGGTTTGACTATCCCCTTGACAGTGATGTGTGTGTATTGTCACACAATATTGGGTATATTGGTTATGTACTCACCAGGCTCTGGGATGTTTGATAGTCCATGTACGCTCTCTGGTGGCAGGATGGCCCGCACCTTCTCCTCCCAGGGCCTGAGGTATACTGGTTTGGCAGGAGGGCCACTGCCGGTGCGCTGACTCAAGGCGTAATCCTTCTTGAGTAGGTCCTTGACCCTCCTGCGCACATCATACCACCTGTTCTGGATGTCTTCCTTTGTGCGCAAACATGGTGATTGTGCGTTCACCCTGTCGACGATCCTCTCCCACATCTTGGTTTTCTGCGACATGGGGGTCTGTTGGACCAAAGTACCAAACAATTGTGGCTCTACCCTGAGGATTTCATCTACCAGGACTTCCAATTCACTGTCTAGGAACTTTGGATTCTTCTTTGGTGGCATTGTGATGGGTGGTGGTGGGGATTGATGTGTGTGTGAGTGTGCAAGTGAGGGTGGGTGAGTGTAGGTTTTGCTGGGTGTATGTGAGGGTGCTATTTGAGAGGTGCTAATGGTGTGTGGCTTGTGTGATGGATGAGTTGTGAGTGTGTCTGGGTTGCTGTCTGATGGTGTTCTGTGCTGGCAGGTCAGTTGAATTTGCAAAGGATCATGGTAGGGATTTGTGGCCTTTATATGGGTGGAGTAGTGGGTGTGTCTTTGTTCCATGTTTTTTCCCCCTGTATTTATTGACTTTGTCATTGCTTGTTTGGCCCTTTTTTTTGTATTTTTTCCTTTGTAGGTGATGCAGCGGTAATTTCACGGTAATTTCTCAATGTAAAACCTCATTTACCTTCTAATTTACCGCTGCAAAGATACTGGACCCTTGCCACTGTATATTACCATCAGGAGATTTACATAAACATGAAAAATCAAAAATGCAATTAATATTTAAGCCAATAAAGAGAGTTGTGAGTATTTTAAAGGGTTTTATTTTCTAGTTAAAAGTTAAAGTTTTCTGACCCTTTATTCATTAGTCAAATATCAATCAGGTTACAGAATTGAAAATAGGAAAAATAGAATTAATACAGAACATATTATAGGTTGCTTACAAAACATTCCATAAAGGAAGGGAATGAGGCAATCAATTGCCCGGACCGGCTGTGTGAGGGTAGGACGTCCGCCGCCTTGTTCCTGTTGAACTGACACTACATTTTAGTGTCTACACCAGCCGGTACTGATGCCGTGCATCCTTGACCCTAATAGGGTTGTGTTGTTTTTTTGATCTACAGGTACCACTTTTTAGGGTGCTGTAATGGTGGTCACTAGTTTAATTCAATTCATTGTTGACCACTACCATTAAGTGTAGGTAGATCATCGTTGGTCCTGAAGAATTGCCATTTAATATATTGTCAGGCAAGAAACATGTTGACCTCTTTTACAAACGCAAAAATCTCTACATCCTTAGAGTGGAGATAAGCGTCTTGTTTTCTTTTAACCAGGGTAGGGGCCACATTTAATAAAATTATTCTGAGTGGACCACCTCCCTTTTTTATTTTTATTTTCCTACACATCTTTATCACCTACACCTTTTTAGGGCCCTCACACGCACTTCACCCACCGGCATATGGAATAAAGATCTCCGCCAAGGAGGCCCCATCACGGGTGCCGATCGGGGATTGCAGCGCCGACCCGATAAGGAGCAGACCCGATGATGAAGCATGACACCTAGCAGGCTGGGTGTGTGAGGGTCTTTTTCCAAGAGGAGAGGATTCTTCTCCCCACCTTCACCACTCCATATCTCTATGTGGAGTCTCTATATTGAAAAACACTTCATCCTGCTTTTAACATTAGGAACTGCATACCAATTGTGATAAAGCAATCAAATGTCAATCAGAATTCTCCAAAGAAAGTTCAGGAAATATAATTCAAGAGTGAATTATGCAAGGCTAATCAATAATTAATAATTGGCAAAATCTCCCATAAAGAGAAATAAATGCATAAGACAAATAAATCTTTTCAAAACTAATTAGTTAGTCAAAGCATAAACTTAGAGTTTTAGCATCTAATTCTAAACCTTTTCTATCAGTTGCACCCTCTGCCCTGGTCTGTTAATCTGTCCTCTCTGTGTTCACAGAGAGACGCTGCTCCTGAAAAGGCCCCTCCTTCACAGACCACAGAGGAATGTAATCTGCCTTGCCAAAAATATGACCTGCAAGGACTCTCTAAAAAAAAATATGAGCAAGAACCCCCACCTCCATCTGTCTCTCCTCGGACGCAATCTCCTCTCAGGCTGCACCCCCTAAAGCTTCTAAAGCCTCTAAAAAGCCCCCAAGCCCCCTAAAGAGGTCATTATTTATACTCTAATTCTTGGCTGACTATACTAATAAGGTTGCAATTTTCAGTAAAGCTTGCACCCTGATTGGATAGCTTAGATGACAAGGGTCTCACCATCCTGTTCTCATTGGCAAATCCAACCCACACCAGTTTTAACAAAAGAAGCGTTAATGATTAATACAATTATATGTTTTAGCAACATTTACTAGGAAAAATGTTTCAGTCTATTTCCTCCTTCCTGTCACATCGCACGCACGCAGGAAGGACACATTCCACAAACACTGATACATTGGCAGGGTAACAAGAATGTACAGTTCATGGTGGCCTTGAACCAGGTCTTCACTTGAGGCACTTGGCAGTATGTAGCTGGTATAATCTGCGCATGCGTTTTTCAGCACGATTCTCAGCCATGCTGGATTCTTAGGCAGCCATTTAATGGTGGGTCCATAAACAAAACAAACACAAAATAGTATTAATTTACGAAATAAAACCCATTATGTTTTACTTCACCCATACTAATACCCTATATAAATGATTATCTAGCAAAAGCTATTAGTTTAAAGCAGCTTTTCTTATTATTTGTGCACAACATGCAAAAATGTGCAATGTACAACATAGCATAAAACATGCACTGGTGTAAATTTTGAAAGCGCACACAGTTAATACATACTCATAGCAACATGCTCTAATGTTTTAGATAGCTTTTCATGCAAAATGCATTTGCCCCATGTGTAGTGTTGGTGCATGGTTAATTAATACACATTATAAAAAGATGTGTTATGCACTGGATATGTATTGTCTAAATATGCAACAAAGCCAAAGTCTCTTGAGACAGGAACAGGGAGTGTAGATTATAAGGGAAAGGAAACTGGGAAGAGAGAACACATTCCATGATTCAAAGCTAAAGAGGCCACAGAAATCACGAGTTTTCTCTACACTGCAAAAACACATGTTAATTCAGCACAAGCATTTCAGACTGAAAGCATTTATGACCAAGCCTCATTTTATGTTTTTCACTTTGCATGCACCAAAAGTGCCACTTTTAAAAAACTTTTGACTAGGCATGTGCCATGTGTTTTCACTTGCACCAAAATTTGTGTGCCATTTTAAATGCAGTCTGTCTGAAACATAAAAATAAAGCAATGCTTAATTTGAGAAATCTAGCTCTATTTGGGAGGTGCTAATGGTGTGTGGCTTGTGTGGTGGATGAGTTGTGAGTGTGTCTGTGGTTGCTGTCTGATGGTATTCTGTGCTGGCAGGTCAGTTGAATTTGCAAAGGATCATGGTAGGGATTTGTGGCCTTTATATGGGTGGAGTTGTGGGTGTGTCTTTGTTCCATGTTTTTTTCCCCCTGTATTTATTGACTATGTCATTGCTTGTTTGGCCCTTTTTTTTGTATTTTTTCCTTTGTAGGTTTTAGGCATGTAGGAGACGTTCTTCTGACTAAGTAGGACGCTGCAGTTGGCTCGTGCGGGCTTCTCCGAGTCTTTCAAGCTGTGTTTCTGCTGGGTTTCATGTGCGGCGTACGCGTCGGTCGCGGAGTATTGGGTTGCTTCGGCTCGGTTTTGTATGCGTGTCAGTCGTACGGCTTGAGCTCCGTGCGACTCGGTCTGGTTTTACACGCATTGCATCGTACTGCGCGGGTCGGAGTTCGCGGGTACGTTTCTGTCGGGTTCATTCCTGGTGCGTGTAGGTCGGTTCTATTCGCGTAGTTTTCCGGCCGGATAGCTGGTTTCCGTGCGGTTCGGTCGTTCGGCTTGTGTTCCGTACGAGTCGGTCGTAATTCACATGCATTGCATCGTACTACGCGGATCGGGCAGCGCCGGTACGTGTCGGTCGGACTACATTCCCGTACCGAGTCGGTCGGTATATTTTCCGGCCCGAATCGGAATCGGCCCCTTAGTGTTCCCAATGCCCCCAGTTCCGCCCCGTAGAGTGCCCCCCCCAGTGATTTGACATTGTAGATTTCTAGAGCAGGGGCCACTTTCCTAGACACCGTTTTTTTCTGAATTTTTGAGATATGGGCAGTCTGCTGAATTAGCATCAAGTTGACTTTATCAATATAGGGTGCCCAATTTAAGTTAGATGTAAGACGGATACCCAAGTAATCGAAAGCCGATACTTGTTCCAGGATAGTGTCACCTGCAAATAAATGTCTTTTGGTCAATTTTACATTACGTTTGGTAAAGACCATGTACTTAGTTTTGGCCTCATTTAGCTCCAAACCTCGCTTGCGGCAGAACCATAAAAAATCCTTCAACAATTGTTGGAGACCTTGGGGGATTTCGAAATTAATAAGGTGTCGTCGGCAAAAGGAGTGCTAGTACTCTTTTCTCTCCTATTTTGGGTGCATCACACCCGTCTCTATCCAGAAAATCGACCACCCATTTATGAAGAGTGAGAAAAGGGTAGGCGCAAGCACAGACCCCTGCCTCACACCTCGTTCGATTGGGAATTTCTCTGTTTGCTGGTTATTTGCGTCCCATCTCACTTAAGCTGAGTTTCAGGTGTGCAATCTAATTAAGATTTCTAGGAGATTGTTTGGTATGCCCATCTCTTTCAACACTCTGCAAAGAGTGGCACGGGGAACCAAATCGAAAGCAGACCAAAGATCGAGAAAGGTCACATATAATTTCCCACCCTTTATAGTCACTTCCTTCAAATACAAACATAGGAAGCGAAAAACCTGGTCAACCGTGCTAATATTAGCTCAGAAGCCAGCTTGGAAGTCGCTTAAAATATGAGACTCCAACATTCAGTCCTGAATTATCGCCAGAACCTGTTTACGAAAGATTTTCTGGAGGGAGTCAATGAGACTTATGGGCCTATAGCTAGCTGGAACAGCTCTATCGCCCTTCTTGTAGATGGGTATTATTTCAGCTATCTTCCATGATGGTGGAATACCCATGCCCGATACAATGGCGTTTGTTAGCATATTAATATACGAACCCCAGACGATTGGATCCTCCCTGTACAGGTCATTTGGGATTCTGTCAGGGCCGGGAGCTCTGGTAGGGGCACATGATTGGATTGCAGCTTGAGTTTCTTCCAGGGAGAAAACCAGAGCTTCTTCCGCTCCTAATGGGACTGGTCCCCCACTTTCTATAGGGTCTTCTACCTTTATGTTGCCCACTGCATATAAGGTTTCGAATTGGGACACCCATTCTTCAGGCTGTACGGTAAACTCCAGTGTTGTCCTTTTTCCATCAAGCCATTGGGCCGCCTTTTTCCAAAAGGTCTTAGCATCTCTAGCTGTTAAAGCCATATGTAACGAGGACCACAGGGAGTCTACCCAGTCTTTCTTGGCTAGCTCTATTGCACGCCTATATCTTGCTCTACAAGCCACTATCTCAGGGCGAACGTTAGATTTTACTGCTCAAACCAAAAAGATGACAAAATCGGTTCACTGACAAAATATGGCCATACAAAAATATTGTGACATAAATATCAATGTCAAAAATGTCATCAAGCTATACTTATCTTGTAAATTACAAAAATATCACTGTCACTGATATCATTGTCTAAAATATTGTTTTTTTTAAATATATCTAAGTTTAAATAGTAACCATTAAATATATTAAATAATAACACTAATATAATGAAAAGAAAATATAACAATTATAATTATTTTCAGAAAGTAAATCACACATATATATTAATATATATATATATATGTATTTATTTATATATATCTAATTTAAAATATTATGGAACTAATAATTTTATTTTATATGATAATGTTTTTCCAATGTAATAATATAAAAAATAAATATATGTATATATATATATTTTTTTTTTTGCCAGTTTGCCGAGTGTGCGCTCTCAAAAGTTCTCAGACCTTTGGTGGAAAAAATTATCACTGTCCTGTCGCGGGGAGCAGCACCGTCCTTGGTAATTAAAGGAGGCCGTGGGTCGGAACTGGATCCGGACCCAATTTGCGACACGGCGAACTGTGGCGAAAATCACTTGCACCTTGTTCTGGGCCCAGTAAGGGTGGAGAAAACATGCTTGGAAAGTGATGACTTCATAGCAGGACCTACTAAAGGTGTTATTTGTTCTGGAGGGAACTACGGGACCCAGCGTGCACCGAAAGAGAACCCACTGAGGGCGGGGCATGCTATAAATAAAGTATACCAGAACTGCCTGTTTTAGTCATTCCAAGAGCGACCTCTGATGAAAGGCAGCAGCCTAGAAACGCGTCAGGTCTGGGACATGTTACCAGCGAACAATGGTGCAAGTTTGTGCCAGAAAGTGAAAGCCAGGTGGTTCAGTTTGCCGAGTGTGCGCTCTCAAAAGTTCTCGGACCTTTGGTGGAAAAAAAAATAAAATAAAAATATATATATATATATATATATATTATCTACTGGCGGTCGCCAGTAGATAGTTATAGTTACAACCTATTATCCATAGGAAATCCGCGACATTCTATTTGAAATAACTCTCTTGCCGGTTGACGTATCTTCGCAAAATTTTCAAACTTTGTGGCCCGCTCCGGTCCGCTCCTACCCTGAAAGTCTCGGGGGATTCGTCAAGCGGGGGCCGAGAAAAAAGGGGAGTCCCAAAACGCGTTTTCCCCATGCAATTTTCCATAGGAAACTTTAGACACGGCTACAGCCCGAACTGCTGAACGGAATTACACCAAATTTGGTAAAGAGGTAGTTCTTGGTTCAGAAAGAACCCTTTTGTTAAATGGTGTAAATCCGTTCAGTAGTTGCTGAGAAAATCAAAAGTAAAAAGATAGTGATATCTATGGCCGAGTAGGGTCCGCGTACCCTCCCGATCACGAGCTGCATGTTAATTGGCTGTCAGCTGGCTGTCAACATTCCGATTCAGGAAATGTTGGCAGCCATTTTGTCCCTCGGTAGAACCGAGGGACAGAAACAAGTGCGCAAAGCGCACAAAGGGGGCAGGGTAGAAACACCCTGACCCCCTAGGTTTGCTCAGGGGGTCCCACAAGGACCCCCTGGGCAAAAAAAAATAAATGTTTTTTTAGAAAAAATCGGCAGGATGCGCTTAGGGTGCGCAAATCCTGCCGAAAAAATCGAAGCGCGGTCTCCCGCGCTCGATTGTACTTTGCCCCGGGTGGCCCAAGTCCCGGGGGCATGGTGGGGGATAATTTAATGTGTGGGGGCCTCAAAGGGCCCCCAAGCCCCGGGGACCGCCACCCCCTGGGGCTTTTTTTAAAAATGGTGCGGGAGGGCTCTGAGCCCTCCCGCAGCCCCGGGGACCACCACCTCCCCGGGGCTTTTTTTTAATAAATTGAAAAACCTGTGTGGGGGGGGCTCCAGCCCCCCCACACGCCCCGGGGACCGCCACCTCCCCATTACGGACCCCGAGAGCCCCGGGGACCACCACCTCCCCGGGGCTGTGAACTGAATGGGAGGGGGGCCGCGCGGCCCCCCTCCTGGAGCCCTTGATGGCCCTGGGGACCACCACCCCCCAGGGCCGGCTCCTGCAGTGTCCCGGGGTGCCTACCCCCGGGACACTGCTGTTTGCAATGACAGGACGGGAGCCTCGCGGCTCCTGTCCTGTCATTGCAAACTGCTTTGGATATTGGAAGAGAGAGCAGGAAACCTGCTCTCTCTTCCAATATCCAAAGCTGATTGCTTTTCCACACGGGGAGCTGCATCTTAGCAGCTCCCCATGTGTAGCAATGCCGGCTCCCGTAGGACACGGGGAGCCGGCGGGACTGTGGGGGGCTTGGGGACCCCCACAGTCCCCAACGAGAGGCCAGGCCCCGGGGGATGGGGTCCCCGGGGCAAGTAGTGGCCCGGGAGGGGGCCACGTGGCCCCCTCCCCAAAGTTTAAAAAATAAAATAAAATTAAAAAAAGGAGTATGGCCGGCCCCGGGGATGGGGTCCCCGGGGCCTTAAATGGCCAGAGGAGGGGGCCACGCAGCCCCCTCCAAAGAATAAAACAAAAATCGAGGCCATGCCCCGGGGATGGGGTCCCCGGGGCCAATACAGGCCCAGGGAAGGGGGGCCACGCGGCCCCCTTCCCGTTTTTTTTTAAATAAAAATTTAAAAAGGGGTAAGGCCCTGGGGGATGGGGTCCCCAGGGCCCAAAAACAGGAAAAAGGAAGGGGGCCACACAGCCCCCCTTCAGGGGACAAAAAAAAAAAAAGATCGGGCCCGCAGGCCCCGCCCCTTCCTTCACCACTCTGCAAACGCGCCCCTGGCGCGTTTGCAGAGGGGAACGAATCCCCTTGAATACTGGGGGTCCCTGGGGGCCAACTAGCCCACCAGGAACCTCCAGTATGCGCCAGGGGGCTGCCTTGCAGAGAGGTGTACAGAGGCCACGCCCTTTTTACACCTCTCTGCAACGCAGCTCTGTGGCGCTTTTGGAGGTATATGGTGGGCTAGTTGGACTCCGGGGACCCTCAGGATTCAAGGGGACTTAATCCCCCAACTTAAAACGCGCCACGGGGCGCGTTTGCACAGTGGTGAAGGGAGGGGGCGGTGCTTCAGGTGACATGTGTGCAAACAGGCCCCGTGGCGCGTTTTAAGATGGGGAATTAAATCCCTTTAATCCTGAGGGTCCCTGGGGGCCAACTAGCCCAACAGGTACATCCAGAAAGCGCCACAGAGCTGCGTTGCAGAGAGGTGTAAAAGGGGTGTGGCCTCTCTACACGTCTCTGCAACGCAGCCCCCTGGCGCATATTGGAGGTTCCTGGTGGGCTAGTTGGCCCCTAGGGACCCTCAGGATTCAAGGGGACTTAATCCCCCAACTTAAAACGCGCCACGGGGCGCGTTTGCACAGATGTCACCTCAGGCCCCGCCCCTCCCTTCACCATTGTGCAAATATTCTTCTAAAATCATCTGAAATACGAATTCCGATTTACTCACCTGTTATAAGGAGAGACCTCAGTGCTGCATCTTTCAGCCCAGTACTGGTCCTGAAAAGTAATTTTAACCGTACTTACCAGTAACTTGAATTTCCTTCCATAGGATATCATTGCCTGCTTTTTGCTGAAAAAGTTTCTAAGTGTTGATTTTTGAAACATACAAATATTCCTCTAAAATCAGCTGAAATACGAATTCCGATTTACTCACCTGTTATAAGGAGAGACCTCAGTGCTGTATCTTTCAGCCCAGTACTGGTCCTGAAAAGTAATTTTAACCGTACTTACCAGTAACTTGAATTTCCTTCCATAGGCTAACATTGACTGGTTTCACTTGGAAATTCTTCTAAGTGTGGAGTTTTGGAACTTTAAAATATTCCTCTAAAATCAGCCGAAATACGAATTCCAATTTACTCACCTGTTATCAGGAGAGACCTCAGTGCTGCATCTTTCAGCCCAGTACTGATCCTCAAAAGTAATTTTAACCGTACTTACCAGTAACTTGAATTTCCTTCCATAGGATATCATTGCCTGCTTTTTGCTGAAAAAGTTTCTAAGTGTTGATTTTTGAAACATACAAATATTCCTCTAAAATCAGCCGAAATCCGAATTCTGATTTACTCACCTGTTATCAGGAGAGACCTCAGTGCTGCATCTTTCAGCCCAGTACTGGTCCTGAAAAGTAATTTTAACCGTACTTACCGGTAACTTGAATTTCCTTCATAGGCTAACATTGACTGGTTTCACTTGGAAATTCTTCTAAGTGTGGAGTTTTGGAACTTTATAATATTCCTCTAAAATCAACGAAAGTACGAATTCCAATTTACTCACCTGTTATCAGGAGAGAACCCAGTGCTGCATCTTTTAGCCCAGCACTGACCCTGAAAAGTAATTTTAACCGTACTTACCAGTAACTTATATTTTCTTCCATAGGAATCCATTGTCTGGTTTTCAGCAGAAAAGTTTCAAAGTGTCGATTTTCACAAACTACAAATATTCCTAAAAAATCGCCTGTATGACTTAAACGCATTCTTTCAACTGTTTACAGGAGATGCACCAGTGCTGGATCCAGGATCCAACACTGAGTAAGAAAAAGTAACGATAACAGTTTTTACCTTCTAAGTGAATTTCCTTCCATAGGATAACATTGGTGATTCTATGAGAAAAGTTTCTAAGTGTCAACTTTTAAAGTACAATAATATTCCTTAAAAATCACGACTGTAACCAAAACGCTTTTACTCAACTGTTTACAGGAGATGTCCCAGGACTGAATCTAGGATCCAGTCCTGTGGTTAGAAAAGTAATCCATAAAGTAACTAATTGCATTTAATTAGAAATTCACATTGAGCTGAATGTTGCATTGTGTTTGAAAATGTGTTGCCCATTGCAACAACTGTAACTACTGTACTTAAAAGTCTATTGCCTATGTGCAAAGTATTTAAACTAAAGTAATTCATTCTGAGAAAGTATTTTTTGTAATGTAATGTATAATGTAATTACAATGTAATTTAAAAAATAAAATATGTAAAAAAAAATTGTTTCTAAAAATGTAGTAAATCAGTATGAAAAAAATTTATATAACAATTAATACATTTAAAAATTGTCATTTACAAAACCTTTGAAATTCACTGAAAAAACCGTAGGTTTCAGACATGTTATAGTTACAAATTAGCATTTAAAAAACCTTTGAAATTCACTGAAAAAACCATAGGTTTCAGGGACGTTATAGTTACAAATTAGCATTTAAAAAACCTTTGAAATTCACTGAAAAAACCATAGGTTTTAGGGACAGTTATAGTTAGTTGGACATTGCACTCGTACAAAACCCGTGAAATTCTCCGTTATAGTTAGTCCAGCTAACTATAACTCGCGCCTCGCAATGCACTGCTGATGATGTCACATATTACATCACTCATGACATGGTCAGTGACATCACTGATGACATCACTGATGACATCTCAAATGACATCACTGATGACATCACTGATGACATCATCCATGTGATAATTTCATGCATCTTCTCACACCCTAATATAACCTTTGATACACCCACTCTAAATTACAGACTGCCATTCGCAAAACCATAGACACTCCAACACCAATAACTACATACCCACTCACTGATTCTTAGGTCTACGCACACATCCACTCACTCACCCGTACAGTCACTCATACTTACGGTCACTCAGTACAGGACTATCATATGCACTCATACTCCTATATAGACACTCAAACACCGCCACTCATCCATAGAGGTACTCACACACCTAGTCAGTCATGCAAATAATTAAACACACTACCATTTACTCACCTATACAGTTATACACACACCAGCTCACTTACTCATACAAATACTAGCACATTCTTACGCTCTTATACAATCACTGATACAAGCACACACTCATCCATACAGCCACTATCACAATCACTCACTCTCGCTTATAGCTATTTATATACTCCAACACACATATATACTGCCTTTCACATATGTAGTTACTCACACATGTACCACTGGGACATACATTCACTCACTAACACACTCTTACACACACATACCCACCCATACAGTCTATCACAGATGCACTCTTGAAACCATCCACCCAGTGAATCACCCACTCACACATCTATGCACAGAGTTGCACACACCCCTCCCACACAAACACTCAGGCACCCATACAGATACTCAGACAAGCATTCAATAACTCATATAGACACTCATGTAGCTATTCACAAACACATGCAGCCACTTACACAGCAACAGACTGACGGATACAGACATTCACCCAGTTTAGTCACTAACCCATGCATTCAGTAAGATACGTTAAATCACTCACTTATACAGTCAGTCACGCACCTACTAAATCATCCATACAGACACTTACACACCCACTCATTCTTCAATACGTCTTTTCCTATATATATTAAAAATATTTAAACTTTACAGAAACACACAGTCACTGGATGATGTCATCAGTGATGTCATCAGTGATGTCATTTGAGATGTCATCAGTGATGTCATCAGTGATGTCACTGACCATGTCATGAGTGATGTAATATGTGACGTCATCAGCAGTGCATTGCGTGGGCGCGAGTTATAGTTAGCTGGACTAACTATAACGGGGAATTTCACGGGTTTTGTACGAGTGCAATGTCCAACTAACTATAACTGTCCCTAAAACCTATGGTTTTTTCAGTGAATTTCAAAGGTTTTTTAAATGCTAATTTGTAACTATAACGTCCCTGAAACCTATGGTTTTTTCAGTGAATATATATATATATATGTTTCAAACAGTCCTGGTTCCAATCGGAAAAGGAGGTGGCACACCAATTCAATCCACGGGTTATTTATTTCAGCAAAAAGAACAACGCGTTTCGGCCGGAACGGCCTTTGTCAAGTTACCATACAACCGCCTGTGATACCATTAAATACGTCATGGTGAAACAGAAAACATATTACAGTACGTGATGTTAGCAATAATCACAATGCTATCCAAAGACATGTATCGATCTAAATAAAAAACCTGATGAATATTATTACACAAATTCATGAATAATTGTATACAAAAAATTGCGCGATCACAGAATAATTGCCATTTCATGTGCGGCAATGGGTACCAGCTTTTTTCACGTTCCGGTGACCTTTTACCTTCTCATAAACATAGTAGAAAGATTCAGGTATTTGGGGCTCGTACGGGCACATTAAAATAACAATAACAATACATGATAATAATTATACTCAGTGCCACAACTCAAACTTTCTTTAGAATTTGCAGGCACTGTAGGCCTAATATGCCGGCAATCATCAAGAATATATAATACGAAGCATAGTTAATATATATAGGACTTAATATAAATTCATCTATTGGCTCTGGCCGCTCATCAATTCCTGATGGAATCTTAATGTATGAGTGAGTACAGCCATACAGAAAAATATATATACATGCATGTATAATTGTATAGATTACTGACATCTAATAAGCATAAACCAGGCGCATTGGCGATATGTATGTGAAAAGAGAAAAATATCTATGATGTGATCTAAGTGGCATGGTGAAACCATAAGGTGTGATGAAATTATACATACCTCCACATCTCTGTTATATGGGCGGACCCCTAGGGCAATATTGAGACACTCTTCAAGTGATTAATCTCCTATGTCCCTATAGGGATTGCCCATGAAAGGTACTGGTTTCTAAACGAGCCAACCAATCCAAGGGATATTGTAGGGCAAGTGCCCATGTACCTATCTAGATAAAGATAATCTAGGAAGGTCCGACCTCACTGAGATGGGATGAAGTGAAATAAAACTGGTGCACCCTATACCATTCATAAAAAATATAACAAATTAAAAATTAAAAAAGACATCTATGGAAAAATAGTTAAAATTCAGAAGTAAGTGCATGGGAATATTCAGGGGAACTACACCCCTATAGGTGTTGCCAATTCCTCTTCACTAATCAAAACAAAGGGCATTCTGGTGTTTAAGTCGATGATATACCGGGACTCAAGAATCCGCAGCTGTTTTTCCTATCACCGCCTCTAATGTGTTTGAAAACCCTGTCCAGCCCTACATATTTGAGCAATTTATTGTTGCTATCATGGACATTATAAAAATGTCTGGCTACAGGATAATTGAAATCCAGATTGGTTATTGCCCTCTGATGTTCGAGTATCCGTTTTTTTACCGGCAATTTGGTACTCCTTATATAGTGGAGACCACAAAGACACTCCAAAGCGTAAACAACATGGGGGCATATTCCCAAGAACGTGTGATAACCACCGCAAATTTAGCCTAACGCAACTTTGCATTTCGCAGTCCATCGCGGGAAATTAACACCTTGTTAACCAAGTATTCACAACACGGCGGTACCATGCGATAGTCCCCAGATAACGCGTCAACTGACCGCGTTAAAATCAACGGGGGCACAGGGTCAAGGATGATTTGCATATGGCTGGGTCCAAACTGGAATGGCATTGCAAGCAAAATAACAATGGATGAAACCCAGATCTGTGACTGGGGGTGAATGTTCAGTACAACATTAGAATGAGACTAATTAACTTGAACAAAACAAAATAATTTCAAAAACATACAAAATACAAAAATATACAAAATAAAAAATCTGAGTATGTAACTATAAAAAATCAAGAGTTTTTTATAATAAATTCAATATTTATTGCAATGTTTAATAGATATAAATTACTACAAATATTATAATTAAAATAAAAAACTTTATTCTCAAACTAATATTAACCAATAAATACAATGTTATTTACATTTTGAAAGCACAACACAATTAACACATACAATAATAAATAACATAATTATAAAACATTAACTATTTTTTAATTCCCTATTACTTAAATATCTTTCTACCCTATATTTCTACAAAGTACACAATATATATCTGAAATGCATTCTTTAAATGATATTATTTACGCATGTTACATAACTAAATATTTATTAAAATACCAGTAATAATTAACTAATACTAAAATAATTATATTGAATTTCCTCCCCAACATTTATCTATACAAAACAAACCACCCACACCAAATATATAAAATAAAAAAATGTTATCTGTATGATTAACTGTCAAATAAACAATTATTATTGATAATTAACTATAAAAAATTAATTATATTTAATTAGCTTCTCACCATTTACTCCTACAAATGTCATGACTCACACTTCATATATAGCAAAACAAATATCTAAAATTACATATTTTACATAATTATTTATCATTTCAATAATTATTATAAATTAACATTAATAATTCATTATTATAACTAATTGCTTACACACCCTTAATCCATACAAAACAACACACACAAGAAATTATGAATTACACAATATACATAATTAATTATCAATTGAATAATTAATAATTAATTACCAACTTATTATTAATTAATTATATTTAATTTACTTCCTATCCTATACCCCTACATAACACACAACCCGCACTTGAAATGTTATTTGTAAAAAAATCATTTTACAATTAACATAATTAATTAATAATTACATTGTTAATACTAATTAAAAATGATGTATTAACTAACTATAATTAATTGACTTCCCACCCAATACCCCTACAAAAATATACAACCCGCACCTCAAACTTAATTTAAAAAAAAGAAATTATACAATTAACATAGTTATCAATTTAATAAAAAACATTAATTAAAAATGTACTATTAATTAATTATAATCAATTTACTTCCCACCCTGTAGCCCAATAAACCCCACAACCTGCTACAGTACTAAAAATGAAAGAAGAATATAAAATTAAATTTCAAAACTACTAGCAATTAAAAAACGATATTAAAAAAAATGAACATCAATTAGACAAACATTTTATAACATTTACAATTAAAATACATTAAAAAATACATGAAAATATATAAAATATGATATTCTTCACAAAGGTATTTTAGTAAACTATATTAATGATTTCGATATTGTTGAAATCGATATTACTTACCTTAAAATCGATATTTTTAACAGCGATATTCTTGCATATGATATTTCTCTGTGACGATATTTCAGACTCGATATTTCTGTCTGATGATATTTTATTTTTAATATTGTGTCTGAACACTGACAAAATCCAATTGTCGTCCATCCAAGTCTGCAGCTTGTCAAGTACTTGCCTAGCAAAGGTTTTCTGTAAGTTATCAATCAGGCTTATAAGTCTGTAATTAGAGGGACTGGAAGCGTCTCGTTTCTTGTGTACTGCAATTATCTCTCCCCCCCTCAAAGAAACAGGAATATTGCCCCCAGCAGCAATTGCATTTGTTATAAGGTTGATGTACGGGGTCCAGATTAAGGGTTCTGATTTATAATGATCTCCAGGTATATGGTTCGGGCCCAGGACTTCTGCAGCTTTTAAGTAATTGATGGCCAAAAAAGTATCTTCTGGGCTAAAAGCTAGATCATTATTGTTTTTGGCCAGTGGCATGTCAGAGGTTAAGGCATTAGGCTTCGATGCACTAAGCAGGGCAGTGTCAGTTTCACTATTGGCATATAATGCAGAGAAATGTTCAACCCATTTGTCTGGCTAGTGTGCTGGTGGTATCTAAGTCCCAGTGAGAAATAATGCGCTGAAAGACTCAATTGTTGTTAGTCTTTGCAGCAGCCACAAAGTCTAGCCAATTCTTATCAACCCATTCATTTTTAGCTCTGGCTAGTGCAGCCATGTATCTACGCCGTATAATTGGTACACCTAGGTGACTGCACTCTCTAATGGCCCTCTTAAGCTCTCTTTTTAATAACTTACACTCTGCATTGAACCATTATTGTCCCCTTCTAGGGATAGGTTTCTTCTGAGCTCCTTCCTTATGAAGCACTTGCTCTAATGTTTTAAAACATTTGTTCTGAACGGCTAATTTCAACACTAAAGATGAAGGAACGTTGTCATATTCAGAAAGAAAGTCAACAAACAAATGATAGATCTTGGAATACACTTCATCATCATCTAGAACCCGCAGCCATGATATTCTTCTAAAATTCTGAGTTAAAGTAGGCTCTGGAGCTGCTGTATGGCACACTGTCCAACCCCTTTATAGCAAATCTCCTTCCAGGGATGAAAGCAGAGGATTTGGGTCGCTGTTGGATCGAAAAACAATTTCCATGCCATCAAGCAGCGACCAAATCCTTACATCTAAGAGGATGCAATCGATTAACCTAATACTAAATACCCTCTAAAAAGTAGGCCTCCTTTCTAGCTTGGAATGAGTCCGACCATTGCAGGCCCCTAAGCTCCTTCCAACCACCAAAGATGCAAGCTGGAGAGCAGTGTTTGAAAAGGAGTGCTGAACTTTACCAGATATATTGGGGGTACTCCAGAGTTGGTCTTCCTCCTCAATCACTACATTGATTGAGGTTGAAGTCTGGAATGAAACATTAAAATCCCCTTCAACCACAATTTTCACCTGCTGCTGGTAAGTGCCAAGTCGCCAAGCATAATCAGTATTGGTGAGTTGGTGCCCAGGGGAACAGATTTGTCATAGACATTGAATAGAACCAGTGTTAATCCTGAGGGGAACTTGAACTGAAGCCCCATTAGGTCTGGAGAATAAATGTTTACCTGCATATGGGAGCAGGCAATGGTGTGTTTTACTAAAATTAGCAAACCCGACACCGCTCTCCCCGCTTTCTTTGGGGGGGGCTACCTTTAACGCTATAGGTAGAATAACCATTAACAAACACTTCATCCACAGTCCATGTCTCCTGAAAAATACAAACATCCTTTTTCCCAATGAAGGTAGTCCACTCCGGATTGAAGAGTTTAGAGTTAATCCCCAACAAATTCCATGAAATCATGGCCAAGCTCTCGTGCTCATCAATGACTGTTTTGGCATTACATACTGTAGCCTCGCTCACGGACTGGCAGGTAATGTCGAAGGTAAGAGTGGCCTTCCTTAACTGTGTTTCTGGCCTCTTTGCCTCCTCTAGGGCATCAGGGATAAGTGGAAATCATTCTGAATACATTGAAGTTCCAGCAGGGTACAAGAAGAACGAATGCAAGGGAACAATATGTAATGGGTTTGTTAGTGTATAAATTTAGTTAAATTCTCCAAAGTCCAAGCCAAATATTTTTAACACTGCCTGTGTTTTGGAGATAGCCCTGGCCAAGATGAAACTTTTTACACTTGTAAATGCTTGTTAAATTGTGTTGTGTTCTTAACTGCACTGTCAGTATCTTAAATAAAGCAGACAATGCTACCCGTAGTTTTGCAGCCAAAGGTGCCACAGGGACAAACCGTGGGGTGAGCTGTGCTTATGGCGATCGGTGTATGAGATTCCAATCATGGGTTCCAATCCTTTTACTGCTGACTCAACCATTCATAGTGCAAGTTAATGCATCGTGTAAGAATAAAGTCAGCTTAGCTGTGTTTTCAAGCACAAAGTTAAAAGCATATTCATCTTCTTTACTCATTACTATTAAATAAATGAAAATCGGTCATATCTTTCACCCGGTGAAAGGGAGATGTTGCTTATTAAAAAGTGATGTTTTGAACAATCCATATTGTACACACTGGAAAAACGCCAATTTTAGCATCCCATGGCAGATAGCTGAATATGGCAGAATAAAAGAGATACGCCTTGTATTGCAAGATTTGTGCACATACAGGAATGTGCTCTGTTGATCGAGCACTGTGCTCTGATTCACAAACGTAAACCTGTTGGTGAAAATGTATTCACAGTGTAGGGCTTAGCGTGGACCCCTGAGGGACCGCGCAAAGACAACGAGAAGAGTTTGGAGACAAAGGGACTGATTAGGATGTCGGTCGGAAAGCCTCCGACTGCTAGTCGGAAGCTTTCCGACCGCAGTTGGAGGCTTTCCGACCAACACGGTTGGTTTGCGGTCCGACCGCCGGATTTCAATGTTGGCGATCGGAACGTAAACCGGTCGGTCATTCCAACGTGGTTACGACCGGCTCTCTGAGTCTTCCGGCCGTTCGGAAGCACACGGTAATCCCCTATGGACAGCGTTTCCGCCGTCGGGATTAAAATGTCGGTTTCTGACAGCCTTTCCGTGCTGGCATTTCCGACATGGAAAGGCTGTCGCAAAGCAACTTTGGGGGCCCCTAGCAGGGCCCCTTTGCCTCCGAGGCCTACTGTTGGTGGTCAAGGGGGTACATAGGGTACCCCCCTTGTAAATCCCTGCACTGTGTGGCAGGCACCATGGGCTGCCTGCCACAGGGTGCAAGGTTTTACACACACACCCATTTCTCTATGGGAGCCTGTATTACGGCCGGTTTATGGCCGTAACACAAGCTCCCATACAAGAAAGGGAGTATGCGACCGAACAGTGTTCGGTCGCATCATATTCAGGCGTTCGGAACCACCGACCAGAGGTCGCTCTGTCCCGAGACGGTGTCGGTCGGAGGCAACCCCGACTGACATCGTAATAAGCCCCAATTTGATCAAGTGCAACTGATTGTTCTCGCGCCAAAACAAAGGAACGTAACAAGACCAGTGCAGTCCCCTTAACTCCGATGTTCTGGAGACTGACCGTATTAAAGGCTGCCGATAGGTCGAGTAGATCAAGGGCTGCGTTTCCTCCTATATACAGGAAGGCTCTGACCAGAGTGGTTTCTGTACCATGACCACTTCTAAATCCATACTCCGTAGGAGCCAGTAGCTGGTTGGGCTGAATAAAGGTTGATAACTGTACGTTCATGGCCTTTTCCACTAGTTTTGCCGGTAGAAGGAGGCGTGAGATTGGGCGATAGCTATTAGTATCTGTAGGGTTTAGACTAGGTTTTTTATTAATGGAAGTATGGAAGCAACCTTTCATACTTTTGGAAAGTATCCTGTTTTAAACAAAAGATTGAGGATGGTAATCAAATTCATGGAAATAATTTCTGGTATTAGTTTCATCACTGAGGGAGGACAGCGTCCAGTGAAGAGCCAGACTGAATATGAAGCATTACTTGATTGATGGTGAGTGGAGAGAATTCTGAAAAGGAAGCCTGTTCCAAGACTAGAGAGGCGCGCTTATTTCCTTCAGCTGTCGTATCCCTGTTAATATCAAACGTATTATATATGAGTTCCATTTTATTTAGAAAAAAACTAGCAAGAGAATTACAGAAGGATTGAATGATGATAACCTGATTTTTGCATGGAATCAAGGTCAATTTCGCCACTGTCCGAAAAAGTCTTTTGCGGAGTTTTTGGCAGATTCAATTTGTTGTGTAAAATAGGCAGATTTTGTTTTATTCTTTGATTAATAAGGACTGATATTCAGCCAGACAATGTTTGTAATTTTCTTTTTCTGGGCAAGTATAATTCTTTATCCACCTACGTTCTTGAGATTTACAGTGTTGTTTCTGTATTCTAAGGCTGTCCCTATAGCAGGGCGCGGTGGGGTTGGTACGCTGAGAGTGAAATGTTTTGACTGGGGCTTACAGAGAAATGGCTGAATACAGCCAATTAAAGTAATTTGAAGTAGCCTAGTCTATGTCCTCCGAATAATCATGATGAGAACAGGTCAATAAATGATTGTGTTGATCAGAATTAATTCTATTCCAGGCACGTGAGTTATGAAAGTGTGCATTATGTGATAGGTTTCTATCAAACATCACTGTGTGATGATCCAACCATTTCAGAGGCATAGAGCCTTGTACCTTTAGTAGATCATCATTAGTGAAAAGTCCATCTAGCGTATGGCCGGCTGAGTGTGTAGGACCTTGCACCACTTGGGCGAGGCCTACACTAGCCATAGTGTCCATGAGTGCCTCAGTATCTCTGTCATCTGAGGACTCAAGATGGAATTTGAAATCTCCTAAAACTGAGAAATCTTTGGTACATAAACCATCTTCCAATAAGGAACCCACATTCTGCGTGAAAATGCTCCTCGGGCCAGATGGATGATATAGTGGCACTCCATTGAAAGATGGAGATTTAGAAATTTGTAGGCTAAAGGAGAGTGCTTCACATTCTGGTGCTGAAACTGGACAAAAGATAGCCGGCATATTGTCCCGGTAAATAATGGCTAATCCACCACCCTGTTTAAGGGTTATATCTAAAATGTGACAAGCAAACCTAGGAGGAATTGCCTCTACCAGATCCGGGGGCAGAGGAAGGATTGGTCCATGTTTCAGTGATATAAGCTATATCAAGCTGTTTATTTTCTAAAAACTCAGCAAATTCAACTCCTAGTCTCTGCGTTGGCCGACGTCTGTCATTCAAGTTTAATTATTTAGATACCGCATTAAATGCCTCTAAAACCAGGGAAACAGAATCTATCTTGTAAGAAAGTGGATTATTAGTTGGGAAGGATGTGGTGAGAACCTTAGTACTTAGGCACGCAACAAATAACAAATCATTGTCCAGACAGTGCTTTAATTAAAAAAAGGAAAAGTATTAATCACACACTACTCAATACTATGCATTGATTTGCAAGTGTATATGAGGTGGCATGTGGAAATTCCTAGGGTGACACCCTCTTGATAGTGTAGCTCCCAAGCAAGGCCTAAAACCTAAATACCTCCACACATATCATGGGGTTGCATTTAATAAAAGTTGGGCCTACTGGCTTTGCTAGGGTGTCACCACATTATTAAAAGCAGAAATATGTCATAAAAAATTAAATACAAAGTACATCAAAACCACACAGGATGGTATGATTTTACAATGACATTCAGTAATTTATGCAATGATTCACTAATAACTCAATCAATCTATCTGGATTTGTAGAGCGCGGCTGCTTCACCCGTGAGGGTCTCAAGGCGCTGTGGGATCATGCTGCGGGGTCACACTGCATTTTCCTATTGGTTGAACATCCAGGTCTTGAGGTCCTACCTGAACTGCTGGAGTGATGGTGAGGCTCTGAGGTGCATGGGGAGGGTGTTCCAGGTCTTAGCCGCCAGGTGGGAGAAATAGCGGCCTCCGCTGTTTGCCCGGCTGATGCGTTGGGTAGCTGCTAGGTAGAGCGATTCGGAATGGAGTTCCCTGGTCAGTTGGTGGAAATACACTAGTTTGTTAAGGTACGCCGGTCCTTCCTTGAGTAGTGACTTGTAAGCATGGGTGAGCAGCTTGAACTAGCAGCTCTTCGTGACTGGTAGCCAATGGAGTTTCCTGAAGTGAGGGGTGATGTGCATCTGTATGGGGAGGTCAAGGAGGCATCTGGCTGCTGTGTTCTTGAAGGTCTTGAGTTTCCTCATGGGTTGGGTGGTGAGTCCTACATAGAGGGAGTTGCCATAGTTAAGTCTGCTGGTGACGAGAGCTTGCATGACAGTTCGCCTGGTGCTGGGTGGGAGCCATCTGGAGACCTTCCTGAGCATTCAGAGGGTGAGGAAGCAAGCGGAGGAGATGGCACTGACCTGCTTCTTCATGGATAGCTGACTGTCTAGGATGATGCCGAGGTTGCTGGCATGTTCTGTGGGATTTAGGGGTTGGGCCCAGCTCTAGTGGCCACCATTTGTTGTTTCAGAGGGTGTCCTTACCTTTCCCGAAGATGAGTACTTCTGTCTTGTCTATGTTGAGTTTGAGACAGTTGTTGTTCATCCAGATGGCCACATCTTTCATGCAACTTTGGAACTTGTGTTTGATGGTCGTTGGGACGTTAGTCAGGGAGAGGATGAGTTGGATGACGTCTGCATAGGAGATTATGAGTCCGTGGCTCCTGACGATGTTGACCAGGTGTGTCATGTATACGTTGAAGAGGGTAGGGCTAATGGATGAACCTTGAGGTGCACCGCAGGTGATGTTTTTAGGGAGTGAGGAGTAGAGAGGGAGGATGATCTTCAGCCTTCTTCTTGTGAGGTAGAATGTGATCACTTGAGGGCTGCTCCTTGTATTCCGATCTTGTGGATTCTGTTGATCAGTGTGTGGTGGGATACGGTGTCGAAGGCTGCTTAGAGGTCGAAGAGGATGAGGGCTGCTATTTCTCTATGGTCTAGCAACACTGTGATGTCATCCGTGGCTGTGACTAGAGCTGTCTCAGTGTTGTGGTTTGCTCTGAAGTCGGATTGGGAGGCGTCCAGAAGGTTGTGGTTCTATAGATGTCTAGTTAGCTGGATGTTGATAACTTTCTCGATTACCTTGGCTGGGTAGGGGAGAACGGAGATGGGTCAGTAGTTATTGGGTTCTCCTGGGCCTTTGAAAGGTTTCTTCAGCAACAGCTTCATGTCGGCATGTTTCCATTTCTGGGGGAAGTGGGCCGTGTTGATCGAGGAGTTGAGGACCTCGGTGAGTTCTTTGCTGATGGGTTGATTGCTGAGGTTGAAAGTGTGGTGGAGGAAGGGGTCTGCTGGGGCTCCAGAGTGGATGGATCTCATGATGGATGTTGTTTCCTTCTTGGTGAGCGTGTTCCATGAGGTGAGCTGGTGTGGGTGGGTATCAGTCGGCATGAGGAGGTTGATGTCATCCTCGGCCGGGGGTTGGGGTGCGAAGTCTTGGTAGATGGTGTTGATTTTGTTGTGGAAGAAGTTTGTGAGAGTGTCGCAGAGAGCTTGCGAGGGTGTGATTATGTTTTCGATTGCCGAGGGGTTGGTGAACTCCTTGACTAAGTTAAACAGTTCCTTGCTGTTGCTGGAGCTGTCATTGATGCAGTTGGCTAGGGTGGTCTTCTTGGTGATTTTTAGGAAGTGGTGGTATCGATTGAGGGCATCTTTAAATAATTTCCAGTCCTCGAAGGTCTTACTGGAGCGCCATCTTCTTTCCTTCTGTCTGCATTCGCGTTTCTGGGTTTTCAGTTCTGTCGTGAACCAGTTGGGGTGTCGTGTTTGTTTTTTGGGGTTGATGGGTTTCCATGGTGCGACTTCGTCAACGCTTGCCGTGTTCCAGTTTGCGATGTTTTTTGCAGCTTTTTCTGTATCTTCAGTTGGGGTGTGTAGGTGGGAGTTAAGCGCATCCGTCCATCGTTGCTCTGATCCTTTGATCAGCTGCACCGTGACTCACTAGCATTGGACGCGGAGGTGTTCCTAGATGATGAAATAAACGCATTGGTGATCGGTCCAGGTGAGCTCCTTGGTGTGGGTGTATTTTACTCTGTTGCTGGCTGGTTCGAGCGTAAGTCCTGCGGTGTGGGTGGGGTCTGTGACTAGCTGCTTGAGTCTGAGGTTAGCCATGCTTTCTAGGATGTCGGCCGTGTTGGCGTCATCTGTTTTCTCGAAGTGAAAGTTGAGGTCTACTAGACATATGTACAGGTTTGAGTCGATGGTGATAGGGGCAATAAAGTCGGGGATTGCATTGCAGAAGGCAGGGCTTGATCCTAGAGGTCTGTAGGCAAGGGTGTCTTTGATGGTGGTTTTGCTGTTTGTTCGGAGTCAGAAGTAGAGGTGTTCCATGAAGGGGTGAAGTCATCTGTGGTGGTTGAGCATTCAATGTTCTCTTTGTAGATTATGGCGATGCCTCCGCCATTTTTGTTGGATCGGTACTGTTGCATGAAGTTGTATCCATCGGGGGTGGCTGTGGCGATGTCCGGAGCGGATGCAGGGTTCAGCCAAGTTTCTGTGATAAAGACGGAATCTGGAGCGTGATGGTGTCCAAGATTTCCGTGGCTTGTTTTCTGAGTGAGCGTGCGTTAATCAGCAAGCAATTGATCTTTCCAGAGGTGCTGGCGTTGGTGTCAACAAAGCATTACCATATTCAATACACTGAGTATATGAGTCTTTATCCTACTTTTCTAGATGCTGCAAACCAGGATTAAAACCCAAAAGAATTCCTGCATGCCAAGAACCATAAGCCCATACTCCAGAAATGCTTGAAAACATGACAACCCTTTCCAGGGGTCGTCAATTTAATCCTCTGTCAGACTTAGGTTGACTTTCCCTAGAAACTTTGAGTGTGGCTGCGGCGTGGCTCTTGCACTCCTGGCAGCCCAGAAAATCAAGCTTTAAGACATTGGTGATGCCTTTGCTCCTTCTGGGGCATAGGGAGAACCAATAGTGACATTTACTTGCCCCGCAAGGGCTTACAGGACGTTCCTCTAACCCAGCTCTTTGGAGCATGTGGCACTGATTTAATTTGCTGCGGGCTGAAAAAATACTGTGTACATTTTTTTTGTTTTGTTTTTCAGGGTGCCCAGGTCCGTAACAAGACCCACATATCTCTTCTACTCATTAATTGCCGCTGAGAAGCCACACTACCACTGCATCCCCTGCCAGCTTCCTCACGCCTGGTCCTTCTTTCAAGACTGGCAAGGGAGTCAGCATTCCTCTTCTTGCCCACCTGCGATTAGGGCAGGAGGGGTAAATTCTGTTCCCCACCATCACATTTCCCTCAGACATGGACACAGAAAGCAGAAGGTGGTGTAGTGCAATGCTCTAAGGGCTTTGACCCTACCTGGGAGTCTCTTGCATCAGGAGTGGAGCAGCACACTCAAGATCCTCGTATGATGGGGGTCCCTGGGTATAACAAACAAGTATAAGAGTGAATGCCACATGTGCCCCAATTTGGGCAGACTTTTCACTGGGGCCCTAGGCCTCCCTGGGGAAGATTTCATTTTTGCAAAGGAGGCACCACGTACGCCTAGGCTGACTGGTCTCCTTGGGGGACCACGATCCTCGAGCCTCCCTGGTGGCACTCTCAAGGAAAATCTTTGTCCTGACAGCACTGGGGCTGGCATGGCTACAGGCCATTACTCTGCCCCCCTGGAATATTTTTGATGGTAGTGGTCTTGTTTTGCTCTTGGTGCCAGGCTCCAGCTGCCAGGACTCTTGATTTTCAATATCCAGGCATCTAAAAATTTTATTTCTTCAGGAAATTGATTTTCACTGCTCTACCTCTGATGAGGGAGAGGTGAGACCTGCACTTCTGCCCTTTTAGCTCGTGTCCTCTGTCTAATGACTTGTGTTCTCCACAGCCCGGGGGTCACCTCCACTCATACCATACATCTCACAAGACACTTTGCTCTCCCTGATTACACTCTTCTGGTAACATGGCTTGCAGGAGTCGGACTACCATCTAATGTGGGTTACCCACCTACAGGCTCTGTCCTCAGACCTTCTCAGGGAACCCTTCTCCTTCAGGGTCCCCCAGCTGCTCCATCCCTTTACCATCCTTCAGAGGGTGCAAGGGGCCAGCACAACTGGCCCTGGAGTGGTATGTCCACAGAGTTCCATTCAGTCCAAGTTCAGAGTGTCCGAGCACAGCAGACAGGAGTCAGGTTTTCTTCAGGGTCCTTCAAAATCCATCTTCTTTCTTTCTTCCTCTCCCCTGTGCAGAGGGTTTTAAGTGAAGGTGGAAAGTTCCAGAATGCGGGCACATCTGTCCAATCCTAGGGTGACACATCATCACTCCACCACTGTCCTAACCCTTCTGCATAGCATTTGGGGACATTGCAACATGGTGACTTCAAGTGGTCAATTGCAAGACCTTCCTAAGAGCATGAAACCACACCCTTGACTGTCACAGCTACCTGGTATCTTCCCTCCAAAACTTCAAAGCAGAGTTCCTTCTCTGATTGGCTCTGCAGTTCTGACTGCCCTCCTTTGTTCTCCTAGTTTTTGAGCCTTCCCAGACTTAGAACAGTGTGAAAATATCACCAATATCACCAGTACATGCCGATTCTGTCCCCCCTGCTCTTCATCTATCAAGAACAGGTCTAATCACTGGAAACTGCAGTTGGGTGTAGGGGAGGCTTTGATCCCACTGTTAGCCAACAGGGTGGTTCAAAGCCAGAAATCTAATTAGGGAGGCTAACTATTAACCTTATTATTAAGGCAAATAGTGCAGCGAGGTATATATTAAAAAGTGGATGGGATAAAATGCAGACCTGTTTGACTCCACAGGTTGCTGATAGCTATTGTAGAATTCAGAACAATTACAAATGTGTATTTGCACCCAGTTAAGTTCGTGTAACTTTTGTGCAAATTATAATAGCATAGAGTCAACAGTATGGACTTGCATCTTGCAACAAAAGTATTGTTCTATTAACAGTACGGGAAAGCATTACTGAAATCGATTAGGCAGCAATAAACAAAGACTTTATTTAAGCGCTTATACCTCTCAATGATGGTGTTTAGAGTAGTAATGCAGTCACAGGTAGAACTCAGGATCTGAAGCCCACCTATACCCAGTTAAGAATCTGTTCCCTTTGTTAACAGTCCTCAATGGATTGCAATAGAAATTTAGAGAAGACATTTTTGTTTAAAACACATTTTATTGATTTTCATAATAACAAAGAAACAGCTACAAACCTCATTCATTAGCCCACAAGTCTGGGCAAACCATGATCATGTGAGTAACATAGCTTTGGTCCCAGTTCCTTCACAACTCTCTTACAGAAGACACTCATTACCAGCATCATTTAGCTCAGAGAAGGTAAGTACAAAACCTTTGTATTGGACCCAGTCTTCCCATATCTTCAAATGTTTATGAGGGCAGCCCCTAGCCTCATACATCGGACCTTCCAGACCCATACACTGGCCGAGCCCACTTTTTCAGTCTTCCGATGATGGAGGCTCCGGGTTTGTCCACCCTGAGCAATGTCTCTTTTAGTGACCAATAGAGCAATACAGCGGAACAGCATTTTGTATCTATTCCTATCAAGATCTACATTCATGTGTAGGAGAACCACGTTTGGGTCCCCAAGGAGACGCCCGACGAATACCTCCACAATTATAGAGAGAACCCTCTCCTGGAAGAGGGCCACCATCCCACAGCCCTAAACTTTATGCAACCAGTCGCAGTCCAGTATTAGGACAAGGATTCAAGCACCCCTCTTTTAATAGTTGATGAGGTGTAGATAGTTTAATTGAATAAGTCGGAACTGTGATGCAACCACAGCTTCTATCAGGGAGACAAGTGCTTTTCTACAGTTGTTGTCAATTAAGGGGCCTAGGTCTCCCTTCCCAGGATGCTTGTTTCCGGTCCCGCGAGGACCTGGTTTGGCAGTTCAGGCTGGACTGTTCCCATGAGGCACAGGGTCAAGACTGATTTGCATATGGCTGGGTCAAAACTGGGGTGGCATGGTGAGAAAAAGAACAAGGGATTTAACCAGATCTCTTGACTTGGGGTGAATGTTTGATTTGCTCTGCATTCCGTCCATCATCTGTGCCTCTTTTAGATGAGCAACAAAACACAATATCAAGAGGGCCTTTATTGCACTTGATCTTGCTGATAGGCCACAAGGTCCGCTAGCACTCTTTTTTCTTGTCGATTTTCAAAAAGCCTTTGATAAGTGGGGTGGGATTATTTCTTATTATTACTGGAAAGGCTTTACTGTGAACTCAATTTCACCAATATCTACAGCTGCTGCACATGGATCTGACAGCATGAGTCAGGATGGGGGAGAGCCACCTCCTCAGCATGTTGAGTGTGACAGGACACCAGACAGGGCTGTCCACTCGCCCCCTTGCTGTTTGCTGTTGTGATTGAACCCCTGGCATCATGGCTTAAGGTGGATGCTCAGATCAAACATTTTGTTTGGACACGGGAAATTGAAGCTAGGATGTCGCTCTACACTGATGAGGCCTTGGTGTTCCTCAGCAACTTGCACTTGCACAGTACTGATCTTTACAGATCCTCCATATATCTGGCAGTTTCTCCGGCATTCACATAAACATGTCCAAATCCTCCATATTTTTCTTAGCAGACTCACCCTTAGATTCAACATGGATATGGAACATCCTGGTGATAGTAGAAGGATTCAAGTATTTGGACGTATATGTAACGCAAAATACCCAGAGAGCCTGGGTGATGGAAATTCAGCCTCAGCTTGATAGACTATCTGCTTCTACCAAACTCTGGCTGTCACTCCCCCTTCACCTCTTGGGTCGCTTGGCAATTTCGAAAATGGTGGTTCTACCCTGGTTTGCTTTACTAGCTGCAAAATGTTCAGTTCTGAATCTATAGAGCTTCTTTGTAAAAATCAATTCTATTCACTGAGGCTTTCTGTATGTAGGATAGGGTGGTTAGAATTGCGCAGAAAAAATGCTATAAGTCAACCTAATACGGGGCCAAAGCCACTGCTGACAATGCTTCCGACCACACAGTGGCTCCTTTTATGAACTTTAACGAGTGGTTGAATTACTTCGATGGACATCCCACCTTCACATCTGAAAAATGGATGATGCAAGGGGTGCGGATCCTCCATCTTCTATATGGTGAGACATCCTGCTATTCTCCCCCAACAGCCACTAAGGTAGTATTGAAGATCTAGCATGACACAAATAGGTCCGAGGGTGGACACGCGGACTTACAAAGGAGACCCCACTGTGTGCCGGAACATGGCTTCATCAGGTGACTTGATTGACAGGATTTCAATGGTGAGACATCATTGGAATATCTAGACTCAGGGGCATGATGGTGGGTACAACCTTGAAATCCTTCGCAGAGCTGAAGACTTAATTTGAGCTCCATCGTAGCCAGTTTTTCGGTTATCTGCAGCTACAGCGTGCCCTTATGCTGTACATTAGGGCACAGGAAGAGCTCTCAGACTTCAGCCATTTCAAGGCTAAATTTCTGATAGATGAACTCCAGAAGCAAATGTATTCCCAAATATACAAGACACAGGTGATTAATATACCCAATTGCGTCATATGTCTCCATAGGGCCTGGGAGGGAGACACCCCGAAACCGGTCCTAGGATCCTTGTTTCCAGTCCAGGGAATACCTGGCCTGGCAGTTCGGGCTGGACTGTTCCCATTGGGCGCATGGTCAAGACTGATTTGCATATGGCTGGGTTCAAACTGTAATGGCATGGGGAGCAAAAAAACTATGGATTTAGGCCCAGATCTCTGTACATGGGTGAATGTATGACATTGTTCTGCATTCTGTCCATCAATTGTTCTTTTTGCATTTGTCACCCCGAGTGGGACGGGTATGCCCAGACGTGGGTCCTGTGCTCTCCATGCCACTGGAGTCAAGCTATCCTGGCTGATGAGGGGTGATGCCCCGAAACCGATCCCAGGATGCTTGTTTACAGTCCAGGGAGGACCTGGCTTGGCAGCTCGGGCTGGACTGTTCCCATTAGGTACAGGGTCAAGACTGATTTGCATATGGTTTGGTTCAAAGTGGAATGGCATGGGGAGCAAAAAAACAATGGATTTAGGCCCAGATCTCTGTACTGGGGTGAATGTATGACATTGTTCTGCATTCTGTCCATCAATTGTTCTTTTTGCATCTGTTGCTCATCCAGACAGAAAACCAGATTGGTACCTTCGCACCAACAAGCCTGTCACCTTGGGCAATCGGTTTACAAGGACTTTGGCAATTATTTTGGTTTAAACATTTAGCAGGGCAGTAGGGTGATAGGATGAACAGCACTCAGGTGGGTGCCCTGATTTATTTAGGACAAAAAAATGTTGCAGAGGTTTTATGTGGCTGGAGTTGTTGGAAAGTCTCTGCCAGCTTCTCCTCCATAACCACCATCTCCACTGGTTTGCTCTGACCCTCATCAAAACCCATGTGAGGGAGATCTCTGATGAAACTCTTTAAATCCCTGGGTCCAGTGATATGTCTGGTGAGGATAACTTTGTGTAGGAAGATGCAAATTCTTGGACTATATCTAAATCCTCTTTAATTTCGTCACTTCTGCTGATTTTAGGTAACACAGTTGGGTCCCATCTTATGTTATTGGTGTTTATAGCTTTTTTACGCCACTGGCTGATATGATTTTAATTTGCAAGCCACGCTTTCCTCGCCTCCTTTATTTGTGTCTGTTTAAGGGTCTCTTGGGGATGTAACAAATTTCGGACGAATGCCAGGGAAGAAGAGGCCTGCTGTCAGATTGTAGCTCTAACGCCCAGGTGTCAGGATCCAACACCCCCTGCTCTTGTTCACCCATGACTGATAACTGATAATGTGCCTCACTTTTTTTTTTTTTTTTTATTATTTTTTTTTTTTCCAAAGCAGTAAATACAAAGATATATCAGTTCGACTCCCACCCCTCCACCCCCCACCCCAAACAACCACGAGATAACAATGTTTTCAAGGACACAAATAATAATTAGAAGAAAAAGAAATATATGTATATATATATATAAACCACGAAATTGGGTTATGAGTCGGAGAAAAAGAAAAAGAAGAGAAAAAGAATAGAAATAAGAAATAAGACTAAACGGACGAGCGGTAGAGAAAAAAAAAAGAAAAAAAGGAAAAGACGAGGAAAATACCACAAAAGAAAGAAAAAAAGAAAAAAAGGAAAGTACGTAAACATGGAAGGAAGAAAGAGGAGGGAGCGCAGTCAAGACTGCAACCAGCCATGAGCTGCCCTCCTCAGAGCTAAGTATTTAGCCATTTGGGCCAGGCTGTGCCAGCCAGAAGGTGAGGAACCCCCAGATCTCCAACCCCTTCTTTCGCCCTTTACGACCTTTTTTAGCATATACAGCCTTTTCAAGGTGGTAGGTCGCCATTAGCCTGGCCAACCATTGGGAAAAAGGAGGGGGTCAATCTCTATCCATGCTGAAGCAACACAGATCCTCCACACTGTCATGGCGACAAAGATGAACGCTCCACCCCTACCCTGTTGGCCTCCTCTTGAGTCCCCAACAGGATGGTTATGGGGGTCAACACTAGAGCCTGAGAGATAACCCTCCCCAGAAAATCCTGTACTTTAAGAAGGACTGAAGTAAGTTTCGGGCAAGTGGCGAACATGTGTATTGCGTCAGCACCAAACTCCGAACATCGAGGGCACAGCGTTCCCTTACCTACTCCCCATTTAGCAATTTTACTAGGAGTAATATATAAGAAAAAGATAGTTTTAAAATGTTGCACCTGCAGTTTAGCAGACAACAAGTCGCTTTGAGAAAGTTCCAGTGATTTATAAAACGTACTATGTGGGGCCGCCAGTTTTACAAGCCATTTGTCTGCGATTCTAGGTAGGTCATCAGGGGTTTGACTATTTAGTGCAGAGTATATGTGACCTATCCTGGGAGTCGCTGGGGCCCGTAGCCTTTTGATGAATTCGATTTCTGAAAATCCTGCTGGTCCCCCAGCCTTTCGAAAAAGAAAGTCATGTATAGTAAAATATTTGAAGGCATCTTGGTTTTTCAATCCGTATTTGTTTTGTAAATCTGCAAAGGATTTAACTCCTTCGCTGGAAATTAGGTCCCCTAACTTTATGATACCAGCTTTATACCAATCTAGTAGATAAGACCTGCCAAAGATAGCAGGCAGGTTGCCGTTTGCATTAATAGGGGAGTAGTAATTAAGTCTGCCCAGCCCGTATATTCTGCGGATATTGCGGAAAACCTTAAACGAGTTCATCAGTGTCTTAAATCTGACACGCTTGTAGTATCCGAAAGATACCTGTCTAAGAAGACAACCGCGGGTCTCCTCTCCCAGTAGGAGCTGAAATGGTGAGGGAAGCCCGGTTGAAAGAGAGAAAGAGTGTTCCTTCACTAGTTCAGTACTATACTGCAGAACGGAAGCCCAGTAATAAAGCACTATATTAGGAAGAGCCCAGCCACCCCGATCCCTGGGGAGGGACAGTTGCTTTAGAGCCCGCCTAGGCTGTGAGTAAGCCCAAATAAATTGCGAAAAGATTTGCTGAAATTTCTGCAAGTTAGTTTTGCTGAATTCCAGTGGAATGGCCCAAAAAAAGTATAGCAATTTCGGAAAGTAAGTCATTTTAATAACGTTGCTTCTACCCACAATAGTCAAGTGTAAATTGTCAATTTGTTTAAGGGCTCGCTTAGTTTCAGTGGCCAGAGGGGATAGGTTCTCAGTTACAATTTGGTCTATATTAGCAGTTAATGTTACCCCTAAATATCTGGCCTTCGGGACAATCCGACTATCAATCCAGTTAATTTCTTTATTGACTATTATTTGGGTTTTCTTTTGATTCAGTGCGTACCCTGAGATTTTCCCAAATTTCTGTGCCTCCAATTCCAATGCCAAAATAGCACTCTCAGGTTCAGGGTGGTTATGGCCAAGTCATCAGCATAGGCCATAATTTTGGTGTCGCTTCCCTGCATGCTTACTGCAAGGATTGCTGGATTCTTTTCAATTTTCTTGATTAGGGGATCTATATAAAGGGCAAAGAGTAAGGGGAGCAGGGGCAACCCTGCCTAGTGCCCCGAGAGATGTTAAATAGCTCAGTTAGCCCCCATTAATCAGCACACAGGCCGTCGGGCTCTGATACAGAGCTTGTACAGCCTGCGTAAGTTTTGGCCCGAAGCCCATCCTCCTCATGACACACCACAGGAACCGCCAGGAGACCCGATCAAAGGCTTTTTCAGCGTCTAATAATATCAGTGACATCGGGTCTCCCGCAACCTGTGCTGCGTCAAACAGTGTGATAGCACGCCTGATGTGTTCGGTAGTACTTTTCTTTGGAATGAATCCATGTTGCCATTCTGACACCAGGGACTCAACTACCGAAGACATTCTTATTGCGAGGATCTTGGAAAAGACTTTGGAGTCACAATTTATAAGTGTGATGGGCCTGTATGAGCCCATCTCTAAGGGGGATTTGTTTTTTTTAAGAAATATAGATATTTTAGCATTGGACCAAGAGGCAGGAGGGGAGGCCCCATTAAATATAGCGGTAACGACAGCCAGAAAAATAGATTTTATTTGAGGAGCGAAAATTTTATAAAATTCCACAGGAATGCCATCCATTCCTGCAGCTTTCCCATCAGGCAGACTGACTAAGGCTTCTGTGATGTCATCCCAGGTCGGAGTAACATCCAATAGCTCGCAATTATCCTGGTTAAGCTGCCTTAGGTCGACCGCTTTTATATAGTTGATAATCTCAGTTTCTCCTAAGTCGGTTGACATACTATTCTCTTCTGTATATAGCTCGGCGTAGAATTCTCGAAAACCCTCTCGTATTTTAGTAGGATCACTGGTCTCTATCCCTGTTGACAATTGGATTGCCGATATTTCATTGCTTGTAGCCTGCTGCCTGGTGTTAATAGCAAGATGATGACCAATGCAGTCGCTACACTCATAGTTTTTTCCCGTATTGCCGCCCACTTGGTTGCGGTTTTCTCTGAAAATACTGCCCCTATTTCCGCCTTAATGAGTATTACTTCCTGTTGAGTGTTCTCAGTGTCCATTCCAGTTTGAGCCATTTGAACTAATTTTATTTCTGCTTTTTTTAGTTTATCCTGGAGATCACACATTATTAGTTTTTCTTTCTTGTTTTTCCTGATTGAGAATCTTAGAGTCTTTCCCCGAATACCTGCTTTCAGTGTGTCCCAAACTATCATAGTCGAGGCCGTACCTATGTTTATTTCCAGAAACTCCTGGATCCATACCTGAATATGAGACCGATAGCCTTCATCATACAATAGCGCTTTCTCGAAACTCCATCTTGGTGTTTCTTTCCAATTCCCCAATCCCCCAATGTTTAAGATGAGTGGATTGTGGTCCGACATGAAGCGTGGAGCAATGTCTATGGTACATTTGCTTAATAGAGAAGATGAGATTAAAAAATAATCTAGTCTAGCAAATGTCCGGTGTGGGGCAGAAAAGTAGGTATAGCCGGGTTGAGTAGAGTTGATATTAGACCAAGCATCACTTAAACCATGAATTTGGGCTAGATTAATAAGTGCTTGGTATACTAGGGGTTTTCTACCTTTATACCTCCACTTATTGTCCATTTTCCAATGACAAGGCAAGTTAATATTAAGGTCGCCACAAATAATTATTGGAGTAGGCCAGTGAGCTAGCTCCCAGAAATCAAATTTATGATCCCTGGGTCGTCTACATTACTTCCATAGATTGAACACAGGGTAAAAGGGGGATTAGGGGAAAGATGGCATTCAGAGATTACCCATCTACCTAGTGAGTCAGATTTGACGCGAGGATTTTTTAAAAGAAGTCTCTTTTCAACCAAAATGCCTACCCCTTTGATTTTGGCACCCTGTGTAGTAGCCCCCACAACCTTAAACCCTAACGAGTTTAGTAATTGTTTTTGTGATCCCTCTATGTGAGTCTCCTGGAGGCAAATGATATCGCCCCCCAGGAAGCGCAGACCTTGCGCTACTTTTTGCCTTTTTAAAGCATCATTCAGCCCACAGATGTTAGCAGAGATAAACCGAAGTGAATTTATTTTAGTCATTTGGATGTTTTAAAAAAAAAAAAAATTTAAGATGGAATTTTCTTGATCCTTTAAGTGCGCTTTATTTGGTGAATTTTTTAGCCTTACCCAACGTCTAAGTGAGTGATTAAGTGTGAAAAGGTGTCCTTGATTCCTCTGTGTCATTCTAGATACCCCTCCTCCCCCCCCAACCCACCCCCCCCTATCTTTGAGCAATCAGGAATAGCCTGAGTGATGGTAGTCAGTAGTGAGTCTCAGCCGCAGACCACGCCTAGGATATGTTAGTTATGAGTTCGGCTAGATCCCCCTCAGCTAGATAGAACATACAACTAGCCTGTTGAGAGAAGAAAAAACCCAGGGAGGGAGTGAGGAGGAACGAGAGAAAGCCATGATGGAGAAATAACAACATATATTCCTCCTTAGTCCTCCTCTGCCCTGCCCTGCTCATGTCCAAGTAGTAGTCTCTTTATTTTGGACCCTTCTTAGATTTAATCTCGTCCAGGTACTCCCCTGCCTTAATTTCAGACAAGAAGATTTTTGTACCCCCATTAAAAATTACTTTAAGTCTGGCAGGGTTCATTAGGTATACTTGTGCTCCCAGTTGCTGGAATGGGGAGATTAGTTGTCTAAGACGCCATCTTCGCTCTACTGTCTGATGGCAAAAGTCGGGCTTTGCAAAAAATGTTATTCCATTAGCCCCCTTCTTAGAGTTTGGGCGAGCCTGATCGTATATTAATTGCCTCAAAAGAAAGTTCCCAAAGTATACCAGGAACACCCTGGGTTGTCCACCCGCTGCATTGCTGCCATCGCGCTGTCGCCTAATGTTAAAGGGAAAACGGTGTGCCCTCTGAACCTCTCGATCCCAATCCCAGCCTGGATGTTCGGGGAAGGATTCTTGCAAAAGTTTTACAATGAAACGCCTGGGATCTTCGCCTTCCTTTCCCTCCGGGATTCCAAGCAAGCGAAGGTTGTTTCTGCGTTGGCGGTTTTCCTGTTCCTCTAGTTTGGACATTATATCCACTAGGCAGGCAGCGTTGGTCTCGCTCTGCTTTTTGACAGCCGTGGACTCAATTTCCAGACAATCGGTACGCCCTCAATCATAGAAACACGGTCGCTTATATCAGTACATGTTTTATTCAGTCGTCTTAGGCCTCCTTGCAACTTTTTAGCAGCCCCTTTGGCTGCGTGGTTGTCTGCCCGAACCTCTTCCTGAAATTCTTTGATTGAGGCTAAGATTGAAGCTAGTGAGGGCTCCGAAGTATCTGCCGGCAAGCTCTCTGCCTTTTCCCACTTTGTCGTGTGGGAGTCGTCGTCAGCAGCCAAGGGGTAGGACATCTGTGAGTCTGAGTAGTCCCACTTAAGTTGGCTACGTCTTTTGCCCTTACTCCTTGCTTTCTTGGATCGTTGCACCGTTCCAGTGTTTTGGATTGACTCCTCGCTGTCATCTTCACTTGTGTCAAGGCCCCCCTCGTCGGAAGTGGTCCCTGTGCCATCAGACACCGAGTAAAAGTTCTCAGGCCCGGTTTCTGGAGTCCACGGTGCTTGTGCACCAGCGGCAGCTTCCAGGCCCAGGATGTAGTTAGTAATACCAGCCTCAGAGTTCATGGAGGGATCACCCGGACCATTCGTAGAACCACTCATGTAGGGGCAGCCGTCCGTGTTCTGAACTGTAATGGCTGAAGATAGCTGATTTTGCTGCTCGGTTAGCCCCTTACAGATGACCGCGTCAGGGAGACATGGAGAACTGTTTAAGTTTTCAGTCGAGCCTTGTGGGCCTGCAATGATTCCTGCGTCAGCTTGCAGAACTTCCACTGGGGTTGCTTCTATTAAACAGGTCTCTTGCTGCTGGCTTGGCACGGGTAATTGGGGAGTTAACCGATCTGGGGGGCACACTCAAGGGGAGGGGTATGTATAGAAGTCTTGGGGTTTATGACAGGAGGCTGTCCTTTAGCACCCAAAAATATTTTGGCTATCGGTGGCTGAGTGCCCACTGAGTCCTTAGGCAACCCCCTCCCCCGGACCTCCCCAGCGGCTTTTTACTCCCACTAACCTCATGTCTAGATCGGGTGGAGCTTTCCGTAGGAGCGGCGTCTCTAGAATCCGTGCTGGAAATGGTCGTTTTCAGCTTGCTGCCCTTCTTGACCCCCTGCAGCTCATAATCCCAGGGCTGCCCTGATGCTGTTGCCGCCGATTCTTCTCGTGTCCAGATAGGACTAAGGCAGTGAATGCAGCCAAGTCCAGGGCCAGGACTTTGATAATCCAGAAAATCCAGGTAGAGAATAAAGTCCTCCAGCGCAAGGCAGGCAGCACACGGGAATCCGCGGGGGAAATGTGGTAGATTACCGCGGCAGCAACTGTATACCGCTGTGAGTGAAAACCGGACGTCTGTAATCCTCCCGCCAGTTGTCTCCGCGTCTGTCCGTACATCGCAGGGCGCCTAGCCGATCGGTTACGCAACTAGCGTGAGCGGCCGATCAGCGCGAGTGCTCACTCTGACTCCATCTTGCCTCCCGATAATGTGCCTCACAGTGTAGCCTTAAACACCTCATAGAGGATCCCTGCAGAGTCTACACAGCCCACATTGGAACTGAGGATGAAGCCTATCAAATTCACAATGTGTTTCTTATGGTCAGGGCTAGTGAACAGCCAAGTGTCCATATGCCAGCCCCACCCATGCTTGCATGTGCCCAACCTCCATATAAGCTCAAAAGGGGAGTGATCAGAAAGAACGTGTGCTAAGATTTTGACCCCCACTACTCTAGGTATATCAGAGTTGGGAATTAGGAAACAATCTAGACGAGAAAAGGTTTTGTGGACACTAAAGTGGTATGTGCAACCTTAGTCATACAGGTGGAATGTCCTCCAGATGTTGGTGAGGCCCAGAGCAGTCATGAACGTAGCCAGTGGGGTCAGCTCTGCAGACACTTCGTCCCTGTTTCCTGATCTATCTAATGCCCAGTCAGACACTCCATTAAGGTTCGTTCCTAGTGGCCATGGACTCAAGGGAAATTGTGACAGCAGGCCACCAATGGGTTAGAAAAATAGAACAATCAAGGGAGGCAGAGCATGCACACAGAGAAGAGATATTGATATACCGTACTGCATACTTGTTACCGCTATGTATCTTCCTAGATTGTCATGCCTATGCTGATTGATCTTGAGGGGTATGTTCTTACGGATCAGAATTGCCACCCCCCCTGAACCTCTGAAGAATCCAGCATGATGTGCTTGCAAAAAGCCCATGCAGGCTCCAGGAAAAAGAGTACATCAGGGTGATGTCATCTGCCTGCTCGCAGGACTGCATCTCTTAATGCTGTCTAGGAGCCCATTAACATTCAAAGAAAGGCTCCTCACTAATACTTTTATCAGAATCTATACCCTCAGCCATTGAACAAGAGTCATATTATCAGCAGGGGCCAGAACCTGCAGAGTGAAGCATTATGGGCATTTTGTATCTCCATAGAACAAAGCAAAATAAGTAACAAACAAAACCTCAACACTCTGATGCCATCCCTCCCCCAACCCTACACTTCTGGACCTTGAAACGTGTTGTGGCACAGCAGTGGAACCAACAAGAACAACAAAACAAAGGAACAATCTGCTCCAGCTGTATCCCCAAAGCCTAAGAAAACCCCACATAGGAAAGAAAATAAAACCAACCAAAAATGTCAGTTTGGGGCGGTGAATGAGGTGGGCCTACTCCTACAGTGGGGGGGGACCCCACCTGCCTCAATAGTGCCCTATACAACTGTCCCAACAATACTCATTACCATTCGCCATCACCTTTCCCTGATATGGCCATAGCACCATGTAAAAGTGAAGGTGCGTCATTGGGAATTAAATGAAATAGTCCTCAGGATGTCTTATGGGATTAGTGCCGGCATCAGTTGGAGTCAAGGAGAAGTTCTCTTCCCTGTCAATCAAATTCTCATAATCTAGATTCAGATCTTGCCATGTCCTGGTGGGTTGCAATGTAGGAACTCCTTGTTTGAGTTGATTAGAACGGGATCTATTTCTGTTACACTACGTATTCTGAGGTTCTCTAATGGGTGGGTCTACCTTCGAAGTCTCTGAGCTCCCTCCCTCTAGAAAGGACTGCGTTCGTGGTCCCATGCGAAGTTGTTTCTCCACTCACCCCAAACCTTCTCATGAGTCTCATATGGAAGCTGTGGCACTGAAACATGACCTTTAGCCTGGCCAGGAACAGGGACATATAATTGATATTTACCACCTTTCTCTTTCTCTTGGAGTCCTCAAAAGACTTCTGTTGTTTCTATGCAAGGCTAGTGTAGTCTGGAAAAATCAATATTCAGTGAAAATCATGACAGACTTGAGTTGTCTGTTGTGTGAACCGGAGGATTTCATCCATGCCTTTGTAATTCAGGAATTGTGCTATTATTGGAGGAGAGGGTATCGGAGGTGAATCAGGTGGGGGCTACTGGAGAAGAGCCTGGTGGGCATGTCAATCAGGAAACACGTGGACAGCCTATTTAGGGAGGGCAGCAACCACACCAAATCCTCCAGAAATTGCGCCACAGATGCGGCCCTCAGAGAACCATACAAATCTCAGATTGTTGCAGCTAGTCCGATCCTCTGCATCTTACACTCTTTCTTCGAGTGTCTTAGTGGAGGTTGCTTGCTTGTTAATTTTTTGGAGTGGGTTCTTGATGGTGCCCTCCACAGTTGACAATCTCCCTTCAGCTTCTGTTCTGAGATCCTACAGCCTGACAGAGGTCTTGACAAAGTAAAGTGACCTTAGAGCAGACTGCTCCTATCTTAGCTTCCAGAGGCTCTTTAGATATGTTAATATCCTGTAGTAGGACCTTTGCATCAGATGATATGTGTGGCTCCTGATTGTTTGTTTGCTGGGGTCTTCATGTGCCATGTGCCATTGCCATTTGCGACGGACCACTTGCCCTGGGCTTGGCAAATGTCCCAACCTGCTAGAGCCCAGGCAAAGGGGTCCCCCAGGGAGAGCCATATGCAAAAATCCTGCGTCGTAAGGGCTGAAGCCCTGATCCTGCGTCACTCTTGTTGGAAAGCTGAGAACACCGTTTTTCTTCAGGCTGCCACCCTTAGGGAGGCTGAGTTTCGGCCACATCGGTATCCGAGCACAAGGAGCAGCAATGTCTCTCAGGATGCACCCCCACGATTTACCACCGGCAGCTAGGACAGATGATCAGGATTAAAGGCGTATAATGTGGGACGAACGGCAGAGGTCGCCAACCAAGCATTTACCATTCTCAAGAAGACTTTGTTTTTGATGTTCAACTTCACCAGAGCACAGTAGTTTTTAACTTTGTTTCTAGGCCCTTTGAAAACAGGGACTAATGTACTTCCTGACCAAGAAGAGAGAATACGTCCACTCAGCAGCACAGGAGCAAATAAAGTTGTCAACTGCTGGGACCAAAATAGGATGTGGGAATTTAAGGGCTGCGGTAGAGAGGCCATCAGACTCCTATCAAACCTGCAGGAATTTAACAAGGGGGAGGGCACAGTATTTACTGCGACAGGAGGATTTTAGTGTGGTAAGCCCCAAAAAGCCACGTGTTATTTCCCAAAAAATTGAAATAGCCAACAATTATCACATGCACATCTCGGTGTTTAATTTTTATAGAACACAATAGTTATCGGCAGACTCATAATCAGGCCCTATACATTAATTCTAAATTATATTTTATAAAAGAGGAGTGGTAGCTCTAGTTAAGGTTGGCTTTCATTGACTTTACACAGGGAGAACTTTTTTTGCAGCCCTATAACTTTGATTGTGTTTTGCAAAGCACATCCAAATTTCATGCAGACTGATAAAAGGGTGGAGCACGATTCTAGAATGGGTTTTAAAATCTGTTTATTTCCCTAAAAACGGGCTCACTTTCGAAAAGTTCTTCTGGGATGTGGTACGCTTCCTAGAAATGCTTCAAATAAGCAATACATCTCCCAGACATATTCACAATCATTTTAAAAGGGTGGTCCACAAATACCATCTTGGAATGGGTAACAACGACTCAAAGGTGGGAGCTGTAGTTTGTGGGCCATGTTTTAGGTACACACTGTCTTAGAAAAACAAGCATTAGCAATGCAAATCATTTCGGCGTTTATATTTAGAAAGGATCTGTTATACCTGCTGCTCAGCCAGTGTGACTGTGGAGTGGAATGTTGGTGTGAGAGGTGACTGTGGAATGCTGGATGAGTGAGGATGTCAGTTGTTTTTTTGTTTTTTTTACTTATGCTGTTGTGTGCATGTGTTTGACTTGTGGTCCATATTACTATGTGATTGTACTTACTTTCCTTTGCAATGTTCGTGTGCATTACGCCCCTTTTCCCTCGCACGTCAAGGTTTGCGTTGGGAGTGGTTTTTTTTGGTTCCGTGTGGAGTCCCTTCCACACATCACACCCCAACTTGTTGTTGGGGGAAGTGCTGTAGTTTTTGAGTGTAGCGTTACGCGCCTGCTTAGATTCCGTGTAGAGTGTTTCTACACATCACACCCCATTTTGCGTTGGGGGGAGTTCTTTACGGGTTGAGTGAAGTCTTGTGCGCCTTCTTAGATTCTGTGTAGAGTGTTTTCTACACATCACACCCCAGTTTGCGCAGGGGGGAGTTCTGCATTTTCGGTGTGTCGTGTGGTGTGTGCCCACACATTCCCTATTTTTTTTTCTTCTTTGCTTTTTTGGTCGGTCCTACACCTTGTTGTTGGCACTCTTGTACTTTCTTCGTGTTTGCCTGGCCAGCTTGCATGATTTACGTATTTGGGTTTGTTTGCTGTTTGTGGTGTGTGTTTGTTGTTGTGGTACAAAGGGAGATGGGGCATGAGTGTAGTGTACTTGTGTTTCCTGGTTCTCTCTTTTTCCTATTTTCCCACTTTGTTTATATTTCACCTGCATGGAATTTTCCCACCTTTTATTTTCATGCCTATGTATCTGATCTTTGACATATTATTTCAGAGTTCTTTTGTTTCCTTTACAAAGGAAAGGAGATGTGTTATACCTGCTGCTCAGCCAGTGCGACTGTGGAGTGGAATGTTGGTGTGAGAGGTGACTGTGGAATTTTGGATGAGTGAGGATGTCAGTTGGTGTATGGGCTGAGCAGCAGGAAGGCTACTCCTGGTGGGGCTCTCTTCAAGATGTAACATCCATCTTCAATAAACCTACTTGAAACTACTTGGACTGGATCTACTTCATTACAACAGGATCCTTGCAAGCTTGGAAAATGCACAAAAGATGCAGCATAAGAAAAGCAGAATAGAATGTGTCCTCACACACAGGAAGTACTGCCTGCTGCTACACATGATGGACGTGCCCTGTGTGTGGGGAGGCACATTGTGCTGATTAGGACTATGCAGAATATCTTGACTTTTTCCCAGTTAAATCTTGTGAAATTTCAGGAAACTTTTTTGAAATGATGTGAAATTGTTCCTGTGGCACAAGATATAGTTTGCATGTATCTTGTGTGACTAATGTTATGTTGAAGCTGACAAAACGCAAGCACCCCTCATCCTGCCAGAACAGTCGTTATTCCCAGGTTCGAAGGGGAATGCCGTCACACAGGACAACTGGACTGAGGAAGGCAAAAGGGATGCCCAGCCCTCCACCAAAGTAGAATCCTGATAGAGAGCATCTCAGAAAATGATAACTGCCTTCACAATTGAGGAGAATCATTATTCATTAATTAAAGGGGCATACCAGTGTGTGGGTCAAGATTTTGCTATCACAGCAGTGTTTGAGGCGTGATTACTGAAATCACAGCTGTGTGTGGTGCATGATTACAGAAACCATAGGTGAGTGGGACACATGATTGGAAAGTTATGGAAACACTCCCACAAAATATGGTAAAGTCAGCCTTGATCTCTGTGATTGCCCTGTGTAGTTATCCATAGAACTATGTACACAATACTTTAAACATCAACGAGATCGCCTGCAATGTTGCACCACTTATGCCTCTCACAATATCAGGGGTATTGCGCTTGTAAGAAAGAAACTCCTGCTAATGCTTGAGCAGGAAACAAATCAGCAGCAGGATATTTGTGTCTCTTGGCTCCCAGGGGGCTTCAACTTACAATAATATTAATTCACTTGTGAAATGGACAAACACAATTTCAGAGGCACTGTGGTAATTCTATGTCAGGAGGTGAGGATTAGGCTGAATCTTTCTTCACTTTTATTTAACTAGCAGCCTTTAAAATTTTGTATTTGTTCAACATAAAACTCCATTTCCCATGAGAAAATTGGGAAAATAAACAGAAAATATTGTCCAATCCGCATTCAGTAATCCTCTTCAAAGCTCCCCGTCAACGCTCTATCTTCCTCTATTGTCATGTCTTTTAGGATAGTCCCATCGATGTATACCCCATTTTTACATACATTGTCCCATCCACACAACAATAACGATTCTAAACAGGTGACCTTTTACCTAGTAGCTTGCTCTTGTCTCCTCGACACCAGGCTCTAGTATTCTATCATAATCCCTGTACCCGACGTACATAAACAGGTCCCCAGGCACGGCAGATTTATTATATTCACTTTTTTTCATCCTAGGCCAACAGCCAGCTGTGCATGATTACACTTCTTTAGAAAAGCATCAGTGATTGTTTTCAAAACATTTATGATTGTTTTCAAAACATCCATGGTTGTTTTAAAAACATATCGATTCTAGAAAAACCCTGGAGTGACCACTTTAGTATAAAAGACCCTCACTCCCCACTACAAATTAGAGGAGAATTCCTTCCAAGCTGGGACGGGGGTCCTGGATGCCGAATTTCCGACAAGCAGCGGTCTGACATCCCTTGTGGGTTGTCATCCTCAACGCAGAGACAGGGTCCTTCATTCTAAACCATCAGGTGAGGGGGCTGGTTCTTCCCTGGGGGTTTCTTGGCTACAGATACATATATCTATATGCATATGCACCTACACATCCAGGTTAGGCTAGGTACATTTTAGCCAGTTACTTAGGACACGCATTTTAGGAATATGCAAGTGCTACTGTTTTTATCTGAACTGTTTCTGTTTATCTTATTAGCACTATGGTAGAAATGTATCTACTATTTACAATATTGGTATGAGCAATCTCTTTCATATGCTTCTGTCTCCTGATTGTCGCAGCACATATGTTTTACACAAGGTTGTCGCTGGACCAATAAATACTTATTGAGGCGTCCTAATCCCCATCCTGTGTATTTTCTGAGAGAAAGCAAGCATGAGTGTCTGAGCGAAAAGTACTGTACTGTTTTCCACGATCCCTGAGGAATCAGGGTTGTCATGTTCAGTGGTGGCCAGAGACTACCTACACCACTGTACAATATAGGCGGGTGGTAGTGGCACTGTAGAGCTAGCTGGTCTAACGGCTGACATATCCAGGGTTTGTAAAAAAAGGATTTTAAACCAGGAAATTAGAAAGGTACGAGGAAAAGACCTGATCGTGGGTGAAGATACAAAACGACAAATTTACAATCTGAGGCAATTATACAAAAAAGAAGTTTGGATAGCAAAGAACAAACAGCAAAACGAAGTTTGGTTAAAATTATTGGAAACAAGCAAATCAAACAACAACAGGAAATTTTGGATGGAAATCAACAAAATAGCAAACGGATCTTTCCGCGAACATTCCGCAAAACATTTTAGAAACAGATTGGATAAACTATCTAAAGCAAAATCAAGGGAATAACGGAACTTACCAAGTACCAAAACCGGCTCACACAAATCAACACCAATATAAGCATGAGGCGTCCGAACAAAATCTTGACGAAATAGGGATAACAATCCATCAGGTACAAAGGGTCATAAAAAACCTAAGGTCCACGGGTGCCCCTGGCCCAAATGGCTTGCCAAATGGGCTTTTTAAACATGACCCAGTATTTTGGGCAGAACTACTTACCCCACTGTTCAATCACGCATTACAAACAGAAAGCATACCATCATCATGGAGAGGGAGCATCTTCCATCCAATATTCAAAGCAGGCGCTCGATCGGACCCGGCTAATTATAGATTCATTGCCCTTATCGATGTAGAGGCCAAAATATATGCATCTAACCTCCTCACAGCTTTGGAAGAATGGGTCACTACAAATAAGATCCTGCTGATCACACAGACCGGGTTCAGGCCGGGAACAAATACAATGTGTAACTTGCTAACCTTGAACCTTCTCGTCGAAAAATCTAGGGGCAAATCCACCAAATTGTACACCTGTTTTGTCGATCTAAAAGCAGCATTTGATACAGTACCCAGGGACCTACTATGGCAAAAGATGGCAAACTGGGGCATTCCGCCAAGCTTATTGCGGGCCATCGTTAATCTGTACACATCTACGTGGGTCAAGATCAAATTAGGGAATGGCGAAAGAACAACCGCAAGGATCCCAACGTACATCGGCCTAAAGCAGGGATGTGTACTGGCCCCCACTCTATTTAACATCTTTACGGCAGACCTGGATAAGAGGCTATCAGAAATGCAAAGCGATTCGCCAAAGTTAGCACACTGCAAAATAAGAAGCCTGCAGTATGCGGATGACATAGTGCTATGAAGCCTCACGCCGAAGTGTTTACAACGCTCTATCACAACGCTGCTTGAATACCCCGGGGAGCATGGTCTGAGCCTTAACTACAAAAAAACTAAGGTTATCTGCTTTCCCACATACAAAGTGCAAAACAAAAAATTAAAATGGCACGCAGCAGGAAACATCATCGAACAGTGTGCTGAATACAAGTACTTAGGAGTGGTGGTAGATTCAAATTTTACATTAAAAGCCCATCAATCAAACAGAAAATCTCAGGCAAACAAATTACGCTTTGCTTTAACTCTACTAAAAACAAAACTGAAGTGCCCATCCAATTCACATCTATTAAAAGTCATCGCTGCCAAATATCTTCCAACTCTCACGTATGGGTCCGAACTATTCAAAGGACAAGATGCTAACTTTTTAAATGTCCAACAATCAGGGTTATTTAAACATATATTTTGTATCCCGCAGTTCGCATCCCAAGCACAAGTACGTTTGGAATTTGGGTTACTGAATCAGTACCCAGTGAGACAAGCAGCAATTATTAAGATGTGTTGGAAATTGAAAGCAGCACAAGAGGTCTCCTTGATGGGGTACTGCTGGACCGAAATAAAAAACCAGACAAAGGGAAAAAACACCTGGAAAACAGTATTAGAAGAAGCATTAACAACCCTTAATATGCAAGACGCGTGGAATATCAATTGTAGCTTTGCAGCCTTTTAAAAAATAGCTAACAATGCTGATAAACAAAAAGCCTGGATTACAGACAAAGCTGCCTTGACTAAGAAAAAACATGGCTGGATGGTATTATCCTCATATGAGAGTCGATCGCCCCAACCATATCTAGTTCAACATATAACACCAACAACACAACAATTGCTACTTCAAATCCGGTTGGGGGCTTTCACCTCAAAAGACCAAGTTCCAGCATGGGGACAAAAATGGCCAACCTTACTCTGCAGACTCTGTGGCCAAGGAGAAGAAACTTTGACTCATTTCTTGTGCATCTGTCCGACCGTGTATAACTTGAGATGCTATTATTTATTACAGGCATTCCGCACACATCAAATTAGATCATGTCGGCCAGCGGTAATGTTAGCACTGAACAGTCAACTGCTACAGGTAGCATGCAGGGCCACCAAATTCTTGCAGAAAATCAGCTTATTATTACAGAAAGCTGAAAAAAAAGTACTCTTGAATTCCTGAGTCCTGGCTACAAGGGATGCCAAACTGATTGGATTTTATTCTAGGTTTAATCATGTAATTGGTATACCGTTATTTTAGAATGTAACATACTGTAGAGCATGAAATTTAATGAACATAATTTTAAAAATTGAGGAGTAGATCCCAATATAGAATTTTCTTCAATGCTAAATATGTAAATATGATATCACAAGCCATCATGTAAACTCTTTACTTTTTAATATTATCTGGATGATTTTTTAGCACAAAAATTGTAATGGTTTTAATTAACTATATACAATAAATTTACTTACTTACTTACTTACTTACTGTGGGGATGTCCGGAAGCAGTTGGGACACCAAGCCCTCAGTTTAGGTCATCCAAAATGCACAGGTCCTTGGGGACTCCAAGGAATTACACGACACTATCTTCGCTGCTCCACCAGCTTCAGTTAGTTGTTTACTTGCTGCTGTGCTTTTGAGATTATTCTATGTCTTTATTGCATGACAACTGTATCCTACACACCCGCTTGAGGCGTTAATGAACTGTAGAGTGCTTAAGGAATGTAATTAACAGTGTATTTCTATTCAGCGCAGATGAGGGAATGTTCCTCGCTCCTCCGCACCTGCCCTTGTAAATTACAGGCTCTGCTGAGCGATGCGGTCATCCGACCGCTAGAGGGCCCGCGCTATTTTGATCCTCGCAGCTGGCATGTCAGTTCCACCATTACAGAAATCGGGTGAAGCGCGAGCAGCCACATAATAACTCAGGGACAATATGATTAGTTTAAAAGTGACCAGTGATTAACAGAACCCCTTCTCAGAGCCACCAACTAGAGGCTGAACACCCGGTGGGGGTATGAATACCTCATCTGAGGAAACGCTTTTGGGACACAAACCAGAGGGCATATTATTATATAAAATCCCGATATATCACAGGGAGTGCATGGCCCCAGGGGTCCTACAGTGCCCCAAATTAAGGTTCTTGTAAAGAATGTCTGTTTTATTGGGTTTCTTCCCCAAATAAATTGCCGTCAGCATTATGGGAGTAATTCTCTCCTTATTGCCTAATGATGCAAGACTCAGAAGAGTACCTGGAAGAGGAAGACATTGCCGACTTCCCAATTGACAAACAATTTTGTAAAAACAATGGATAATTCTATTTTTTAGGCTGTATCCCAGGTTATGGTGCCCTTGGAGAAGAAATTACTTGAACTAGAAGCAAAGTGCCAGAAACCCCTCACACCAGAGGGAAGAGTTATCTGGGCCTACGGCCCCTTCACCTCCAGGGCAGCCCTCAGCTCTGGTTCCAGATGCTAAACGCAAATGCACAGACGACCCTGGGATCAATCTGGGCACGCATGCCTGCCTTAGAAAGTCTTTCATGGAGTCCCAGCCCCTTCCTAATAACTTAATTCCTAGCACTTTGGAGGGCCCCTCTTTTCCCCCTCCCGTTCCTGACCCCTTGTACAGGATGATTCCCCTATGGTTTCGGATGGGGACAGCGATTCAGGTCAGCCCTGGCGCTTGTCTGACAATCCCTTTTCCTCAGAGAATGAACCCAAGACAGATTTACCATCCCAGCTTCCAGATTCAGACATGCTAGATGAAGATGGTCTCTTAAACCCGCGCTTGCGGCATGGTCCCCAGCGCCTAAGCTAGATAACTATGTGGCGGGTTGCTTGTGAAAGCCACTGGATAAAGAAGTATGTATTTGTCTGCGGGCAGAATGTCCCAGACCTTCCCTGGAGGGCAAGGTCACCCTCACGCCAGAAATTGAGGCTAAAATAGCGACCTTTTTGGTAGAATTTGAGAAGGATCCAAAAAAAGGTATAGACAGATCCCGGCGCACATGCCAGGACAAGTTACTGGATGTAGCAGGAACCCTATCAAAAATCCTGGACATGGCTGAGGATGCTAAGGCATCTTGTTCCATAGTTTCTTCGGTGACACTATCGAGATTGGCTTAAAGAGCAATAATCTTCCTGGCCAATGCCAACTGCGCGATTTCTACTGTAATGCGCAGATTCCTATTGATCAAAACCTAGCCGAAGTTGGGGGAATAAGCAACATCTGAAGCAGCTCCCATCACGCAGGAGAGTGTTGAAGGGAAAAATCTCTGTAAGAATAACACAGGAGCAGGTTGACAATACAATATGGTTTAATGCATTAATCAGCTGGGGAGATCAGCCAGGCTCAGCAGAGACTGGAGTCTGATTGATGTCCAACGAACAGTTCAAAAGCAGTGGCTTATATACTCTAAAACCACAAGAGAAAAAAGTTACAAGCATAGGATTTACATCACAAATGAGTAGATTAAAATCAGCAGTTACAACAATTTCCTGAAAACAAAACACATATAGATATGGGCCACATGGCCCTCGCATCTCATATTGGCGGAAACCTCCTCGGTGGTTTTCCTATTCTCATTCTTTTTACAAACATCTGTTTTCCTGTGAAGCAAGTGGTTATATTTCTGCCTAACGCTTTTTGGCCATGCTTATCTGACCTCTAACCTGTGGTTTCATCCATCATGCCTAGCATCGTGTAAGTGTGACGTGGTTTTCAACTGAAGCAACATCCATGTCATTATGAGCAGTGGCAAGGCTTGCACCTGGGCCAGTCCATCCTGTGTGCGTGCTTAATCTATGTGTGCATGCATTAGTAACACGGTTGCAAAAGACATGATTGACACCTTCCAGCTCAGTCTTTCTAGCAGATGGGCTTGTGGTTTGTGGTTTTTGTAGTTCCAACATTTAAAACACTACTGGTTTCCTGAGTCTGGAAGAAGATATGATCTACGCTTCATGCAGTAGCTTATCTTTGTGACTGCAGGCCATTTCCTGACCTTTCAACAAACTGTGTGACCTGATAAGTTCAGCTAAACTCATTGTCCCTGTAACATGCTATTTTCTGACCTATTTCTCGTGCAGAGGCCTGGGCCTGTATTTCTACTGAGGCCTAAAGCTGCTTTTAACTTGGAACTTCTGCATAGAAGTTGCAGGCCTTAACTCTGTGTGTGTTTGCACAAAATGTATCCTATTTTTCCCTCTATCATTCCCACCTCTAGTTGATTCTTCAACTACTTCTTCTCCTAATCTCCCATCCTCAAAGGGAATCTCATCATATATAACACTCTGTTCTAAGACATCTGTGGTGCTTTTCCTGACCAAGAATGCTCCTCCCACACTAGCTGTCATCTTTTTGCAACAGGCTATTATCACCTGAAATACAAGGCACATCAAAAGCAATACAACAATTAGAGGCAACAAGGCCTTGAACAACCCCGACATCCAGGACGGCACCCAATCGAACCAGCCCTTGAACCACTCATCCGGAGCACCCCCCTCTTCGACCATCTTCTTGTGGAGATCATGCAATGTCCGAATGGCCCCGGTCAATGTCCCGTTGTCTGCATCATTGGCTGGCACATACGTGCAGCAGGCGGATCCAATCTTCCTTGCACACCCCCCCCTCCATGGCCGTTATTAAATCTAGAATGTATCTATGCTGTATCACCATTAATCTAAGGGCACGTAGTTCTTCCTTTATGGCATTGAAGCCATCTTCCGTGGCATTTATGGCCTTCATTAGCTCCCATCTTGTGATCTGGATCCAGCGGGCGGTTGCTTTCACCTGAAACAATGGTATGATGCTGCCAAAGAATAGCTGGCATCATTAAAAAGTCTGTATTCTTGCGGAACATCTTTCCAGGTTGTGGTGCCAAAGTACTCAGCATATCGTTTCTTCACGTGGTGATGCAGCAGGGTCGTTGGACGGTTCATAGGATGGTCATGCAATGTCTTAATATCCACTCCTGGTATCACCAGGGAGGGGGTGTGCAGTGTGACCAGGGCGCAGAGACCACTCCAGTTCGGGGGTAGCTGTAGGTGGAGCAGGGCCCCACACTGCCAAAAGTGGTCCATCAGGCTGGCGGTGCCCCCCTGCATGTCGGCGTTGTCCACAGTGGTATTGCAGTTGAGGTTTCTTCCCACCTTTACTGTCCCATTTCCTCTAAAACAAAGAGAAAACTGTGTTAATTTTATTGCTACCCTAGGGTGAGTGTTAGTTCCTGTCCAGGTATATCTCTGTATGTTTGCATCCCATATTTGCTGACATTGTCCTACTACCTTTTCAAATTTTAAAGGGCTATTTGTTTTCATGCCATTCCACAATGATATAGCTCTACATATGAATGTGGCACCAGTGTGCCATTTATCATTGGCAAATACTGATCCTGTAACATTGAGTACTGGCCTAGCTGCGCAGTCAGGGGGCAGAGGTTTGGCTGAATAGTCACTACATTCGGACGATGGGTTAGACTTTCCTAAAAAGTCCTGCTGTAATATCCATTTTTCCCAAACTGCATAGTTTCTTTTCTGCCCTGCTTTCTTCATTCTTGATACTTCCTTCACTATGTCTTCATTTTCTGTCAGAATTTGTAGGACCCCAGGGGTGGTGTCAAATAAGGTTGTACTGACTCGAGACGTTGCCGGACTAACATGCATTGGTTGTAGCTGTGCTTTTATTCTACATAAAAAGAGGTGCAAAAGACAGTGCGTAACATTCGGGGGTACCTCCTTGGGGTGATGCAGTCTATCTACCGCAGTGGCATGGGGAATAAGGGAGCATACATAACAACTGGTATTAGTTGTAGATTGGCCTATACTATGCATGTGCTGGTACCAACTATTTTCAAGCAGAGCATTGTGAAGAGGGTGATGATCAGTATCATTTTCAACACTTCTACGCATGCGCATGATATCTAATGTAGAGAAAAAATCGAAATAGACTAGGGCTATCATCATCAATATTAACGCACCGAGGAGGAAAAATAAAAGAAAAGTACATATCTTAAAATAAGTGTCTGTTGAAGCTTTGGAGGGAGGCTTTACTTTGGTTGCTTCTCCTGTTCTCCCCCCTCATTTTCCTGCTCGGTGTCCGAAAGGATAGATGGCAAGGTCGGCGCCAGGCGAATGTCTCTCAGATGGTACCATGGCTTATGTCCTTTCACCGCAGTAGCTGTGCTGTGAGTTACTGGGAAGGGTCCGTTGAATTTGCTGTCCTTCCAGGTGCGGGTAAAGTTCTTTGTATACACTAGAGTTCCAACTGGCAAAGGTGGTCTTTGGTCATCTGCTGGAAGTGCGTTGGCGCGCTTATCTGCTGCCTGAGTGACCTGTTTAGAGAAGAACTTTGTGGCTTTTGTTAGCTGTGCAATAGAGTCAGACATTTCAGTTTGAACAACTTCAGGTGCACTTTCAGTTTGCAACTTGTGTCTAGTTGGGGGCACAAATGTACTCATCAGCCTCCCAGTCACTATTTGGTGTGGGGTCAAATGGTGATCTGACCCTGGGGTATTTCTGAGAGCAAATAATGCTAATGGGAGACAGTACAACCAGTTCTTTTTCAAGGTGACACACAGTTTACTCAATTTGTTCTTGAGGAGGCCATTAAGGCGCTCCACAATACCATTACTTTGAGGGTGATAAGCTGATGAGAGCCTGTGTGTTATTCTTAGCAAGGTGGTAAGATGGGAAAAGATGTTATTCACAAAGTGTGTGCCATTGTCAGATCTGATCCCTTCGGGAATTCCCCATCTCGGAATAACCTCACGGATCAGAAAAGTGGCAGCAGACTTGGCATCACAGTGCACACAAGGGCCTGCTTCGATCCACCTTCAAAATGGACAGACTACAACTATGAGATACCGGTAACGGTTGTATCTGTCAATCATAACAACATAATCAATGTGCAACTCCTTGAAGGGTCCTTGTGGTCGAGGTATTGTAGAAGCTATGACCTTGAAATTTGTACTTGTAAAGCGCACTTATACCCCCAAAGGGGTGTCCTGGCGCTGTACGCATACCGCTGTGGAACCCTTCCTGGCTTTTCCCTGTGAAATGTCCACTCCTGGGCACCCCCAAGGTGAAGCCAGGCATCCCAGCGCTGTTGGGGCCGTTGTGGAGATTAAGCAAGCTATTGCCCAGAGTTGCAGAGTGGGACCCATGATTAGAATAGGCACCGAGGCAAGAATTATCAGGTCCGAGGAAATTGAGCCCAAGACCCGCCGAGGCGGGAATTGAACGCTGGCCAGATCTCTGCATCAGGGTCTGCCGCTCTAACCATTGAGCCACACTTCTCCACTTGAAGGTGGGATTTGGGGAATACTGCTCACACACAGTGCATGTGTATAGGTACATTGTGATCATCTCATGTAAGTTGGGAACAAACCAATCCTGGCGTATCTGGAGGGACATGTTGTCCCTGGCAGTGTGTGATGGAAAATGTAGCTGGTTCAATGCTATAAGTAGTAGTGCTTGGGACATGACAGGCTTCCCTGTGGATATCTGTCTGTATATTAAATCTGTACCTGTCTGTGTGCATCCCCTAGATTCCCACAACTGCTTTTTATGGTCTGGAGCATTTTCCTGTATCTCTCTGCGATGCAGGTGAGCTGTTTCTGTATAATGCCTAGAAGGGTCCAGGGGATCATAAGATGCATCTGTGTCGCTAGCTGCTGTGTCAGTCGTCAATAGAATTGTGGCAGGTACATTATTTAGAGGGAGTTTGGCTGCTTCCTTGGCTGCCCAATCAGCCAAGGCATTTTCACGGGACACAAAGTCTTGAGAATTAGTGTGAGCTGCGCACTTTGCTACAGCAACTGCATGTGGTAGAGCTAGGGCTACAATCAGGTCTTTTAAAAAAGGGCGATGCATGACAGGGCTTCCATCGGATTTTAGGAATCCCCGTCTGCTCCACCGCATAATATTGGAATGCACTGTTGTAGTGACGTAGGCGGAATCAGAATACACTGTAATTGTTTCGCCTTCACCCTGTTTAAGGGCCGCCACCAGTGCTATTAGCTCAGCAGCTTGAGCAGAATAATGGGATGGCAAAGTTATCTGTTCTGTTATCTGCAAAGTATCTGAAGAATCATGCTGCATGGCTCTGACCACTGCTGCCCCTGTATGTCATATTCCTGTGTCCTGATCTATTGTGGAGGATCCATCTACAAAATATACGACGCTACCTGGAGTAGGGTCTTCTCTTGCTTGGCTACACTCATCTGGAGTATATGTTGCACAGTCATGGGTGTCACTATCTGCACCGTCAATAGGGGGTGCAAAGAAAGTAGCAGGGTTGACTGTATGACACTTGACTACCTTGAGAGATGGTAGTGATAAAATTATCTCATAGCCTGATACTCTCTGTGTTATTAGTGTCATCTTAGCCTTCTGAATTATTGCAAACACTGCATGTTCTGCATACAGCGTCAGAGGTGAACCCATGACAATGGGGGCACTTTTCTCAACCGCAAAGGCTGCTGTTGCCAAAGCTTGCTCGCAGGGGTAATGGCCTTTCGTAACAGGATCAAGTAGGCCACTAAAGTACGCAATTGGTTTGTGGCCTAAAGGATACTTTTGGGTGAGGACAGCCGTCATCACCTGGCCATTGCAGTGGCAAAAAAGGAAAAACTCTTTAGTGTAGTCTGGTGTTCCTAACACTGGTGCATTTGTTATCTCTGTCTTTAGTTTGTGAAATGTTTCTCGCATTTCTGCAGTCCATGTTATTCTGTCTTCCTATTTCTTTGCTTGTTTGATGGCTGTGAGCAAAGGGGCTATCAGGGTGCTATAGTCAAAAACCCATTGTCTGACATAGTTGCATAGGCCCAAATGTTTTGCATTCCCTTCACTGTCTCAGGCTCAGTCATCTGCCTAATTGACGCTGCTCTTTCAGGTGTAACTCGGCGGCCTGAGGCTGATAGCAATTGTCCCAAATAATGGACTTCTTCCTGACAATATTGTAATTTGTCTCTGTCTACTTTGTAGCCACGTTGGGCGAGGGTGAAAAGCAGAGACACAGTGTCTTTTCTGCACTGTTCTTCTGTGGCACTACAAATTAGTAAGTCATCGACATACTGCAGTATTGTGCTGTCACTTTGAAAATTAGCGAGGTCATTCTTGACTGCTCTGTTGAAGACACTAGGGGACTCACAGTACCCCTGAGGTAAACGAGAATGGAGGTACTGGGAGCCACGAAATGAGAATGCAGTCAAGTAATGACTATCTGGGTGTAGTGGAATGCTAAAGAATGCATTTTTCAAGTCTATGACTGAGAAGTATTTAGCATCTTTGGGTATGTTAGTCAGGATAACGGAAGGGTCAGGTACCACAGGGAATTCCGGTATCACTATGTCATTGAGGGGGCGCAGGTCTTGAATCATGCGCCATGAATTACCCTTGGCCTTCTTGACCGGGTAAATCGGGGTGTTGCAGGGGGATACACCTGGGTATATGACTCCCTGCTCTACCAATGCCTGTATAACTGGGGCGATGCCCTCCTCTGCTTCTTTGGATAGAGGGTATTGCCTTACCCTTGGTAGTATTGCTCCTTCCTTCAAGGGTATTCTGAATGGGACTACTGTGTGGACGAGGCCCACATCGTGGGGGCCTTTGGTCCACAAATCTGAGGGTACCTGCGCAAGGTCATTGTCCTTACTAGGACCAGAAACATTCTTTGGTATTGCATACCTTGTTTCCAGCATAGTACGCAATGGAATACTGTCTTGAAAAACTAACACTGACCTTGTGGGGTCATCAGTAAACAACTGGTCATCTGATATATCTTTTACTTTTATATTGGGGTCATGAAAGATGACACAGGCCCACACCGTACAGGTGTAATCACTGGCCATCACCATCCCCCAGGTGGAAGATATCGCCACAGCTTCCACCTCCAGTATGAGATCTTTACCTGACACTTCAGAACTCAGCTTTTCTGACCAGGGGCTCTGGCGGCGGAACAGAAAGTTCCTTGACAATTCAACTAGCTTTCCTGTTAGTTCTGGTGTTTCTGCTATGATAGTATACACTGCTCTAGTAAAGGCTGGGATGTCTATAGGCCTAGCTCTGGTTCGGTCACTGTCTGGGTGGTGAGTGACCACTGTCATGATACGTGTGCGAGACATTCCTGGTGTTGAACAAACCATTGTCCCATCCTCCTCAAAGTGGATGGACATGTTTAATTTTGCCATAAGATCACGTGCTAACAAGTTCGCTGGGGCCGTGGGGGAGAATAAGAGACTGCTGTTAACGTACCTCCCCCCTATCTCCATCTCCACAGGTTTGGTGAATGGAACCCTCATCACTTCCCCGGAGAACCCCTGTGTGTCCATTGATGAATTTGACAGTGGGAGTCCTCTCTCACGGATACAGGACCTAGTGGCCCCAGTATCAATGAGAAAGCTGTATTCCCTGTCATTTACGGCTACCATCACAGTGGGTTCCTCGTCTGGCCTGTGAGTTATCGATAGTACTGGACACATGAGACTACTCCGTGGGCACCTTCATTGAGCATATCCTCCCACATAATTTTGCTGAAAGGGGTTTCCTCCTCTGACCGTTACCCCACCTTGTAAGGTCTGGTGTTGTACAGTGGGCTGCACTGCCTGTTGCGGCCCATACTGCATTTGGGGCACATGTTGTTGCACCTGTTGGGGCTGGAACTGTTGTTGAGGCTGCATTTGGGGCTGTGGAAGATATATCACTTGGGGGCTCATGGCAGGCTGTGCCACAGTGCGACCAGGTGGTACCACTTGTTGGCCATATATTACCCATGCCTGTTCGTTGTTCTTTTTGGTCCTACATTCTCCAATGAAATGTCCTGGCATCTTACAGTAGTGGCATGTTTGCCCGCCCCTGAATGTGTTTTGCCTATTTGCCCCAAACCTTCCTCGCCCTCCTTGCCCATTCCTGCTATTAAATCTGGGGGCATATTGTTGGGGTTGCGAAGTGGTGTTTACAGGTGGCACGCCCAAAGACACTGCAGCCATCTGGGTAGCCGCAGTGGCAGTTCTTCCCTCTGCCCTCTTTGCTAGTTTCTGTTGTACTAATTTAGCTGCTGCTTTCTCAATTTTATCTTTCTCACTCTTTTCCTTGTCCTGTCTCCTTTTACAATAATGTATTATGTGAGCCTGTATCTCAGTCCATGGTTTGGCTTCTAAGGCTACTATGTTGTCTAGTTTGTCCTGCACTTCAGCTGGTAATCCCTTCTTCACTATGTTATAGAACAGTATTGCATTTTTTCCACTCACATCCCATCTCTCCCCTACCTCCTGTGTCCATTTCTCTTTCATTCTGCTTAGGAATTGTGCTGGGTCTTCATCTGGCTGCATTGTCTGTGCCATGAGAGATCCAATGTCTGGCCTATCTGGGTACATTCGTCTTAGTTGTGTCCAAACAACTCCCCTTACTTTGTTGAAGTGTGCCCCATCACATTTTGAATTAGTCAATGTCACGTCCTTTACTCCTGCTCTTATGAACAGTGTGTCTGTTTCATCTCCTATAAGGGAGCTTAATAAACTTTTTACGTCGCCTATTGCAAGGGGTATCCCTGCTGTGTGTTTTTCAAAAGCAGCTATCCACTTCCCCGCCCCTTCGGCAAGTGGTGGCAGCTGTTTTTTAAGATTTTCTTTATCCATCTGGGGCCATGGTATGTATTGGGTCATCCCTGAACCTTTAAATATTAAGGGCAGTTGTGACAGGACCGTGTCCCTATGTCCAGTAGGGTGACGTGAGTCATACTGTCTGGCATATCTTTGCCATATTCTCAGGCTGTCCTTCATATAAGGATAATCCCACTCAGGATCCCCTATGCCGTGAAGGATGCACATCTCTGCATTTGCCATGTCTCGTGGTTCAAAAGAACCATCTCGTGGCCATGGTGTCATTTGTGGTGCTAGTCCTTATGTCCAACCTGCTAGAATGTCAGTAAAAGGGACAACATTGTACCAACTCTGTGCATGTTGGGCCACTATTTCATTGGGTGTCAGGTCACTGCCAGGGCGCACAGGGAGTAGGCGTGCTGTGTCTTTTCTCAATGTCATTCTTCCCGTCATGTTAAATGTCCCCTGCTTCTCATAAGGGCGTGCATGCGTTCCATCAAATCTCAATCTGTTTAACTCTTGCTGCCTCCTCTGTAAGGCCTGAGCAACCCTGTTGGTGTCTCCCCCCTCACAGGCAAATTGTGACTGTTCTCTATCATAGTCGTTAATGATGGACATTCTATTAACATGCTCTGTAACATCATCTAATGCCCCATCTGATCCTATGTAAGATCTGTTTGACCTCATGTCTTCTTCACCTAAGAGGTTATGTGCACGGAGGAAGTCCTCCGAGCTTTGGTGTTCCATCATTCGTGACCTGTCTAGTGTCTTCCGATGCCACAAGGGCACCTCCTCTTTTTCCCAGGTCGTTCTTGTGTCCATCTGTCCATCTTCCCTTATCTTGACCCACTTGTTAACGCCACCCTCCTCTATCAGCCTCCAGCGTGCTGCAGGAGGTGTTTTTGGTGTAAAGGCTAACTTTCCTGTACTCCTCTCACTCTCGGGGCTTGAATTCTTTGGACCGCTGACTGTTTTCCTAGTAACACCTCCTCTCTCTGTGCCCTTTGAATCTAATTTTGGGTGCTGACCTTCACTTTTATCTTTCTCGGTAGGTGCAGTTTCATCTTCTAAATGAAGTGTAAAGGTAGCATCCACTGTTCCTACATATTTATTGTTGTCTCCCCCTGACATCTCCCGAGGTGTGCTAGCCATTCTTGGGCGTGGCGTTAGCCGGACATAATCACTGTGTTTGGAAGATGATTCTGATGGTGGGCTACACTCAGGATCTGAATATCCTACAGCAGGCAGATGTGAGGAGGTGGGAGGAGTGTTTGATATATTAGCCTGCATTGTATACATGCCCTGTACCTTTGCAATGTTTAAACTTGCTTGTGCCTCTCGGTACGGGGGTGGAGGAGCTGAAGGAGAGGACTGGGGCCTTATCTCAGTCTCCTTCTCGTGTGTTTCACAAAATACCTTCCTCTGATCTAAGATGGTCTTCCTTTTTTTCTAATTTCTTCCCATTATATTTGCTTTGTAAAAGGGTGGCAATATGATCGAACGTTATGTTGTCAAATGAGCCGCTTTCAGGCCATGCATGTTCAAATTTTGATGTTGCCTTATGCCACTCCTTACAATATTTCTCTATTTTGTCCTTGTCGCCAGGGAACAACTTAACCATGTGTTCTAAAGGGGTCCCCATTATTTATGTGGTGCACTTGGCCCCTGTTTAGTCTTATTTTTGGGCCTAACTTGTCCCTGTTATAAGTGTTCACTCTTCCTAATGATATTGCTTATTTTCAGTTCTATTATACTTTCCACCTGATACCCTTATCTACCTCGTGGGGTATTATGGTAGATTTAATTCAGGCTATTTCTCCTTGCTACTCACATAGGTGATGAGTTAATTTCTTGGGGGTCCTTCTGGGGGGTGTCTCACAGTGGGGTGAACCACTGCAATAGGTTTTGTAGAATTCAAAACCACTTCCAATATCTTAAGTGTGGAAAGGTCCTGTTCAGAATCACCTGCAAGAAAATTAAGGACGTTCCTATCAAGTCTATCTGTTATTTCTTCTATGGTATGTGTACCTTGAAAATAGCTATTTAGGTCCTCATCTATACTATTTGATAGTTCTTCTAGGCTCCAATCTGGAGGCTCTAAGGTTTGACTATAGGGATAATAATTGATAGCATCAGTATTTGTTGTGGGGTTCATGAGGTTGCTTTACACTACTCTTAATCACTGTAATGTGGAGGACACTGTCTTTGTGTTTAATCCTTTGGGACTGATCTTTTTAGTTATCTGACAGGCGTTTTACTGTCACATCAATGTATGTTGTTAGGAGACCCAGTGGTGATGTATAGTCAATTCCTAGGCGCTCACAAACCTCTGACATTAAAGTGTTATCTGATGGTATTGGTATTGCTGGCCAACCAGGGTCAGTACCGTTAGAAAGGGCCACAGGGAGACCGTTATAAAAATGGATGATTAATTCGGGAATCGGTTGTGGTTGGGTACCTGTGCGCCCTTGAGACATTTGTCTAAATAAAAAATCCTTTTCCTAAAACTCTACAGTATTTCACACAATTCAGAAATCCTAAGTATAAACAGCACAAAACTACAAAATGACATCAATGTATGTCCTTACTTCTATTCACATCTGCATAGGCATATTAATGTACTCTAAAACTTCATATAGGGCAAAACTACTACTACTGCTGCTGCTGCAGCTGGTTGCTTCTCCCGAACTCACAAGGAGGATATACTTCACTGCCTGTAACTACAAACTGTGACTTTCAGACTAAAAGTCTGAGATGACTTGAATTGTTCTGCTCTTACTCAGAATAAAGTTCCAGTGAACACCAGGTTTTCACCTGTTTCTTTGCCACAACGTCAGAACGTACGCTGGCTGCCCAACTTCAAGTCCTACTCTTTCCTGACTGCTTCTGGCCCTTTTAGCCAGGTCCCCTAGTACCTTCCGGACTTACCACCGGAGCTCTAGTCCTTGTTATTGTGTCAGTGCACATTTATGCATGCATTTCCCCACACATAAACATTAATAAAAAAAATAATACCATAAGACACATTATACTGTCAACATGCTACCTGTAAGGTATAAGGGACGACATTCGCACTGTTCTCACCTTTGAAGAATGCCAACTCCCAAGCCCCACCTGTCCCAGAGAAATGGGAAGACTTTTCTAACCGGCGTCTTCTTACCTTCTTTTAGTTGCGCAAAACCATTTCCATAAGGACAGGCGGTGCTCAGGGTGTGGCAGGAGGCAAGAAGAAGTGGATGTCCTGGCTCAGCTCGCCACGATGTTGAAGGGAAAAATCTCTGTAAGCATAACACAGGAGCAGGTTGACAATACAATATGGTTGAATGCATTAATCAGCTGGGGAGATCAGCCAGGCTCAGCAGAGACTGGAGTCTGATGTCCAACGAACAGTTCAAAAGCAGTGGCTTATATACTCTAAAACCACAAGAGAAAAAAGTTACAAGCATAGGATTTACATCACAAATGAGTAGATTAAAATCAGCAGTTACAACAATTTCCTGAAAACAAAACACATATAGATATGGGCCATATGGCCCTCGCATCTCATATTGGCGGAAACCTCCTCGGTGGATTCCTATTCTCATTCTTTTTACAAACATCTGTTTTCCTGTGAAGCAAGTGGTTATATTTTTGCCTAACGCTTTTTGGCCATGCTTATCTGACCTCTAACCTGTGGTTTCATCCATCATGCCTAGCATCGTGTAAGTGTGACGTGGTTTTCAACTGAAGCAACATCCATGTCATTATGAGCAGTGGCAAGGCTTGCACCTGGGCCAGTCCATCCTGTGTGCGTGCTTAATCTATGTGTGCATGCATTTAGTAACACGGTTGCAAAAGACATGATTGACACCTTCCAGCTCAGTCTTTCTAGCAGATGGGCTTGTGGTTTGTGGTTTTTGTAGTTCCAACATTTAAAACACTACTGGTTTCCTGAGTCTGGAAGAAGATATGATCTACGCTTCATGCAGTAGCTTATCTTTGTGACTGCAGGCCATTTCCTGACCTTTCAACAAACTGTGTGACCTGATAAGTTCAGCTAAACTCATTGTCCCTGTAACATGCTATTTTCTGACCTATTTCTCGTGCAGAGGCCTGGGCCTGTATTTCTACTGAGGCCTAAAGCTGCTTTTAACTTGGAACTTCTGCATAGAAGTTGCAGGCCTTAACTCTGTGTGTGTTTGCACAAAATGTATCCTATTTTTCCCTATATCAAGAGTTCTCGTTGGGGATTCCTTCATCCGCGAGCTGGACAAATTCGTTAATATTTTTAATTCCCTAGACAAGGCCCAAACACCTATTAAAATAATTTTCACCCCAACTGTTTTTGCTGGAGTAATTTGTGGAAGAGGGCACTCATCCGGCCATGCTTTCCACCAAGCCTCTATCAGGGGTTAAGACATCCATAGAGGACAATATCAGGACACTTCCAGGTTCAGGAACTTCTATCCCACCAGCAGTTACCCACGCAAGAGAGGTGCCAAAGGCAACAGTGCCTACAGCACCCCTCAAGGTGAGAGTTCAATGCTCAGAAGGGGTCACAATTGGGGGGAGATTGGCAGAATTCTTTCACAATTCGGAGGCTCTTATAACAGATATTCTCCCTACAGTAAAGGGCTTCCAAATAGAGTTCTGTAGCTCACCATACCAACCACATAGACCAAAACCTCTGGTCTTTTCTCCAGACCAAACAAAGCTGGTAGATGCAGAGGTCGCCCAGCTATTGGAGAAGGGCGCGATCATTCCAACATCTTTACATCCCTATGGTTTTCTCACCAATCTCTTCCTGGTGGAGAAGAGAGATGGGGGTCAATGTCCCGTCATCAACCTGAGGAAGTTCAACAAGTGGCTGGTTTACCTCCACTTCAAGAGGGAGTGTCCATCTTCTCAGGGATTTGCTGCAAGCGAAGGATGGGATGGTACATTTAGATCTGCGGGACGCCTACTTCACGATACTCCTCTTTCCACCGCACAGACGCTTCCTGCAGTTTCAATGGAAATCGCCTATTTTTTAATTCACCGCCCTGCCTTCCGGTCTATATTCCGCTCCTCGCTGCTTCACCAAGGCGCTCAAACCGGTGGTGGAGCATTTGAGATCCCGAGGTATCAGACTAATGGTGTATCTGGACGATATCCTCGTTATGGATCAACGTCCGACACGACTATCAAGCCATCTTCAAACGACTATTGATCTTCTAGATTCTCTCGGTTTTGTGATCAATGAGAAGAAGTCTTCCCTGATTTCAGCCCAATCTTTACAGTTTCTCGGATTTGTGGTGGACTCAGATAAGGCCACTCTCAGCCTTCCATCTCGAAAGCTTACAATGATAAAACACAAACTCAGAACAACTCTGTCCTGACTCATGACTACTCTACGTCATCTAGCTCACATAGTGGGACTCTTGTCATCATCCATACAAGCCATTTTCCTGGGTCCCCTCCACTATTGAGTGTTACAACTCCTTAAGATTTTCCATCTTCAAAGGGGTGTCACCTACTCCCAGTCCTTCCCCCTTTCAGAGGAGGCCAACGAGGAATTGCAATCGTGAATATCCCCTATGGAGGCCTGGAATGACAGTGCCATTTTCAGCTCCCAACCAGACCTCTTGATAGAATCGAACGCCAGCGGTTCTGGTTAGGGAGCAGGTTGCGAGGAATTTTCCACAGGATGAAAATGGTCATCCACCAAACAATCACTCCATATAAATTGCCTAGAATTGATGGCAAGCTCCTTTGCAGTGAAATGCTGTACCAAAGGCAACGCCCAATGTTGTGTCCTTTTAAAAACAGACAATGTAGCAGCTGTCAATCATCTAGGGGGCACGAGATCGAAAACCCTCAATGACTTGGGTCAGTCCCTTTGGACCTACTGCCTCAACAACTAGATCTCTGTCTCGGCAGAGCATCTTCCTGGGAAATCCAACCAAGTAGCGGATTGGCACTCCCAACACTGGTACAATGTCAGCTTTTGGAAATTACACCCACATGTGTTCCAGGAGACTCAGTAGAGGTGGGGTCCCTTCTCAATGAATCTGTTTGCCTCTCACCTGGACTATCAGTTGGACACATGCTGCAGTTGGCACCCTTACCCCAATGCAGTGTCGACCAATGCGTTTCTCCAAGATTGGAGCAAGAAGAAGGGGCATGCACTCCCACCATGTGGAAGGGGTATGCACTCCCACCATGGAGAAGGGGTATCCATTTCCGACATTTGCAATGATCATGAAATTGTCTGCCCAGGTTTGGAGACAGCAGGCAGAGCTGGTGGTAATTACCCCAATTTGGAGATCTCAAGTCTGGTTTCCAGTTCTGATGGAACTTTCTTGGGATTTTCCAATCCCTCTACTCATATTTCTGGATCTCCTCAGGGATCCCCAAGAGAATCCTCATCACCTGGTGCTAGCAGGCTGCCTATGCCTCATGGTATGGAGGATTACCTGGAACGTTGAAAAGTCCTGGGCATTTCACACAAAATTGAGTCCTTCTTGCCAAGGCCTGGGTAGATAGCACATATAAAAAGTAGCATTCAGCCTGGTCCCAATGACTTGGTTGGTGTCATCAATGACAACTGGATCCCATGGAGATGGGCATTGTCCACATTCTGAATTTCCTTGCCTCCTTGACTTTGCAGGGTCTAGCATACAGGTCCATGAATACATTTCATTTAGCTATTTCTGCAGGTCACTGCCTCTGGATGGCCATCCTGTTGGGGAATAACCTTTGGTTTGTAAACTTCTTCGAGGTATTAGATTGTCTAGTCCTTCACAACCCAGGTATTCCACTCTTTGGGATGTTAATAAGGTCCTCCGCCTATTTAAATCATGGCCTTCAAATAAATATCTCTCAAGAAAACAAATGTCGGCAAAGCTGGCTACTCTGTTTCTGTTTAATTTCCTGTAGAAGCGTCTCAGATGTGAGAGCCCTGTACTTAACAGGTAGAGCACACACTCCAGATGGAGTGACCTTCCATATTTCCAGAAGGACGAAATGTAACTCTGAGGTTGTGTCATACTCGATATTTCCAGATGATCCGAAATTGTGTGTGGTAAAGGCACTAAAAATGCATGTGTCTATGACAGAGGACATTCGTCATCATGGGGAAAACAGTTGCTTATCGCCCTTACCAAGCCTCATAAGGCAGTTTCGTCCCCTACTATTGCAAGGTGGGACAAATGGGCCATGCAAAAAGCTGGTATCGATATCACCCAGTAACATTCGGTGAGAGGGACCATGGCCTCCAAGGCATTTTCACTGGTATCCCGTCTGGAAGACATTCTCAATGCAGCAGACTGGTCCTCAGATTCTACGTTTAAGAGGTTTTATTTTAAACCAATTACAAATCTGGCATCCTTGGTGGTGGCACTGAACAAACTATGGCAGCCAGGGGACCCAATGCCGCAGCACTTGGAGTAGTCACTGTAACAATACACTCCAATTGGCCACCTCTAAAGGCCAGATGCTCATTGGCCATACATTAGAAACATTTTACACTAATAGAGAGGCAATCATTGAACATTTGTTTATAAATAGTCAATCAAAAGTATGACTAATAGATCCTTTTCGTGTGCATTTTACCTTTTTTATTAAGGTTCTTCATCCAAAAAACAAAATCGCAGCCAACGCGTTTCACCTTGACAAAGGCTTCCTCAGGGCAGTTTCATCCATCCACTAGTGTATGTCAAAATTTCACAACGTACTATAAAGAAACCAGGGGTCCAAGGCATACAAACGTAGTTCCTTGGTGGTGGGAAAGCTTTAAACTAACCTAATCCTCTACTCCAGTCCTTACATAGAATGAAACATTTCCTATCTATCGTAACGGAAAGTTTAAATTCTATTAAGGACACAGAGGCGAGTATTAGCCCACACTTTAAAAAAGGTAGATATCTTTTTTCTACCCACCCTTCCAGAAGAGATTTCTTCCATGGTAATTTAGTTAAGCGACATTACCCAGGGTTACATGTATTTATCTATTAATTAGTTTCAATGTTTACTGCCATCATTAAGTGCATGCATATCATGTTATTTGACTTCTGAATGTCTATCTCCTGTTACAAGGCATTGGGGAACAGTATCTTATGTGCCTATATCATCAACAGGGACAGATTCCACTAAACAAGATTAATCCTGGAGACATCAGCTGTGTTCGCAGGAAGAGAGAGGGAGATAGAGTGTCGATGGGGAGCATTGAAGAGGATTACTGAATGCGGATTGGACAATATTTTCTGTTTACTTTCCCAATGTCTTGTGGTAAATGGAGTTTAATGTTGAACAAATACAAAGTTTTAATGGCAGCTGGTTAAATAAAGTGAGAAAGTTTCAGCCTAATCCTCACCTCCGTGTCCTTAATAGAATTGAAACTTTCTGTTACAATAGCTAGGAAAATATTCATTATGCTGCAAATGCCACCAGCAGATCCTTCAAATTTGCGGCCCAGACTAGGTCAGGTCGAGCAGCTGAGGCTGTGAGCTTCATAACGGCAACTGAATGCTCGTGACATCTATCTGTGCCCCATGGAGGGACCCTATCACGGACACTTATCCACAATCTGTTCCTCGTTCCCTGCCCTTCAGAGACGGGTACTAACCTTTTACTGAGTTTTCCTTCAGACAGTGGCATTGCCATAAAATGTGTGTTCACCTAAAAAGTAGCCAATGTGTGCCTAAAAAATTAAATAAGCCTGACCTGCTTTAAATGAGCCGTAGATGAATGGGTACTCTTGAACTGTCTGGCTGTACGTTCATTTGTGGCCTAGTCAATGTCAGTCCTCGTATTGTGGACTTGGCAGGAGACTTGTTTGAGCAAACAACGTCCTCCGATTTAACATTTTCTGCATGAACCACTCGACCGTGTGCAAAAAACATAATACAAAATTATGCAACTTTGTGCAAACTGAAATTCAGCAAACTTCACCTGCTTTATTGAAATTGCAACCAGACAAATTACTGACCCCCTGGCCTGTAACTGGTCCTAGTGTTAGATAAAACTTGCTCCACTCCTGCCCCTGCTGTATGTGTGCTGCCTGGTAAAGCAGCTTTTTCATCACACTTTCAGTACAGAAAAGCCTTGCCACAAGCAAGGAGCAGGGAGAGCCCACTGTGCAAATGCAGCCTGGGATGGAGCAGACGATGCAATGGGAGACTGCAGAGGTCAGTGAGGGAGCTCAGCATGCATGGTTTCTTTATATGTACCCAAAGACACAGCAGAGGGAGAAGCACTGCCTGATCCCCTCAACCCACAGAGAACAAGTGCCACATGGCATCAGCTCTTAATGACTCCCTGGTATCAAGGCGCCCCACCGCAGTGGAGCACTCCCACCACAAATACACTTATCCTTGGTAAAAGCAGGGCCACTGGAATTATGTGGCAGGAGAGGGCCATGTTTTGTGGTAGGGTTGACTAAATTATGCAGCAAGAAAAGGCAAATTATGCTGCATAATATGGCACACTGTCTGATAGTATTACTTCATTATTTTGTCATTTATACACTTGTTAACACTGTCTGGGCATAGGTTGCACCTCAGTTTAACACCCAAATATAGCAATTAGCAATGGAGAGGTGAGAAGTCAACCTTTGAAAAGGACCTTCGACTGCACGGCAACACGTGTCGCTGCGATTTTAGTAACTCTGGGACTGTTTAAGGTGGAGATACATTTTTGGGGAGGGTTATAATCTGAAAATGATGGGTTATGCGAAAAATGCCACAGGCGCACAATCGCTTAATTGCAGTGGCCCTGGGTAAGAGTAATGAACCTGCAGAGTGGGTGAAACTGCCTTTCAGAAGGTTCTGATGTGGACTCACAGGAAGTCTTGAGATATGAGGTGTCCACATTCCCAGAACTAACCTGGTACATGGTCCACTGGCGCACCTCTGTGCCGAGGGCACTATACGCTTACCAACTTCTCAAGAGTTCTTCTCCACCTCCTATGATGCACAGAGTCTGACCTGCCACTGCATAGAGTACTGTTAAATATATGCACATCTCTGGCCGACCCCAACACGTCACCATCTGCTCCTCAGAGTGCATTTTCACTTTGCTCAAGCCGCTCCCCACAGGACCAGAATCATGCTAGTGCAGATTCCATACCATTCCTCAGACCAGAAGTCCTTCACCAATATGGCTGCCGTGCTTGTTCCAGTGAAGCCTGCATTTGCATATTGCATGCATGCAGTGCCAGCTTTAGAGCAGTGCGACTGGTACAGCCGCACTGGGAGCTGACCTGGGGGTGGGAGGAACTGTCCTCAGAGGGGGCGCTGTGTTTAGTAATAACTTCCGATTTGAAAGCACCTGCTGCAGAGTTCCTTGTGCATTCAGTTTTCAGGCAGAAATAAAAATGACAAGATAACTCTTGTGATTAATGTTCCTGCTAGAGAGAGATCTCAGAGTTTTGTTTAGTGGCAGTTTTGACTCGCCATAAAGTAGCGCAGAGGGTTAATGTGCCTGCTGCAAAGAACAGATCAGTATTTTAATGTGGATAGTTGAGTGGATTAGCAAAGCCAGCCTTTACCAGCACTGTAAAACAAATGAAATGTATGTGAGAGAGGGGCTATGGAGAGATGAGGGGCACTTTTGCCGGATGGCAGTGGGAGAATCCGAGCTGGAGGTCATGGGGAGGTAGGGGGGCGACAAAAAAGATTGTTGCACAGGGCTCCACCAGCGCTAAAGCCGGCCTTGCGTGCATGCCAACATTTTGGAACAAGAAAGAGGGAGATTTTGAAAAGAAATCGGGGTGCTTAATTTGCCCCATTCATATACATTAATGCAAATGCAATTTCAGATGGGAGATAGCTAAAATAAAGTCATTTTTGGCCTAAAAAAGTGGGAGTCTCCGGCTTGACTCAGGTATATTGGCATGTGTGATATTGCAGGATGAATCCACCATGCTGACTGCGGTGGGTAAGACAACGCACTATTTAGCAGAGTCATTTGTGATGGTTCCAGCTGCTTTTTACTGAGTGGCCCATCTCTCTATTCACTCTAGCATGTATTGTAGCTGGGTAGGTCGCTATCTTTATAGCAGTGTTTTGGAAATGGCAGGAACCAGAAAGAGGAAGGCTGGGGGCAAGGAGGGGGTTGATATATGTTTTGGCTGCTCACATAGTGATTGAGAGGTGGACACACCACATAATGTAAGGTCTTGAATGAAGAAGGGTTTGAGGAAGTAAAGAATATAAACCCTGCCTGTTCCCACCGACACTGAGTTCACAAAGCCAATTCTGACACCACAAATCTGATTAACAACTAGAAGAAGCTCATGGAATGTGTGTCCTACCCCCACACTTCATCACCTGCAATAGGTACACACCTGAATAATACCACAGTGAGACCTTGTCAATTACAGAAGCATGCTATACAAAAACCTCTCGGGGTGAGTGAATGTACCTTGTGGATCTCCGACACAAAAACTGGGGGAGCAGGTTTGAATCCTGGCTTTAGCTCAACATCTTGTGATTCTGAGCAAATGACGTATTCATCCTGTTCCTAAAAGAATAAATGTGCAACATAATCTGGCTCTTTTGTAAAGCGCTCCAATCCCTTCAGCCAAGTTTGCACTATATATAAAAATGCAAAACAGAAAACAATGCATGTTTAACTGAACCCCATTTAATGTAGTCAGGGGCGTAGCTTGATCAGACTGGGGTGGGGGGCGGGGCTTGATCAGACTGGGGTGGGGGGCGGGGCTTGATCAGACTGGGGTGGGGGGCAGTGGGTGAGCTTCAGATTTTCCGACAATCACGCTGGCACATCATGTTAACTATTATATGAGAAGCAGTGCATGAGGGGGCTTAAGGGCCAGTGGAAAGGGAAAGTAGTAGGGATGTGAGAAGAAATCAAAACTGTATTTTGTAAAATAATCCTGTTTTGAGACATTCAAAACAGAGACGCGAGTTTATGTGTGTGTGTTTTTGTCTGAGAACTAAGAAATCCCAGGTGAAATCCGACAGACACCATATTGTACCAGACTGAAAGCTCCTGTACCCAACTCTTTATTAAATAATAAATTTGTTATGGGGGTGTAACACCCCAAACACCCCCCACGAAGCTACACCCTTGAATGTCGATGAGTCAATTTTCAGAGTTGAAGCTGTCAATAAGCAAAGAGTGCATCATCCACTCTGTATGTGGGCAGTGTGGATTCTATCGACTGATTTATGAGGTGGTCAACAGCTTTTGGTGTAGCACTTCTATCTTCCAATTGCCCCTGCCTACCTACTGCTTTTGAAAGACTGGGAAGGACACCGTAATTTCAGTCAACAAGCTGCAGCGCAGCCTAACAAACGCTGCATAAAACTGAGTGGTATCCTATCAACCAATCCGCTGCTGCTGCATAGTGTGCTCAGCCAGGGCCAGACTGGGAACAGCTACCAACCCTGGCTGATTGCTGCTTGACGCACCCTGGGAGCGGAGGGGGTTTTGGGGGGGTGCTAACAAGAAGCACTGCTCCCACTTTTGTTACAGGTGGCCGATACTGCTGCAAAACCGGCCCACAGTGACAAAACCGGCCCCCACGGGCACAAAACCGGGCCGACCCCTCCGGCCCATGGGGGAAATGCCTGGTGCCCGCTATGCGATACAAAAGGGGATGATGGACGGAACGCTTGAGCCAATCAAACACTCACCCCCAGTCAACTGATCTGGGTTTAATCCATCATCATTCTTTAGCTCACTCCACCACCCCAGTTCAGACATGGCCATATGCAAATCAGTCTGACCCTGTGCCTCATGGGAACAGTCCAGCACGAACTGCCAAGCCATGTCTTCCCTGGACCGGAAACAAGCATCCTAGGACCGGTTTCTGGCATTCCAGCCGTCATCAGCCAGGCTTGCTTGAATCCAGTGGCAAAGTGAGCAAGGGACCCACGTCTGGGCATACCCCCGCCAACTTAGGGCGAACAAAGCGATACAAAAGGGGATGATGGACGGAACGCTTGAGCCAATCAAACACTCACCCCCAGTCAACTGATCTGGGTTTAATCCATCATCATTCTTTAGCTCACTCCACCACCCCAGTTCAGACATGGCCATATGCAAATCAGTCTGACCCTGTGCCTCATGGGAACAGTCCAGCACGAACTGCCAAGCCATGTCTTCCCTGGACCGGAAACAAGCATCCTAGGACCGGTTTCTGGCATTCCAGCCGTCATCAGCCAGGCTTGCTTGAATCCAGTGGCAAAGTGAGCAAGGGACCCACGTCTGGGCATACCCCCGCCAACTTAGGGCGAACAAAGCGATACAAAAGGGGATGATGGACGGAACGCTTGAGCCAATCAAACACTCACCCCCAGTCAACTGATCTGGGTTTAATCCATCATCATTCTTTAGCTCACTCCACCACCCCAGTTCAGACATGGCCATATGCAAATCAGTCTGACCCTGTGCCTCATGGGAACAGTCCAGCACGAACTGCCAAGCCATGTCTTCCCTGGACCGGAAACAAGCATCCTAGGACCGGTTTCTGGCATTCCAGCCGTCATCAGCCAGGCTTGCTTGAATCCAGTGGCAAAGTGAGCAAGGGACCCACGTCTGGGCATACCCCCGCCAACTTAGGGCGAACAAAGCGATACAAAAGGGGATGATGGACGGAACGCTTGAGCCAATCAAACACTCACCCCCAGTCAACTGATCTGGGTTTAATCCATCATCATTCTTTAGCTCACTCCACCACCCCAGTTCAGACATGGCCATATGCAAATCAGTCTGACCCTGTGCCTCATGGGAACAGTCCAGCACGAACTGCCAAGCCATGTCTTCCCTGGACCGGAAACAAGCATCCTAGGACCGGTTTCTGGCATTCCAGCCGTCATCAGCCAGGCTTGCTTGAATCCAGTGGCAAAGTGAGCAAGGGACCCACGTCTGGGCATACCCCCGCCAACTTAGGGCGAACAAAGCGATACAAAAGGGGATGATGGACGGAACGCTTGAGCCAATCAAACACTCACCCCCAGTCAACTGATCTGGGTTTAATCCATCATCATTCTTTAGCTCACTCCACCACCCCAGTTCAGACATGGCCATATGCAAATCAGTCTGACCCTGTGCCTCATGGGAACAGTCCAGCACGAACTGCCAAGCCATGTCTTCCCTGGACCGGAAACAAGCATCCTAGGACCGGTTTCTGGCATTCCAGCCGTCATCAGCCAGGCTTGCTTGAATCCAGTGGCAAAGTGAGCAAGGGACCCACGTCTGGGCATACCCCCGCCAACTTAGGGCGAACAAAGCGATACAAAAGGGGATGATGGACGGAACGCTTGAGCCAATCAAACACTCACCCCCAGTCAACTGATCTGGGTTTAATCCATCATCATTCTTTAGCTCACTCCACCACCCCAGTTCAGACATGGCCATATGCAAATCAGTCTGACCCTGTGCCTCATGGGAACAGTCCAGCACGAACTGCCAAGCCATGTCTTCCCTGGACCGTAAACAAGCATCCTAGGACCGGTTTCTGGCATTCCAGCCGTCATCAGACAGGCTTGCTTGAATCCAGTGGCAAAGTGAGCAAGGGACCCACGTCTGGGCATACCCCCGCCAACTTAGGGCGAACAAAGCGATACAAAAGGGGATGATGGACGGAACGCTTGAGCCAATCAAACACTCACCCCCAGTCAACTGATCTGGGTTTAATCCATCATCATTCTTTAGCTCACTCCACCACCCCAGTTCAGACATGGCCATATGCAAATCAGTCTGACCCTGTGCCTCATGGGAACAGTCCAGCACGAACTGCCAAGCCATGTCTTCCCTGGACCGGAAACAAGCATCCTAGGACCGGTTTCTGGCATTCCAGCTGTCATCAGCCAGGCTTGCTTGAATCCAGTGGCAAAGTGAGCAAGGGACCCACGTCTGGGCATACCCCGCCAACTTAGGGCGAACAAAGCGATACAAAAGGGGATGATGGACGGAACGCTTGAGCCAATCAAACGCTCACCCCCAGTCAACTGATCTGGGTTTAATCCATCATCATTCTTTAGCTCACTCCACCACCCCAGTTCAGAAATGGCCATATGCAAATCAGTCTGACCCTGTGCCTCATGGGAACAGTCCAGCACGAACTGCCAAGCCATGTCTTCCTGGACCGGAAACAAGCATCCTAGGACCGGTTTCTGGCATTCCAGCCGTCATCAGCCAGGCTTGCTTGAATCCAGTGGCAAAGTGAGCAAGGGACCCACGTCTGGGCATACCCCGCCAACTTAGGGCGAACAAAGCGATACAAAAGGGGATGATGGACGGAACGCTTGAGCCAATCAAACACTCACCCCCAGTCAACTGATCTGGGTTTAATCCATCATCATTCTTTAGCTCACTCCACCACCCCAGTTCAGACATGGCCATATGCAAATCAGTCTGACCCTGTGCCTCATGGGAACAGTCCAGCACGAACTGCCAAGCCATGTCTTCCCTGGACCGGAAACAAGCATCCTAGGACCGGTTTCTGGCATTCCAGCCGTCATCAGCCAGGCTTGCTTGAATCCAGTGGCAAAGTGAGCAAGGGACCCACGTCTGGGCATACCCCGCCAACTTAGGGCGAACAAAGCGATACAAAAGGGGATGATGGACGGAACGCTTGAGCCAATCAAACACTCACCCCCAGTCAACTGATCTGGGTTTAATCCATCATCATTCTTTAGCTCACTCCACCACCCCAGTTCAGACATGGCCATATGCAAATCAGTCTGACCCTGTGCCTCATGGGAACAGTCCAGCACGAACTGCCAAGCCATGTCTTCCTGGACCGGAAACAAGCATCCTAGGACCGGTTTCTGGCATTCCAGCCGTCATCAGCCAGGCTTGCTTGAATCCAGTGGCAAAGTGAGCAAGGGACCCACGTCTGGGCATACCCCGCCAACTTAGGGCGAACAAAGCGATACAAAGGGGATGATGGACGGAACGCTGAGCCAATCAAACACTCACCCCCAGTCAACTGATCTGGGTTTAATCCATCATCATTCTTTAGCTCACTCCACCACCCCAGTTCAGACATGGCCATATGCAAATCAGTCTGACCCTGTGCCTCATGGGAACAGTCCAGCACGAACTGCCAAGCCATGTCTTCCCTGGACCGGAAACAAGCATCCTAGGACCGGTTTCTGGCATTCCAGCCGTCATCAGCCAGGCTTGCTTGAATCCAGTGGCAAAGTGAGCAAGGGACCCACGTCTGGGCATACCCCCGCCAACTTAGGGCGAACAAAGCAATACAAAGGGGATGATGGACGGAACGCTTGAGCCAATCAAACACTCACCCCCAGTCAACTGATCTGGGTTTAATCCATCATCATTCTTTAGCTCACTCCACCACCCCAGTTCAGAAATGGCCATATGCAAATCAGTCTGACCCTGTGCCTCATGGGAACAGTCCAGCACGAACTGCCAAGCCATGTCTTCCCTGGACCGGAAACAAGCATCCTAGGACCGGTTTCTGGCATTCCAGCCGTCATCAGCCAGGCTTGCTTGAATCCAGTGGCAAAGTGAGCAAGGGACCCACGTCTGGGCATACCCCCGCCAACTTAGGGCGAACAAAGCGATACATAAGGGGATGATGGACGGAACGCTTGAGCCAATCAAACACTCACCCCCAGTCAACTGATCTGGGTTTAATCCATCATCATTCTTTAGCTCACTCCACCACCCCAGTTCAGACATGGCCATATGCAAATCAGTCTGACCCTGTGCCTCATGGGAACAGTCCAGCACGAACTGCCAAGCCATATCTTCCCTGGACCGGAAACAAGCATCCTAGGACCGGTTTCTGGCATTCCAGCCGTCATCAGCCAGGCTTGCTTGAATCCAGTGGCAAAGTGAGCAAGGGACCCACGTCTGGGCATACCCCCGCCAACTTAGGGCGAACAAAGCGATATAAAAGGGGATGATGGACGGAACGCTTGAGCCAATCAAACACTCACCCCCAGTCAACTGATCTGGGTTTAATCCATCATCATTCTTTAGCTCACTCCACCACCCCAGTTCAGACATGGCCATATGCAAATCAGTCTGACCCTGTGCCTCATGGGAACAGTCCAGCACGAACTGCCAAGCCATGTCTTCCCTGGACCGGAAACAAGCATCCTAGGACCGGTTTCTGGCATTCCAGCCGTCATCAGCCAGGCTTGCTTGAATCCAGTGGCAAAGTGAGCAAGGGACCCACGTCTGGGCATACCCCCGCCAACTTAGGGCGAACAAAGCGATACAAAAGGGGATGATGGACGGAACGCTTGAGCCAATCAAACACTCACCCCCAGTCAACTGATCTGGGTTTAATCCATCATCATTCTTTAGCTCACTCCACCACCCCAGTTCAGACATGGCCATATGCAAATCAGTCTGACCCTGTGCCTCATGGGAACAGTCCAGCACGAACTGCCAAGCCATGTCTTCCCTGGACCGGAAACAAGCATCCTAGGACCGGTTTCTGGCATTCCAGCCGTCATCAGCCAGGCTTGCTTGAATCCAGTGGCAAAGTGAGCAAGGGACCCACGTCTGGGCATACCCCGCCAACTTAGGGCGAACAAAGCGATACAAAGGGGATGATGGACGGAACGTTTGAGCCAATCAAACACTCACCCCCAGTCAACTGATCTGGGTTTAATCCATCATCATTCTTTAGCTCACTCCACCACCCCAGTTCAGACATCCCCTTTTGTATCGCTTTGTTCGCCCTAAGTTGGCGGGAGTATGCCCAGACATGGGTCCCTTGCTCACTTTGCCACTGGATTCAAGCAAGCCTGGCTGATGACGGCTGGAATGCCAGAAACCGGTCCTAGGATGCTTGTTTCCGGTCCAGGGAAGACATGGCTTGGCAGTTCGGGCTGGACTGTTCCCATGAGGCACAGGGTCAGACTGATTTGCATATGGCCATGTCTGAACTGGGGTGGTGGAGTGAGCTAAAGAATGATGATGGATTAAACCCAGATCAGTTGACTGGGGGTGAGTGTTTGATTGGCTCAAACGTTCCGTCCATCATCCCCTTTTGTATCGCTTTGTTCGCCCTAAGTTGGCGGGGGTATGCCCAGACGTGGGTCCCTTGCTCACTTTGCCACTGGATTCAAGCAAGCCTGGCTGATGACGGCTGGAATGCCAGAAACCGGTCCTAGGATGCTTGTTTCCGGTCCAGGGAAGACATGGCTTGGCAGTTCGGGCTGGACTGTTCCCATGAGGCACAGGGTCAGACTGATTTGCATATGGCCATGTCTGAACTGGGGTGGTGGAGTGAGCTAAAGAATGATGATGGATTAAACCCAGATCAGTTGACTGGGGGTGAGTGTTTGATTGGCTCAAGCGTTCCGTCCATCATCCCCTTTTGTATCGCTTTGTTCGCCCTAAGTTGGCGGGGGTATGCCCAGACGTGGGTCCCTTGCTCACTTTGCCACTGGATTCAAGCAAGCCTGGCTGATGACGGCTGGAATGCCAGAAACCGGTCCTAGGATGCTTGTTTCCGGTCCAGGGAAGACATGGCTTGGCAGTTCGGGCTGGACTGTTCCCATGAGGCACAGGGTCAGACTGATTTGCATATGGCCATGTCTGAACTGGGGTGGTGGAGTGAGCTAAAGAATGATGATGGATTAAACCCAGATCAGTTGACTGGGGTGAGTGTTTGATTGGCTCAAACGTTCCGTCCATCATCCCCTTTTGTATCGCTTTGTTCGCCCTAAGTTGGCGGGGTATGCCCAGACGTGGGTCCCTGCTCACTTTGCCACTGGATTCAAGCAAGCCTGGCTGATGGCGGCTGGAATGCCAGAAACCGGTCCTAGGATGCTTGTTTCCGGTCCAGGGAAGACATGGCTTGGCAGTTCGGGCTGGACTGTTCCCATGAGGCACAGGGTCAGACTGATTTGCATATGGCCATGTCTGAACTGGGGTGGTGGAGTGAGCTAAAGAATGATGATGGATTAAACCCAGATCAGTTGACTGGGGGTGAGTGTTTGATTGGCTCAAGCGTTCCGTCCATCATCCCCTTTTGTATCGCTTTGTTCGCCCTAAGTTGGCGGGGTATGCCCAGACGTGGGTCCCTTGCTCACTTTGCCACTGGATTCAAGCAAGCCTGGCTGATGACGGCTGGAATGCCAGAAACCGGTCCTAGGATGCTTGTTTCCGGTCCAGGGAAGACATGGCTTGGCAGTTCGGGCTGGACTGTTCCCATGAGGCACAGGGTCAGACTGATTTGCATATGGCCATGTCTGAACTGGGGTGGTGGAGTGAGCTAAAGAATGATGATGGATTAAACCCAGATCAGTTGACTGGGGGTGAGTGTTTGATTGGCTCAAACGTTCCGTCCATCATCCCCTTTTGTATCGCTTGTTCGCCCTAAGTTGGCGGGGGTATGCCCAGACGTGGGTCCCTTGCTCACTTTGCCACTGGATTCAAGCAAGCCTGGCTGATGACGGCTGGAATGCCAGAAACCGGTCCTAGGATGCTTGTTTCCGGTCCAGGGAAGACATGGCTTGGCAGTTCGGGCTGGACTGTTCCCATGAGGCACAGGGTCAGACTGATTTGCATATGGCCATGTCTGAACTGGGGTGGTGGAGTGAGCTAAAGAATGATGATGGATTAAACCCAGATCAGTTGACTGGGGTGAGTGTTTGATTGGCTCAAACGTTCCGTCCATCATCCCCTTTTGTATCGCTTTGTTCGCCCTAAGTTGGCGGGGGTATGCCCAGACGTGGGTCCCTTGCTCACTTTGCCACTGGATTCAAGCAAGCCTGGCTGATGACGGCTGGAATGCCAGAAACCGGTCCTAGGATGCTTGTTTCCGGTCCAGGGAAGACATGGCTTGGCAGTTCGGGCTGGACTGTTCCCATGAGGCACAGGGTCAGACTGATTTGCATATGGCCATGTCTGAACTGGGGTGGTGGAGTGAGCTAAAGAATGATGATGGATTAAACCCAGATCAGTTGACTGGGGGTGAGTGTTTGATTGGCTCAAACGTTCCGTCCATCATCCCCTTTGTATCGCTTTGTTCGCCCTAAGTTGGCGGAGGTATGCCCAGACGTGGGTCCCTTGCTCACTTTGCCACTGGATTCAAGCAAGCCTGGCTGATGACGGCTGGAATGCCAGAAACCGGTCCTAGGATGCTTGTTTCCGGTCCAGGGAAGACATGGCTTGGCAGTTCGGGCTGGACTGTTCCCATGAGGCACAGGGTCAGACTGATTTGCATATGGCCATGTCTGAACTGGGGTGGTGGAGTGAGCTAAAGAATGATGATGGATTAAACCCAGATCAGTTGACTGGGGGTGAGTGTTTGATTGGCTCAAACGTTCCGTCCATCATCCCCTTTTGTATCGCTTTGTTCGCCCTAAGTTGGCGGGGGTATGCCCAGACGTGGGTCCCTTGCTCACTTTGCCACTGGATTCAAGCAAGCCTGGCTGATGACGGCTGGAATGCCAGAAACCGGTCCTAGGATGCTTGTTTCCGGTCCAGGGAAGACATGGCTTGGCAGTTCGGGCTGGACTGTTCCCATGAGGCACAGGGTCAGACTGATTTGCATATGGCCATGTCTGAACTGGGGTGGTGGAGTGAGCTAAAGAATGATGATGGATTAAACCCAGATCAGTTGACTGGGGGTGAGTGTTTGATTGGCTCAAACGTTCCGTCCATCATCCCCTTTGTATCGCTTTGTTCGCCCTAAGTTGGCGGGGTATGCCCAGACGTGGGTCCCTTGCTCACTTTGCCACTGGATTCAAGCAAGCCTGGCTGATGACGGCTGGAATGCCAGAAACCGGTCCTAGGATGCTTGTTTCCGGTCCAGGGAAGACATGGCTTGGCAGTTCGGGCTGGACTGTTCCCATGAGGCACAGGGTCAGACTGATTTGCATATGGCCATGTCTGAACTGGGGTGGTGGAGTGAGCTAAAGAATGATGATGGATTAAACCCAGATCAGTTGACTGGGGGTGAGTGTTTGATTGGCTCAAACGTTCCGTCCATCATCCCCTTTTGTATCGCTATGGCCAGCCCTGTGATAAGCCAATGTGATGCCAGAGAGTTGGGATGGGCGTATGACATTCTTCTGCCCCTCCATGGGTGCTTGGGGTTAAGCACTAGGGCCTGGGAATGTTTTTGCTGTTCCCATGCTCATGAGTGAAGTCTTGCAAGAATGGGCAGTTTCCTAAACAGTAAGGAGACTGGCCAGTCTGACATTTTTCATTTCAGACATACATGGGGGCAGGTTTACTAATTGCTCATGTAACACAGACCAACAATCACATTTGCTGTGTTGTGTTGCGCAAAGGAGAAAACCAACCACAGATTTGTATCTTCTAAGATTGGCCTGTTGCTGCTGTCATCCGCTGTGCCGGCGTCTGCCGAGGCTGTCTTGCACAATGTTCAGTTTCACAACATGGTGCAGAGGTGAATGTGCAGTGTTTAGCGTACGGTTTGTACTAGAAGCATACCCTCTAGTACACATTCCTATGTCTAGACAAGCCCAGAAGGACCCATCAGCACACATGCAATGTGTTTTTATTTTATAGAAATAAAAAACAGGTACCCTTGTTAATGTGTACTTCAAGGAGGCGTAATTTTCTTTGCAAAGCCCATTTTGACTTTATTAGTAGATTGAGAGTTGTGTCAAAGCCGATGGGTATTTTCATTGATATACTTCAGTAATGCCGCGTTGGCACAAAGTAGCATAAGGGGTGGGGGGAGTTGTGCTGAGGGAAAGGCACCTTTCCAGCGCAAACACCTTGCGCTACATAGTAAATACCCTTTAAAGACTTTGAGTCAATTTGCGTTACATTGCTCCAGTGCAAAGCTTTACAAAATCTGTGCCATGGTCTCAAAAAACACTAAAAAGCACAAGTTTGAGAAAAGCAGGGTATTATGATAATCTACTGTCAAAAGACATGGTTTTTGGGTAATTTCTGAAGGGTTTCCTCAGCTTCTCAGTGCTTAATTTGAGCTGGTGGTTTCCGGTGCTCAGTACCGGCACTTAATTGTCAACAGCTGGGCTTGTACCAGTCTGCCACATGGTGGCGCTGCTAAAAGTGACTTATTGACTGCCGCCCAAGCCATTCTTATAACTTTGGGGGCCTAGAGTAGGCTGAATTGTCACACTTGTAAGAGTGTGATGATTTGTAATTGTGTTGGTACTGCCATTGGCAGCGCTGGCAGGGGCAATGGGTGGTGCAGGCTGCAGTGGCCTCCTGACGAGGGCCCTGGCACTTAATTGTTTTACAAATTAAGCACTGCAGCTTCTACATTTCATTTTCCAGCACACACTTGCTGCAGCGTGACAATATGCTTTGCTGTACAGTTTCAGACTGTGGTTGTAAGGTGGTCTGTGAGCAGCTTCTGGGCGGGCTGCAGTTGAATGCGTAAAGCACTGCAAGGCGAAGCAATGTGTGTATCAAACTAGGTGAAGCTCACTGTATGTCCTCTTTACCGCCTGTACAATGTTACTGAGTCTACTTCTGTCAGAGGCAGGAGACTTACAGAACGTGCCTTCAAACTGCCACAATGTTTATGTTACACTTTTTTTGGTAATTGTTGTTTGCCATTTCTGCTCCCACACAATCGGCCAGTACTAATGCACTCAAGAACTTTTCAAGTGATTTTATGTCACCTGGGTCAAACACCACCATGCTACTTCCTCTAATCTAGGACTAATATCATGGGATGTTATTTTGTCCAATGTGATGACCTGTTCTAAGGTCACGGGAAGTAATTTCTGGTCATTTTTGGGACAATTGGTGGTTTTGAACCAGAAACATTCTACCTCTTTTTCATCACAGAATGTTGGCTACCGTGAACGACATGCACTCAGCATCACCCAGGATCAGCGGCTTGCAAACTCGTGACAAGGGGCTCTCCCACTCAGTTGAATGCCTGTATCAAGGTGTCCCTGGCTATAGGGTATTCTGGATTATAGACATTGATAATGAGGAAAGACAAAAATTACAGGTCAGATTTGGACCTCCTGCAAACTATGCACATAAACCCAGTTTCTCTCTGGTTTATTTTACATAAAATTCTTTGTTTTTAGACTTGCAAAGGTTGCGAACTCTCTACTCTGGGTGTAAATTAAACAAATACTCTGTGTAGTGCTTTGTAAAGTTGAAAATGTAATGCAATATAGAACAGGGAGATATGGGGGTTTTGCCAGGGTCACAGTATTTGGACAAGTGGGACGCAAGTCTAGAACAAAGGTCTGCTAAAGCACCATTGACATTTAGGCACTGGAGTAGACCCTAAAGGCACCTGGACACCTAGCTTGCAATTTGCTTGGGGCCTCCAGTTCCTGCTTGTTCCAGACTCATCCAGTGACTCCACAGCTGCCGGGGTTTTCTCGCTGGGGTTTTACCGACCAGGTTTTCCCACTCACTGTTCTTCCTGCCAACAGTTGCCCGCCCACCTCAGGACCTAATTAATGCAGGCCGCAGACTGACTGTGCAGCCATGACCCCTGGCCCTCGTGCCCCCCAAAGATACACCATCGCTGAGCTCTACACCCTTGACCCTGGATGCTGCCACTGCGCCAACCCACGCTCCACAGTAGGACCTATCACCTGCACCCACTGCCACTTCACCTGCCACTGCACACACACCAGCCCCACCCCTAGCACACCACAGACACCACTTGAACAAAAAAAACAACTTGCATGTGCCCTTCTCAACACACACTCACTATGAAAGCCTTCCACTGAATTATGGGACCTCATTGCCACCCTCGCACCCGACATCGTCTTCCTCACTGAGACCTGGCTCAAACCCACATCCGCCCCAGACATTGCCACATCAAACCTCCAAGGATATAAAATCACTCACCAGGACCGCACCAACAAGCCGGGAGGAGGAACAGCCATCATCCACAAAGAGACCATACAGTGTACCACCACCACCGACAATACCACCACCCCCATGGAACATCTCAACTTCAAGCTCCACACAGATGACAAGACAGCCATCAGAGGCACCCTTGCATAGCGACTCCCAGACCCGCGCTCCAGCTTCTGCAACACCATCGCAGACTTCATTGCGCCCCTAGCTTTAGACTCCAAGGACTACATCTTCCTCGGTGACATCAATTTACACTTCGACGACCCCAATGACAAAAACACTGCACACCTCCTCAATAGTATGAGCAGCTTCGGATTGACCCAGATCCTCCACAACCTTACACACACTGCAGGACATACGCTGGACCCAATTTTCACCTCCACGAACCGCATCAAATACAGCCATGTCACAGAACTCACATGGACCGATTACTCCATCGTCCTTTTCAGCATCTCCAGACCCCACACCAACACCGGGAAGAGGACCAGCACCCCCCAACGGAGGTGGAACTAAATCTCAGAGACCAGCTGCGCGAGGGCCTTCAACACCTCCAACCCTGCTACCACCACCAATCTCAAACAGGGAGTGAAAAATGTAAACGACTGGATCACCAATTGCACAGACAGTATCGTCTGCATCAAGAGCAACACTGAGAGAAAGTCCTCCAAAAAGGCCAGCTGGTACACCCAAGAACTCAGTACAGCAAAACAAGACAACAAACAGTTGGAGAGGAGATGGTGCACCAATAAGGACACCTCTGATAGGGCAGCCCTCAAGATCTCCCTCAACCTCTACCACCGCCTGCTGAGGGCAACAAAGAAGACAGCCCTTGCTGCACGCATCAAAACAAGTGCCAACAACACCAAGAAACCTTTCAACATCGTTAAGGAATTCTTCAACCCGGTTGCCAGCCAAAACAACATCACAACCTCACTGTAGCTGTGCGACAACCTCGCCCACTTCTTCCACGAGATCGCAACCATATACAAAAACTTCAAACCCCAACCCACACCTGCGGACTTCCTCGACAGATAAGCCACCACCATAACCGACACAAACCACACACTGACCACCTGGAACATCCTCTCCACCCAGGACACCACCTTCACCATGAAATCCATCTACTCGGGGGCTCTCACAGACCCATGCCTGCACCACATCTTGAACCTCGGAAATCAAAGGATCAGCCAGGAACTCACCACCCTACTCAACACCTCTATCACCACCGCAATATTTCCTGACACCTGGAAACACAGCAAAGTCACACCACAACTCAAAAAACCCTCTGCCGACTCCATTAAACTCAAAAACGTCCGGCCAATCTCTCTGCTCCTATTCCCAGCAAATGTACTGGAAAAGATCATGAACAGTCAACTCAGGACACACTTGGAGCTAAACCAGCTACTTGATGCCTCCCAATCTAGCTTCCACAGCAATCGCAGCGTCGAAACCGCCCTGATCGCAACCACCGACAACATCCGAACCCTCCTCTACCGAGGAGAAACAGCAGCTTTGATCCTCCTCGACCTCTCAGCAGCCTTCGATACTGTATCCCACCACACACTGATCAAAAGACTCCACCACATCGGCATCCAAGGGGACGCACTCAGATGAATCACCTCCTTCCTCACTGGAAGAACCCAGAGGATCCACCTACCACCTTTCACCTCTGAACCCAAGGAGAATATCACCTGCAGTGTCCCCCAGGGCTCATCCCTCAGCCCCATGCTCTTCAACGCATATATGACCCCACTTACCAACATCGTCAGATCCCACGGTCTCAACATAAATTCCTACACAGATGACACCCAACTCATCCTCTCACTGACCGAAAACCCCACCACCACCAGAACCAACTTCCACAGATGCATGACAAACGTCGCCAACGGGATGAAGAACAACTGCCAGCAGCTGAACACAGACAAGACTGAAGTACTGATCTTTGGCAACAGCAGCAACACATGGAATGATTCCTGGTGGCCATCAGACCCATGACTCGCCCCCACTCCCTCCAACCACGCCAGAAACCTTGGAATCATCATTGACAACAAGCTCACCATGAAATCACAGATCAGCACCATATCCTCTGCCTGCTTCGTCACTCTGCATATGCTACGTAAGATCTTCAAGTGGCTACCCCTACACACGAGACACACCGTGACACAAGCCCTTATTACCAGCTGACTGGACTACGCCAATGCCCTCTACGTAGGAATCCCTGCACACCTTCTACAGAAACTTCAGCCCATACAGAACGCTGCAGCCAGTCTCATCAAGCTTCAGAGGTCTGCAAGCGCCTGTATACCCTATCGGTTTATACATCTTGATTGATTGATTGAAACACATGCACAAATGCATTTACCCGCACAAATTTATCACGCACACGTGTATGCATGCACAAGCCTCTGCGTGCCCACACACGTTGGATTGTAACACCCCTCTCACTATTCACTGGATTTTGTATCTACTTTCTGAGACAATACAAGTGCTACAGGCAGAGGTTTGTTGAATGTCGACAGCTTATCAGACTTTTCATCACTGAGAGATATTTAAACCCAAAGTGCTTCGCGGTTTGTATTTCATGCCTACTGAAACCTAAGCTCGCTTGTAACTGATTTTGAGTGTGAAACTCTGCTTATTCTGGATTGCGAAGGTGCACATGACATAAAAATGCAAGGCCCGATTTACACAGGGCCTCCACAATCGTGAAGAAGGCCCTGAAAATCTGCATATCCAAGCTCCACTTGCTGCTGTCACATACGTCCCTTGAATACCAATCTGCTCCCACATTGGATGGAACCAGAAGGAACTCTGCTATCAATGAAATCTCCTGCTGGGAGAACATTTCCATAGAGCTCTGGCCAATTCCGCTAGAGGTTTTGATCTTGTGCCCCCCTCACTTATACACAAGTGAGGGGGAACAACATCAAGATAGCAGAGTTTGTTCTGGTTCCATCCAATGTCAACCATGTCAACCATGTTTAAAGGGTAGCACAGGCACTTCATTACAGGTGAGCAGGGGTAAAGTGCACAGAGCTCCAGAGCTAGCAAAAATTATTAATTTCAGTGTTACTACTTTTGTTGCATTGATAAGGGGTAGGGAACAAGTCTCCCAAGAGTTGTAAATTACATCATCTTTTGTTACCTTTGTAGGGGGCTGATCTCCCTGAAGCTTGGCCAATTTAGTCAATAAGAATAATGAAAGCGGCAAAGACAGTGGGGGAAATAGCAATGCAACAGAGGAAGAGTTCTTGAAGAGAGATGTTTATGTAGTGTGCATTGGAGCAGGCTCAAGACTGATTTGCATATAGCTGCGTCCAAACTGAGGTGGCATGGTGTGCAAAATAACGATGGATTAGGATGCAGCTCGTGTAATTACCAGTGGCTGAGATTAATTCAAGCATTCCACCCATCACTTTTTGTATGCTTTACTATGTCGCCCTGAGTGGGACTGGTATGTCCAGACATAGGTCCTGGGCACACTGTGTCACTTGAACCAAGCTATTCCTGGCTATATATATATATTCTTCACCAAACGTCCGAAAGACTTCAAACCAGAAGTGTTGGCAGCCATTTTGTGACTCGGTTGAACCTAGTCACAAGAAAAAAGGGCAAAAAAGGTTAATAATCAAGAAACGGAGGAAAGGAGGCAGGGTAGAAACACCCTGAACCCCTAGGCCTGCTCAGGGGGTTCCACAGGGACCCCCAGGGCCAAAAAAAGCATTTTTTTAAAACAATTTCAGCGCGATTCATGTTGGATCCGCAAATTTGGCTGAAGATTTTTAAAAAAAAGATTTGCAGGCTCCTGCGCTTCACTTTTAATTAGGCCTCCGGGTGGGCTAGATCCCGGGGGCAATCGTCAAAATACATGCGGGCCCGTGCAGGCCTGGGGACCGTCACCTCCCCGGGGCTTTATTTTTTAAATAAATGTGTGCGGATGCTCCTGCCCCCCATGCAGACTCGGGGACCGCCACCTACCCGATCTATGTTTATTAAATGCGGGGGGCGCCATGCGGGCCCCCCCAGCCCCAGGGACCACCACCTCCCTGGGGCTATTTCCAAGATGGGAGGGGGACCGTGTGGCCCCCCTCCTGGAGCCGTAAATGGCACTGGGGACACATGCCCTCTCAGTTTAGACCCAGCTGTATGCAATTTGCCTTTACCCTGCTCCAATGGGAACAGTCCAGCCAAAACAGGTAAGCTAGTTCCTCCCTGAAGCAAAACACAAGCAGCCCAAGACCGGTTTCGCCCATGCTATGGGCTCATTAACCAGGAATAGCTTGGTTCAAGTGACACAGTGTGCCCAGGACCTATGTCTGGACATACCAGTCCCACTCAGGGCGACATAGTAAAGCATACAAAAAGTGATGGGTGGAATGCTTGAATTAATCTCAGCCACTGGTAATTACACGAGCCGCATCCTAATCCATCGTTATTTTGCACACCATGCCACCTCAGTTTGGACGCAGCTATATGCAAATCAGTCTTGAGCCTGCTCCAATGCACACTACATAAACATCTCTCTTCAAAAACTCTTCCTCTGTTTCAATGCTATTTCCCCCCCTGTCTTGGCTGCTTTCATTATTCTTATTGACTAAACTGGCCAAGCTTCAGGGAGTTCAACCCCCTACAAAGGTAACAAAAGGTTAGGTAATTTTCAACTCTTGGGAGACTTGTTCCCTACCCCTTATCAATGCAACAAAAGTGGTAACACTGAAATTAATACGTTTTGCTAGCTGTGGAGCTCTGTGCACTTTATTCCTGCTCACTTGTAATGAAGTGCTTGTGCTACCCTTTAAACATGGTTAAATTGGCATACTCTTAATTGGTATATTTAACTAGCCTATACCTCCTTTTATACAGTACCAATTGTACCCACGGCCTGTGAGTTAAAGGCCAATTGTGGACTGCAGCACCTATTGTGCCATCTACTACAGTGGCAGGGAAACATGGTTTCAGGCCTATCATTTTAGCCTGACTGTTGCAGTGTAAAACCTGCAATTCCACCTGTCAAAATAAATCCTTCTGACAGGTCAAAATTTCCCTTTTAAATATGAATAAGTCACCCATATGCAAGCCTTGTAGCCCTCATGGTATTTAAAAGTAGGACCTGTAGAAAAATAACATTGCCCTGACCCTACAGTGAAAATGCCCTAAAAGCTATATTCACTTTGGTAGGCCTACCTGTCCTGTGTAGAAAACCAGAGTTTTCCACATAGTTCTAATACTATAACTCAGGAATGGGACCAGATAGAAAAATGTGCAACTGTTTTTAATAGTTATAAAAATCACATTCAATGGTGAAGTCTGATTTTTAATATATATTATGGAAAAGTAACTTTTAGAAAGTTACCTTTTCCCTGCCTGATGTTCCTTGTGGTCAATTTGCACTAACTTTCCAGCTTTTCCCAGCCAGTGATTAGCCTTGAATAGGTGTGAAATACCTCCAGTGAGCAAACAATACGCTGACCTAAATGGACAGAGATGACTCCTCTGAACTCCACAGAATATGCTGGGTGGGGGCTGTGCGTATCCTTTTAGACACTACAGTGCCAAATCCTGCTTGAGTGTTGAATCCTGATTGACAGGTCTGCTGGGTTTATATATAACAATTGGGTGCTCTTTAAAGGGAGAAAACGGGATGCCAAGACAATTCATGTGTATCCACTGCCTGGTTGCTGAAGAACTCTGCCTTTGTCCTACAGGACTTCTGTCTCTGAGCTTGTTGTGGGTACAGCTCCTGCTCCAAACTGGATTTTACTGTTAGATGTGGGTGGACACTAGGATTACCATAGTACACTCGCCACACACAAACACCCAGCTCCAAGGTTAGCATGGCGAAGACTTTCACCTTTGTGAAAAATTCCTGACACATTGCATTTTTGGCCTGTTTGGAGTAAGGCAAAATGGACCTACGGAAAAGTGGGTAGGCTGGGCCTTGGGAAGTTTTTCTCCATTGGTTATGGAGGGGTCAGGAGTCACCCCACCCATTAGCTCATGCCAGGCACAAATGTGGCATCTCCATGCACTCTCTTAGAACACTTTTTGAAGCTGCAGAATTTCAGAAGAGGACTGGACCTGTTGTCTGTGACCTGTGAGGAGCCCTGCATACCAGACCTGCTCCCTCTTGTAACCAGGACAAAGAAGTGGACTCCAGGGATTAGTTGGCTGGCCTCCTGTGTGGCTACAGGGAGACAACAAGCTGCAAGAGGCATTTTCTCTGAAGTATCCAACTGATCAGTGACAACCGGACCTGGAGTGGACCCTGCTGTTGGCCTCTGCCTGGCACTCTGCCAGTCTTCACATGCCTCCCCTGAGGTCCTGTGGGGCTTTAGACGTGTACTTCTGTGGTGGATTGAGACTTAAAAGACCAAGTTAGAAGGTAAAATTGTTGACTATGACAGACCTGATTGGTGTATCTGATCCCCACTCCATTAGGGTTAGCCTCAAATAGTGCCTAAGTCCCGGTCTACTGCAATCATTGACTATCATGGGTGCTTTGTGTTTTTGGCACTATTTCTACCTAAACTTTAATAATTCACATCCCCTTATTAGATTTTTGTCATTTTGGTGTCATTTTGTTTAATACATTTTAATTTATTTTTCTAATTTGGTTTAGGAGTTTTCTTGTTTTGCCTTCTGACTTCATTACTGTTTTTGTACAGCATTAATACTTTACACATTGCCCTAAGTTATGTCTGTCTGGTCTGTGCCTTAGCTACCATAGGGTTGAGTTCAGGTTGATTTAGTGACTTTGAGGGCTCACCGTGACAAGGTTTGCAATTATTTCTTGAGGTGGGTAGTCACCCTCTCAATTAATAATCCAATTTCTCTCTTACACACACACACACATACACACATATTCATGGAAAACAGCAAAGGTTAAAGTGGAGCTATTTGTAAGGAAAGTAGTGAGATTTTAACTTACTTTAAAAAAACTTAAAAATTTGCACCCCTCCATGCAGTGTTTCAAGCAATGATGTCGTTTCAAATGTTGCAGTGATGTTATCAATATTGTCATAAAATATGTCAAGAGTGATGTAATTTGGGAAGTACTTAGCAGTGCGTGCCAAAGACGTGAATTATAGTTACTATAAGGCACGGATTATATTTATTTGAGATAACTATAACTGATGAATTTCAGTGGTTTTATATATTTAAAATGGTACTGACATTTTGACCTAACTATAACGTCCCTTTAACCTTTGTTTTTTTCAGTGAACTTCTAAGGTTTTGTAATGTAAAGTAAGATATAATTACAATTCCTAACTATAATGTCACTTTAACCTTTGTTTTTTTCATAGAATTTCAATTTTTTTAACGGAAACAGAGATGTTGATTGCTGTGCACCATGTCATGAGTGATGTAATATGTGATGTCATCAGCAGTGCATTGCGGGCGTGAGTAATAGTTAGCTCAGCTAACTATAACGGCTGAATTTCGCATGTTTTGTACCAGTGAAATGTCAGCCTAACTATAACGTTCCTGTAACCTGTGTTTTTTTCCGTGAATTTCTAAGGCTTTTTAAATGCTAATTCCTAACTATAACGTCCTTGAAATCTGTGGGTTTTTTCAGTGACTTTCTAAGGTTTTTTAAATGTTAATTCCTAACTATAACGTCCCTGAAACCTTTGGTTTTTTCAGTGAAAAAAATAATAAATATATATATATATATATTGTATTTCAATGGCTCTGCAACAGGAAAGCACTCGACAGCAGGTAGGTAAATTACCACTTATTTACAGATCAGGGGTGGTTTCACATCCGTCATTTCTTCCTGTTCGCCAACGCGTTTCAATGCTGTCCGCATCTTCTTCTTGGGCAATGAGGCAATGCGGTTTGTTGAAAATCATATGGTCCCACGTATCAGCTGTCTTTTAGTAATGCAGCCTCATCCGCTTTGTAGTGTAATTGCTCGCAATGAGCTCTGGGACTTGTAGTATTCATTTAAGTCTTACCCACAGTGGGTTCCTGTTAGACTTGGCATCTTTTGGCGTGTTTCCCCTGACTTTTTGCTTTCTGACCTCCCGGTTTTGACTCTGTTTTTGCTGGTGTGATGATTCTGCGCACTTTCCTCACTGCGGTCCAGTGGGAAAGTGCTAGTGCTCCTGTATAAAATGTGTTATGGATTGGTGTTTCCATGATTGGCCTATTTGGTTTATGTGTCAGTCCCTTGTAAAGTGCACTACGAGTGCCAGGGCCTATAGACCGAATGCTGTTGGTGGGCTGCAGCACTGGATTGTGCCACCCACGCAAACAGCCCGTAAAGTGTAACTCGGGCCTGCCATCGCAGAGCCTGTGCGCAGCCTGGGGCTGCCATGTCGACTTGGCAAGTGCACACACTTGCAAGTCCCTAAACCTTCCCTTTGCTGCAAGTTAGTCACCCCTAAGGTAGGCCCAAGGTACCCCTGTGGGCAGGGTGCGTTGTACGCGAAAGGTAGGACATGCCCGGGTGTGTGCGGCATGTCCTGATAGTGAATTACAGCCTAGTTCGTTTTTCACTATTGCAAGGCTACCTGTTCCCCCTAGGCCAGAACGGGCAGTTTTGATTATTACAGCTTATAATCCTAACTGACCCCGGGAACATGGTAGGAATTCGAGTTTAGTATGCCTGGACTCAGAATGATAAAATGCATCTTTTAGTGAAGTTGGTTTTAACATTCTGTGTTTGAAAATACCACTTTTAGAAAGTGGGTATTTTCTTGTCTAACCATCCAAGCCTGCCTCTGCGAGGTTGTGTATTCCTTGTCTGGAGTGTGAGTGACAGGGGCTGGGGGATGCCAGGAGACAGGGTGAGTCAGCGCAGGGCTGAATAGCCAGATCGACCTGTAGATGGGTGGGAGGGGTCGCACCTGGGCCCTGAATAGGACAGTGCCTTCCCTCCACAATGCTGGCTCCACCTCCTGTGGTGCGTCTGATGTCCCTGGCCTACTCACTGAAAGAAGGGACGGAGACTTGTCAACAAAGTGCTCCAGAACTGGTTTGGACTAGGCAAAGGCCTCTCTGCCTTCAGAGAACAAAGGAATTTGGGATATAAATACTGGGGCCCTGACCCCATGAATTTAGATCTCGCTGGAATCAAGGAACCTGCCAAGACGAAGAGCTAGAAGAGCTGCCAGGAGGAGTACTCCCCCGTTGCTGTGTTGTTGCTTTGTTGGGTTGGCCTGCAGTTGCTGCTTCTGTCTTGGGCAGTGAAAGGACTGGACTGAACTTTCTACAAACTTGTGCTGAGTATCTCCAAGGGCCAGGAACCGAGCTGGCCTCCTGTTAAGAAGTCTCAGGGACTACAAAGACTTCACAAGCCTCTGGGTACCGCTTCTGGAACGCTGTTTCAGTTGCCACAGAGGAAGGGAACTGCAACCGACTCCGTCAACCGAATCCATCCCTGGCCGGTGACCTGTTTGCACCGCAGACCGCATCGCCCCGCTTCGCATCGCAACCCTGGTCTCACCGTGGGCGACGTCCGACGCCGCCAACATCGAGCCGCTGCTTGCACCGTGACCTGTGGGCACCGCCGTTCGCATCGCATCGCTTCACTGGGCCAGCCGGACCAGACCGACACTGTCGCTGCAACTGGCTCAAGAGTCGAGACCGCACCGCATTTGGGGCACCGCTCGCACGTCTGCGACGCACCGCTCCGACTCGCACCGCTGTCCGGCGCCAGCTCCCGCACTCCGGCTAGGTCGCCTGCATCGCAACCTGTCAGCACCGCATCGAGCATCGTCTCGCCCTGCATCGCACGCCTTGGACTCACCGACTCCGTCTGCACGACGCTCATCGAGCCGCTGCCTGCACCGCATCGAGGGACACCGCACCTTGCATCGCTCCGTCTTGCACCGCAACCGCGACGAACGCCAACCGGCTCGTACACTCCGTACCAGCCACAACGAGAAAGGTACTGTAACCGAGTCTGTTCATGACTCTGCTGGCCCGTATCGACGCGGTCGGCTGGAACTGTTAGACTCTGTGGTTTTCAGCATCACGGTAGGCTCGGACGGAGCTACCGACTCGTACGAACTTTGCTTTTGTGCTATTCCTGCAAAGAAGAAATTAACGTATCAAGTATTCATTCGTAAAGTATAGTATTGTGGATTTTTGTCGTAATTGGTCTTGTCTTGAGTATATAAAATATTGGTTATTTTTCTAAACTGGTGTGGTGTCCGTTTGTAGTGCTTACACTGTATTACTGTTGGTTATGTGCAAATGCTTTACACACTGCCTCTGAATTAAGCCTGACTGCTCGTGCCAAGCTACCACGAGGGTGAGCAGGGGTTACTTCACGAGTGTAACAACCCTTACCCTGATTAGGAAGAAGGGTCCCTACTTGGACAAAGGTGCAAGCCCTTGCCAACTAGAGATCCCATTTCTAACATTGGTTGTCAGCGGTGAGGATAGGACTTGTGTTTGCACTTGACTTACAGTGATTGGTGTGCACTACTACCATATCGCAGACCATTACGTACCACATACTGGTTCTTTTTCTTTTGACCTATTTTTGATCTTGCCAGTTTTCAACTCACGACTTTTGTCATGCCTGAATCAATTGCATCATCCGTGGCATCTCTGGAAGTTATCTTTGAGGAGGACAGGTTGGAATCCTACGCCGTAAAGGAGTTACGAGCGATTTGTAAAAACCTGAAAGTCCAAATTAAAGGCCTCACAAGGAAGGAGGAGCTACAGAAGGCGCTGAGGGCCTGGGTAGCAGCCAGACATGCCAATGGGCAGCCTGGTGATCTCAGTGAGGAGGTGGAGGAGCCTATTTCCAGGGTGGATGTGCTTTTGGGTAGGGGGAACCCGCCAGGTCAGGCAGCAGCAGTCTGTCCCCAGAGGAGCTGGAGGACAGGCGGGAGGCAAGGCAGTTCGAGCTGCAGAAGCTCAGGCTGGAGAGTGAGAGGGAGGAGAAGAGATTGGCCATAGAGGAGAGGAAGATGCTCTTAGAGCATGAGAGAGAACTGAAGGAGCTAGAACTTAGGAGTAAGTCAGGCTCAGATGGTGGCAGCAATTCGTCCAGAAAGGCAGACAGGATTGTGCACATTCCCAAGAACGTAGGCAAGGAGTTCAAGAAGGGGGATGACATACAAAGGTGGTTTCAGGGTTATGAGGCAGCCATACACATGAATGGGGTCCCTGAGGAGAATTGGGGAGCAGGATTGTGGCCACTTTTCCCGGAAGAAGCAAGGGATGCTCTGATAGCTTTGGGTAAGGGGTATCACCTCACCTATGCTGACATGAAGGATGCCCTTCTCACGAAGTATGGTCTTACTCCTGAAAAGTACAGGGATCAGTTCAGGTCCAGTAAGAAGTCTGATGTCAACACTTGGTTGGAATGTGTGGATGTGTTCTGCAGGTCTCTGGATGGTTGGGTGAAGGGCAGTGATGTAACAGATTTTCAGGGGCTCTACAACTTGATTGCATGGGAGCACTTGTCTAGTCTATGTTTTGCAGATCTGCGCCAGCACCTAGTTGATAGTAAGCTAACTAACCCCAGGAAGCTTGCTATGGAAGCGGACCGCTGGGTGAGTACCAGGGTCCACAAGAAAGCGTTTGGGGGAGACTCAGCCAAAGGTGGGCAGGGTCCCCAGCAGAAAGGTGGGGGGACAAGGGTAAAGTACAGGAGTTCTCTAAAGGGCCCCAAACTAGTACCCAGGGTAAAGGTTCCCAGCCCCCGGTGATAAGAAGAAAGGGGTCTCTACAGGGAAGCCTGTTGAGACCGGCCCCCATAAGTGTTATGCATGTGACCAGGTAGGTCACTTTAAGGGGGACCCCAAGTGCCCGAAGGGGACACAGCCACCCACCGGTGGACAGTCCAAAGTGTTGGCTAGTGTAGCGCTTGGGGAGGAGGGGTGTCCACAGGAGGGTGGGGATCCCGCAGAAATGACCCTTGTCTCACTAGGGGACAGTGAGATGGTCCCAGGAAACCAGGTGCCCCCTAACACAAAGAAATATAGCACCTGGGTGACCATTAATGGGAACAGGGTAGAGGCTCTCAGAGATACTGGAGCCAGTGTGGCCTCAGTCCGGTGTCACCTGGTGTCTGAGAAGCAAGTAGTCCCAGGAGCATTCCACCAAGTAGTTGCTGTCGACAACTCTGAGCGCAGTGTATGGTGGCGCAGGTTCCCTTTGAATGGGGTGGGGTCTCAGGTCCCTTGAGGGTGGTTGTGAGCCCTACCATGCCTGTAGATTGTCTGCTAGGAAACGACCTGGAGCAGTCCTCGTGGAAGGAGGTTGAGCTCAGGTCTCACTTGGAGATGCTTGGGTTGCCAGAGTGGGCATGCGTGTCTACTCGGTCAATGGCGGCCAGAAAGGGTGATCAAGAGGACTTGGAGCCTGAAACAGTGGCCCAAGTCCCTGCCAAGAGAAAGGGCAGGGCGCGGGAAACCGGCCCCCGAAGTTCCCACGGACCGGGAGGAGGCGGACCTCGAGGGGACGCCCGGTGCCTACAGGGGAGCAAGTAGCCGAACTGGGAGACATCTCTGAGCTGACCCATTGGCAGCAAGAAGGGGTCCCACCAGGGAGGAGTTCTGCAGGGAACAGAATGAGTGCCCTACTCTGGAGGGTCTGCGGCGGCAGGCTGCAGACCAGGCAGCTGGTAATCAGTCCGGGTCACATCTGATCTACTGGGAGAGTGGTCTCCTATACAGTGAGCCTAAGGTTGCTGAGCCTGGGTCAGCCCGTGTGCTGGTGGTACCCCAGCGCTTCAGGACCTTCCTACTGGGTCTGGCTCATGACGTGCCTTTGGCAGGACATTTGGGGCAGGACAAGACCTTTGACAGGCTTGTCACCCACTTCTTTTGGCCCCAAATGCGAAGGCAGTCAGATACACACTGTAGGTCTTGCCAAACTTGCCAGGCAAGTGGTAAGAGTGGGAGGAAGGTCAAAGCTCCTCTCCAACCTTTTCCGGTTGTTGGAACACCCTTTGAAAGGGTAGGGATGGATATTGTGGGGCCACTGGATCCCAAGACAGCCATGGGCAACAGGTACATCCTGGTCTTGGTGGACCATGCCACCCGGTTCCCGGAGGCAATCCCTCTCAGGACAACGACGGCGCCAGTGGTGGGCCGGGCGTTAATGGGGATCTTTTCCCGTGTGGGATTCCCCAGAGAGGTGGTTTCTGATAGGGGGACCAATTTCATATCGAAGAATATGACATCCCTGTGGAAGGAGTGTGGGGTAACCTACAAGTTCACCACTCCTTACCACCCACAAGGAAACGGTCTGGTGGAGAGATTCAACCAGACCTTGAAAGGCATGATCAAGGGTCTAACAGAACCCATGAGGCGTAAGTGGGACGTCCTCTTGCCATGCCTACTCTTTGCATACAGGGAGGTGCCTCAGAAGTCTCTTGGGTACAGCCCCTTTGAGCTCCTGTATGGCCACCCTGTCAGAGGACCTCTGAGTTTGGTGAAGGAAGGCTGGGAGGCGGCTCCCAGGAAAACTCCCCAGGATGTATTTAGCTACATGCTGCCCTTTAGAAACCAAACTGCCCGCTTCCGGAAACTCGCTCAGGCGAACCTAGAAGCAAGCCAGGAAGAAATGAAGAGATGGTATGACCAGAACGCCACTCTGGTCGAATTTCAACCTGGGCAAAAAGTGTGGGTAATGGCCCCAGTGGCACCTTGTGCCTTGCAGGACAAGTGGACTGGGCCATATGAGGTAAAGGAGCGCAAAAGTGACGTCACCTACCTGGTGGATTTGCAGGCTCCAAGGAACCCTTTGAGGGTCCTTCACGTGAACCGCCTCAAGCCCCACTTCGAGAGGTCCGAAGTGAGTATGCTCTTGGCGACAGATGATGGGGTGGAAGAGGAGAGCAAGCCTCTCCCTGACCTCCTGTCTACCAAGGAGCATGATGGGTCAGTAGAGGGTGTGATCCTCTCCCCTACTCTGACTCAGGAGCAGCAGGGGGACTGTCGCCAGTTGTTGGGACAGTTCGCCCCACTGTTCTCTCTGACTCCCGGTGTTACTCACTGGTGTACCCATGACGTGGACACCGGTGACAGCCATCCTGTGAAGCACAAGATTTACAGGTTGACTGACCGGGTCAGAGCCAGCATCAAGGAGGAGGTCTCTAAGATGTTGGCGTTAGGGGTGATTGAGCCCTCCCACAGTCCTTGGGCCAGCCCAGTGGTCTTGGTCCCAAAGGCTGCGGCGCCCGGTGCCACTCCAGAACTCCGGTTTTGTGTGGACTACCGTGGGCTCAATGCCGTCACCAGGACTGACGCGCACCCCATCCCCAGAGCTGATGAGCTCATTGATCGGTTGGGAGCTGCCCGGTTCCTCAGCACGTTTGATTTAACGTCTGGGTACTGGCAGATTGCCTTAACCGATGGGGCCAAGGAGAGATCAGCATTCTCAACCCCAGAAGGTCATTACCAATTCCGGGTGATGCCCTTTGGGTTGAAGAATGCCCCTGCCACCTTTCAGAGGTTGGTCAATCAGGTGTTGGCTGGGCTGGAGGATTTCAGTGCCGCCTACCTGGATGACATTGCTGTGTTCAGTTCCAGCTGGGAAGAACATTTACAGCACCTTGAGAAAGTGTTGAGGGCTCTGCAAGGTGCAGGCCTCACGATCAAGGCCAGTAAGTGCCAGATCGGGCAGGGTTCGGTGGTGTACTTGGGACACCAGGTAGGAAGCGGCCAGGTGGTGCCCCTACAACCCAAGATTGACACCATTCTGGCTTGGGAGCCCCCAAGACCCAGACAGAGGTGAGAGCCTTCTTAGGTCTCACCGGCTATTATAGGAGATTTGTTAAGGGCTATGGCACCATCGTTGCCCCCTTAACAGAGCTGACCTCTAAGAGGCAGCCCAGGAAAGTGATCTGGACTGAGTCCTGCCAGAAAGCTTTTGATGCCCTGAAGGCAGCCATGTGCACGGCGCCCGTGCTCAAGGCACCTGACTTCTCCAAGGAATTCGTCGTGCAGACTGACGCTTCAGAGCATGGTGTGGGAGCGGTGCTCTCACAACTGAACGAAGAGGGCCTGGATCAGCCTGTAGTCTTCCTTAGCAGGAGACTACTTCCCAGGGAACAGAGGTGGAGTGCCATAGAAAGGGAAGCTTTTGCTGTGGTCTGGGCACTGAAGAAGTTGAGACCATACCTGTTTGGGACTCACTTCCGGGTTCAGACAGACCACAGGCCCCTCAGATGGTTGATGCAAATGAGGGGCGAGAATCCAAAACTGCTGAGGTGGTCCATCTCCCTACAGGGAATGGACTTTACGGTGGAGCACCGTCCTGGTACAGAACACGCCAACGCAGATGGTCTGTCCAGGTTCTTCCGCCTTAGTGAAGAGAACTCCAATGGGGTTGGGTAGTTCTCCCTACTTTCAGCTGGAGGGGACATGTGTTAGACTTGGCATCTTTTGGCGTGTTTCCCCTGACTTTTTGCTTTCTGACCTCCCGGTTTTGACTCTGTTTTTGCTGGTGTGATGATTCTGCGCACTTTCCTCACTGCGGTCCAGTGGGAAAGTGCAAGTGCTCCTGTATAAAATGTGTTATGGATTGGTGTTTCCATGATTGGCCTATTTGGTTTATGTGTCAGTCCCTTGTAAAGTGCACTACGAGTGCCAGGGCCTATAGACCGAATGCTGTTGGTGGGCTGCAGCACTGGATTGTGCCACCCACGCAAACAGCCCGTAAAGTGTAACTCGGGCCTGCCATCGCAGAGCCTGTGCGCAGCCTGGGGCTGCCATGTCGACTTAGCAAGTGCACACACTTGCAAGTCCCTAAACCTTCCCTTTGCTGCATGTTAGTCACCCCTAAGGTAGGCCCAAGGTACCCCTGTGGGCAGGGGTGCGTTGTACGCGAAAGGTAGGACATGCCCGGGTGTGTGCGGCATGTCCTGATAGTGAATTACAGCCTAGTTCGTTTTTCACTATTGCAAGGCTACCTGTTCCCCCTAGGCCAGAACGGGCAGTTTTGATTATTACAGCTTATAATCCTAACTGACCCGGGAACATGGTAGGAATTCGAGTTTAGTATGCCTGGACTCAGAATGATAAAATGCATCTTTTAGTGAAGTTGGTTTTAACATTCTGTGTTTGAAAATTCCACTTTTAGAAAGTGGGTATTTTCTTGTCTAACCATCCAAGCCTGCCTCTGCGAGGTTGTGTATTCCTTGTCTGGAGTGTGAGTGACAGGGGCTGGGGGATGCCAGGAGACAGGGTGAGTCAGCGCAGGGCTGAATAGCCAGATCGACCTGTAGATGGGTGGGAGGGGTCGCACCTGGGCCCTGAATAGGACAGTGCCTTCCCTCCACAATGCTGGCTCCACCTCCTGTGGTGCGTCTGATGTCCCTGGCCTACTCACTGAAAGAAGGGACGGAGACTTGTCAACAAAGTGCTCCAGAACTGGTTTGGACTAGGCAAAGGCCTCTCTGCCTTCAGAGAACAAAGGAATTTGGGATATAAATACTGGGGCCCTGACCCCATGAATTTAGATCTCGCTGGAATCAAGGAACCTGCCAAGACGAAGAGCTGGAAGAGCTGCCAGGAGGAGTACTGCCCCGTTGCTGTGTTGTTGCTTTGTTGGGTTGGCCTGCAGTTGCTGCTTCTGTCTTGGGCAGTGAAAGGACTGGACTGAACTTTCTACAAACTTGTGCTGAGTATCTCCAAGGGCCAGGAACCGAGCTGGCCTCCTGTTAAGAAGTCTCAGGGACTACAAAGACTTCACAAGCCTCTGGGTACCGCTTCTGGAACGCTGTTTCAGTTGCCACAGAGGAAGGGAACTGCAACCGACTCCGTCAACCGAATCCATCCCTGGCCGGTGACCTGTTTGCACCGCAGACCGCATCGCCCCGCTTCGCATCGCAACCCTGGTCTCACCGTGGGCGGCGTCCGACGCCGCCAACATCGAGCCGCTGCTTGCACCGTGACCTGTGGGCACCGCCGTTCGCATCGCATCGCTTCACTGGGCCAGCCGGACCAGACCGACACTGTCGCTGCAACTGGCTCAAGAGTCGAGACCGCACCGCATTTGGGGCACCGCTCGCACGTCTGCGACGCACCGCTCCGACTCGCACCGCTGTCCGACGCCAGCTCCCGCACTCCGGCTAGGTCGCCTGCATCGCAACCTGTCAGCACCGCATCGAGCATCGTCTCGCCCTGCATCGCACGCCTTGGACTCACCGACTCCGTCTGCACGACGCTCATCGAGCCGCTGCCTGCACCGCATCGAGGGACACCGCACCTTGCATCGCTCCGTCTTGCACCGCAACCGCGACAAACGCCAACCGGCTCGTACACTCCGTACCAGCCACAACGAGAAAGGTACTGTAACCGAGTCTGTTCATGACTCTGCTGGCCCGTATCGACGCGGTCGGCTGGAACTGTTAGACTCTGTGGTTTTCAGCATCACAGTAGGCTCGGACGGAGCTACCGACTCGTACGAACTTTGCTTTTGTGCTATTCCTGCAAAGAAGAAATTAACGTATCAAGTATTAATTCGTAAAGTATAGTATTGTGGATTTTTGTCGTAATTGGTCTTGTCTTGAGTATATAAAATATTGGTTATTTTTCTAAACTGGTGTGGTGTCCGTTTGTAGTGCTTACACTGTATTACTGTTGGTTATGTGCAAATGCTTTACACACTGCCTCTGAATTAAGCCTGACTGCGCGTGCCAAGCTACCACGAGGGTGAGCAGGGGTTACTTCACGAGTGTAACAACCCTTACCCTGACTAGGAAGAAGGGTCCCTACTTGGACAAAGGTGCAAGCCCTTGCCAACTAGAGATCCCATTTCTAACAGTTCCGCAATGGCACTTTAATTAAAACAAGCTCGCAATGGTAATTGCAAATTCACTGCGATATTGAGCACTCCAGTGTCCCCCGGATTGTAATTGCACCCCCTTTAGTGTAGTATCCTGCTGTGCCGTTTTCTGACACGGTCAATCCTTGCCACGACGGCCCCTCACTCCAGCGGCTCCCTCCTTCATTTCCAGGAGGTGCTTTCCTCACGACGAATTTACACACAACAGCTTCACACGTGATCTCACTTTTTGTGCTGTCAGCAGCCTCTGAATGTTAGAATGATGTCACTTCCGCGACCCTGGCATTTGGGTGAATTGATGCCAATGTCAAATTCCACTTTAACCAAATCCATCCGAGCTGAAAAATGAGTGCAGGCTTTTCCTTTCCGTGTTTGTCTTTGCAGGGCTTTGCGCATGCATAAGGTCAAGTGTATATAGACTTTTCTCTACAGGCCTTTCCTTTGTGCATCTTTCTCATCTCACATAGAAGCTCAGGATAAGAGCACCAGGGGGCTCACAGAAATCCCCAAAGGGGTGTCTACAGCACAAGAGCGTGAGCAGTTCATTTACAATCAGAAACCTGGAGGTACTGGCAAGGGCCATTAATACTGGTTAACGTTCGAGAGGTAATCAGTGGAGGGGCGCCGGTGCTGCCGCCTCCGCCTCTGCCTGAAACAAGGTGTTGTTCTTAAGATGCGCGGTCCCGGCCCCACAATACAACCAGAAAATCGGGATTTGTAGTCTAGTAAAGGTAATGAGATGTAATCTGCCCTCTTCAGGCGGACAGTGCCGATGAGGGGGCGGGTGACGGTCACGGGAGACATATCTAAATCTTCTATTGTGCAAACATCGTTGTGCAAATAATAAAAACCGAGCTTCTTAGAAACAAGGTGCAGTTAGTTCTAGGCATGTTTGCCAGCATCAGCCCTTTGTTGAAAAGGTCACTTGTGAAACCATTTCCCACACCAGGGAGCTCACTTACCCTCCAGTAGGAGAACCAGGTACAATAGGCCAGACGGACCCTACAGGCTCAGTGACATATTCACAGCACCCCGATTCACAGAGTAAATTGTGGCTTAAATGTACAAGTGCAAGGCATTCCCAAAAGTAGCCGGGTCTGGTGGCTTACTGGACTAATTCATCCACTGTAGGGGCCTGTGTTTCACCTCATTTTTAACAAACTTTTTTGAGCATTTATAGATCATATAATACAGACATTTGTATGAGTATAAGTATAGGGATGAGTAGTATTCTCATGGTAAACTTTCCATTGCTATTTAGCCGGTCTCTGTGCCCAGTTGACCCGTCTTCAAGAGTTTTAACCTGTGTTTCACCTCATGGTCACACGTTCAAATCCTGGCGGGTCCACTCAGCCTTTCATTCTTCTGGGGTCGATAACATGAGTACCATAAGAGTTGGGTAACAATAAACATCTGTTATTGAGCGCCAAGATACCCTTCGGGGTAAACGTGCGCTTTACAAATGCACGTTTAAGTTGCATGCATAATATTCACTAATGATGGAGTGTGCACTCAAGGACGTAGAACTCTTTTCCTACTCCTTCCCACTTGAGAAGAGGTTGCTAAAGGCAGGAGTAAATCCTTTTCCTGGTTGGGAAGTAAAAGAAAACATCCACAAAGTGGGTGGGGCAATATGGGAATGAGTTTCTCCATGGCGAAAGATATTCTCAAATGGAGAAATAAACAATTAAAAGAATTGTTTCTTGCACAAAGGCGATGGTGGCCTCTAACTGCATGTCATTTCCAACCTGCACAATTACGGATGCAGAAATTGCTCCCAATTGTCATAAATAAGAATACAGAAAGTTATTTTTTTTCCAGGACAATCCATGCCAACCTGTGACTAACTCAGCCTTCACAGTGCGCCTCTGGGAAGGCTTTGGAATGTCTGAGGTTGCAAACAGGTACCGTGCAACGTGCTCACCTGAGTGTAGTTTTACTCTTATGTTTGTGAATTGCACCCAGAGCCGGGTCTAGGGCGGTGCGATCGGTGCCACCGCACCGGGCGCTGACTTGGGGTGGGGGCGTCATTTGTGCAAGTATATTATCATTTTAAAAGCACCTGCTGCCGCGTTTCTGGCCTCCAATAATTTTCAGGCATCAATTAAAATGTCAAGATAACTCTAGTGATTAGTCATCTTCCTGGAAAGAGACCAGAAGTTTTGACTCATCCTAAGGTAGCACAGAGGGTTAAAATGCCTGCTGCTAAGAACATTTACTATGCAGATAACAAAGTGCATATAATGTAAATAGGTCAGTGGGTTACTGATTCTGTAAGAGAGCTCGTTTTGTAACTTGTGGTTTATAAGTCAAAATCCTAATATAGAACATTGAGCTATTAACTGTCATCCGAGAGCTGCTGCAAACTGCAAGGTATAGGTTAGAGCTATAGGTTTTTTTACCCAGTCTTTCATCATCCTAATCTTGCGAAAAGGGTTCATTTGGGTAGAAAACAATTCTTATTATTAAAGCGAACCCCTAACAATGATGTTACGTTTTAAATTCTGAATTTGTGCTTTTCCAGAATAAGGACTCTTAAACTATATTGCCTACAAATATCGATGACATGTCACTCCTACACTACTCCTTGAAAGACCTGTCTGATGTAACATTTCCTATACACTTATTTACACACATATGATTGTCCCTGTGCAATGTGTGTGTGATGTAAAGTGCTCTGACACCTTACTCTGGTATGAGTGGTGCTATAAAACTAAATTAATCTGAGAGACAGTGGTAATTGGAGACTTGAGGGGCACTGTTAAAGGGTGCTAGTGAGGGAATTCGTGGCAGAGGTGGTCATGGGGGGGCGCCAACAGATATTGTCGCACAGGGCGCCACCAGTGTTAAAGCCGGGCCTGATTGCACCCAGTGAGTCCTGCTAAGGAAGTGTTTGAGTCCAGTCCGCAGTCGTTCCTTTCAGTTCTTGGTTCCTACACATGTTACTGCTAACAAGCATTATTCTAGCGCATAATCTGCCCTTAGTATGGCTTCAAAGCACATTTTTGTACTCCGAGTTATGAATTTTCAAATGTTGTCTTTACAGACTAAGGGGCAGATTTACAAGGCCCTTGCGCCACTTTTGCGTAATTTTTAACATGGGAAAAGTAACGCAAAAGTGGCGCAAGGGCCTTGTAAATCTGCCCCTAGAGGCTCAAGCAGTTTTGAGTGTGTGGACTCTGGAGTGAGAAACCCAGCATGTCGTCATCACTACCAGCATACACCCAGGATGATGAATGTCATGCACACACCTGGGTTGATTTTAAGGTGTTCCCCCCAACGTTTGAACAGGGTCACTGGAGTTGTGCAATTCTTTGTCTGCTGAGTTTTATGTGTACTTAGGAATTGACCCCACATGCCACATAATCTACCATCTGCGGCACAATTTTCAGATTTCAATGAAAGAATATATTTATACCTCAAACGGGTCAAAAGCTACAAAAGAAAGTGCCACCTGATGCCGTGCAGCGGGAGACATTTTGCAAAAAGTAACTGGACACTTTTCAGGTGCTGATTACTGTATTCGGGTTTTAATAGGATGAGGTGAAACCTTAGCTCGGACTGTATTAAAGTGGGTTAAAATGACAAAATAACAGAATAATACTGCCACCAAATTACCTGCATTACGCCTCATAACTTACCCTTCTGACAAAACAGGGCAGTCGGCTCCTGAAATCTTGTGCTCTGCAGTGCTTAATTTGTGAAAGAAAGAGTGCCGGTGCCTGAGGCTCTGCTCAGAAGCCGGCGGCCGATGCAATTAAATGCCGGGAGCCGAATATCAAGCCTTATTCCACTACTAGACTTCCACACTTGCAGGTTCCTGCTTTCTGTTTATGACGTTTTTGCAGTCTTTTCCTTCCTCCGTCTTTCCGATCTGCGTGCTTTTTCCCTCTCTTGTACTCAGTAAATATCTGATACGGAAAAATAAGAGCCGGCCCCCAAAAATAAGTGTTGTGCGTCCCATCGGCAGCCACCGGCTCAAACTAAGCACTGGTGCTCTGGAAGGGCTTGCACAAGGATCACTGTGCAAGGAGGTCCCAGTAACTCCCATCTGTCCCCCACCTTGCATAACTCCTGAAGTGTTTTTTGACCAGGGTTGCACCTGTGTGGTATTTTACCTGCCAGTCAAAAAGAAATATCGAAAAACAGTGAAATTCGGTGACCTAAAGCAGTAAACCTATGAAGAAATCACTTAAAAAGAGGCTGAGTTGGTAAAATGATTTCTAATTGATTAATAAAGCCAACAGAGGGATAATTATCATGCTTCAAAAGAATACTGCCAATTTTATACAAATCAATTTTTGCCTCTCGAATCTTGACCATTCCAGAATAGCCAAACATTAATCAAATGGAAAGGTGGTAACCCTATTTATGACCCACTACCCAGAAGGAGTGTGAAAGTTACTGAGTCATTTGTTGTCAATGAATAAACCAACGATTGACCCAACTCACTGGAAAAAAACACAGTTATCTAAATTGACTTCCAACTACGAAGACCTTCTGGGCAGAGCCAGACTGGAAACCAAGATCATTCCTAGGAGAAATGCTCAAATCAGCTGTGCACCGCAGGATGCTGCAACTAGAATTGGGGCCTGGTTGGCCCATGGGAGCCCATCTGGCTCTGAAAGCATCTCTCTAGCTGGTGTGTACACGGGAAAGGCCAGATTGGGCTAATTGGGTAGACCAGGCTTCTCCAGCGAGTAAGCCGTGAGCTACTGGTAGCTCTCCAGCTACCTGTAAGTAGCTCTCGTGCCTGCAGCCCAGCCTGCTAAACTAGAAGCTTGTGCTAGGTTGAATCAATATACATATACCAAAATTGAGAATGCATATTTGAGATGAAAATGTGCTTATTATCAGAAATTGTAGGAAGTGCCACTTTTGACATGGTTGCCCCCCACTTTTTTCCTGGTGTCTGGTGCAACACTGACTGAAAGTGTGCTGAGATCCTGCTAACCACGTCCTCAGCACCAGTGTTTTTTCCCTAAATTGTACGATTGTTCCACAATTGGCAACCCCTTTAGGCCCCTTGTAAGTCTCTAGTGAGTGGTACCCCTGGTACCTAGGGCATTGGATTTAAAGGGGGCCCATAAGGGCTGCAGCACAAATTGTTTGCCATCCTGTTTTTTTCCTCATTTGCCACTCCAGCCTGCCGCCCGTTTTCCTTCCTACCAGCACACCTCTCCACCCAGGACCTACTTAATGGAGGCAGCAGTGTGAACCCATTGAGAAGGCCCTGGTTCAGCTCTCCCGTACTGCTGCACCACTCTGCTTCCTCCCCATTTTTCTGAGTGCTTTCTCCTGCTTTTGCCTCGTTTTTACTGCTTTGTCCTTCCTTTCCCTCCATTTTTCAGTGCTTTCTACTGCTTTTGGCTTGTTTTTTACTGCTTTCTCTTTTCTTTCCCCCATTTTTCTGAGTGCTGTCTCCTGCTTTTGCCTAGTTTTTTGCTGCTTACTTCTTATTTTCCCCCCGTTTCTCTGAGTGCTTTCTCCTGCTTTGTCTTGTTTTTTACTGCTTTCTCCTTCCTTCCCCCCATTTTTAGTGCTTTCTCCTGCTTTTGCCTCGTTTTTTACTGCTTTCTCCTTATTTTCCCCTGCTTTATCCTGTTTTTTTACTGCTTTCTCCTTCCTTTCCCCCCATTTTTGAGTGCTTTCTCCTGCTTTAGCCTAATTTATTAATGCTTTATCCTTCCTTTCCCACCATTTTTCTGAACACTTTTCCCTCGTTTTCCACTGCTTCTCCCTATTTCTTTCCTCGTCTGCAGCTCCAGCTTGCTGCCCGTTTTCCTTCCTACCAGCACCCCTCTCTTCCTAGGACCTACTCAATGGAGGCAGCAGTGTGAACCCATTGAGCATGCCCTGGTTCAGCTCTCCCGTACTGCTGCAGCACTCTGCTTCCTCCCCATTTTTCTGAGTGCTTTCTCCTGCTTTTGCCTCATTTTTACTGCTTTCTTCTTCCTTCCCCCCATTTTTTAGTGCTTTCTCCTGCTTTTGCCTTGTTTTTTACTGCTTTCTCCTTATTTTCTCCTGCTTTATCCTGTTTTTTTACTGCTTTCTACTTCCCTTCCCCCATTTTTGAGTGCTTTCTCCTGCTTTAGCCTAATTTTTTAATGCTTTATCCTTCCTTTCCCACCATTTTTCTGAACACTTTTCCCTCGTGTTCCAATGCTTCTCCCTATTTTTTTCCTCGTTTGCAGCTCCAGCTTGCAGCCCGTTTTCCTGCTTTCCACCGCCCCTCTCCTCCCAGGACCTACTCAATGGAGGCAGCAGTGTGAACCCATTGAGCAGGCCCTGGTTCAGCTCTCCCGTACTGCTGCACCACTCTGCTTCCTCCCCATTGTTCTGAGTGCTTTCTCCTGCTTTTGCCTCATTTTTACTGCTTTCTTCTTCCTTTACCCTCATTTTTGAGTGCTTTCTCCTGCTTTTCTCTTGTTTTTTACTGCTTTCTCCGTCCTTTCCACTGATTTTTCTGAGCGCTTTCTCCTGCTTTGGCCTAGCTTTTTACTGCTTTCTCCTTCCGCTCCCCTGTTTTTCGGAGTGCTTTCTCCTGCTTTTGTCTCGTTTTTACTGTTTTCTTCTTCCTTTACCCCCATTTTTTAGTGCTTTCTCCTGCTTTTCTCTTGTTTTTTACTGCTTTCTCCGTCCTTTCCACTGATTTTTCTGAGCGCTTTCTCCTGCTTTGGCCTAGCTTTTTACTGCTTTCTCCTTCCGCTCCCCTGTTTTTCTGAGTGCTTTCTCCTGCTTTTGTCTCGTTTTTACTGCTTTCTTCTTCCTTTACCCCCATTTTTGAGTGCTTTCTCCTGCTTTTCTCTTGTTTTTTTACTGCTTTCTCCGTCCTTTCCACTGATTTTTCTGAGCGCTTTCTCCTGCTTTGGCCTAGCTTTTTACTGCTTTCTCCTTCTGCTCCCCCTGTTTTTCTGAGTGCTTTCTCCTGCTTTTGTCTCGTTTTTACTGCTTTCTTCTTCCTTTACCCCCATTTTTGAGTGCCTTCTCCTGCTTTTCTCTTGTTTTTTACTGCTTTCTTCGTCCTTTCCACTGATTTTTCTGAGCGCTTTCTCCTGCTTTGGCCTAGCTTTTTACTGCTTTCTCCTTCCGCTCCCCTGTTTTTCTGAGTGCTTTCTCCTGCTTTTGCCTTGTTTTTCACTGCTTTCTCCACAAAGCAGCTAGGAACTCTAACACCTTGAGACACTCACGGGTGATTTGCCGTGCTTTATAAATCCTGATTGATTGATTAATTGATTAAACCTGTCATATGGAGATGTCAACTGTCTCTAAGAGTGTGTAAAAGTGAGCCCGTCTCACTTATCTAGTGTGCCCCACATGACTCACTAAAGCAAAAATTGTATAACTGTAACCAGGCGTGGCCACTGCAGATAAGAGCAGTGGGGCAGTGAGGTGGAGTGGGGGTGGGGGGAAGTCGACAGATGATGGAATAGGGAAAATAAAATAAATAAAACCACTTACCTTGCGCTCGCCCCATCGCCGAGTTGGCGATGCAGCGAGAGCAAAGGCAGTGGTTTATTTATTTTATTTTCCCTATTCCATCGTCTGATTGCTCCCCCCCACTCCGCCCCGCCCCACTGCTCTTACCCACAGCGACCACACCTGATTGTAACCGTGATTCCTACTGCATTGCATACAAGGTGGTATGATTGTAATTACTGCAAATTAAGAAACTCAATGCCATAGAACTCTTGAAGTATATATATATATAACAGAGAGAGGGAGCTTCAGAAGTTGGAGACCTATTTCATACTTGAACATGATAGTAGAGAGCCCAATGAAGATTTATTCACACGCCTGTAAGAAATGAGAAATGAAAAATTGAAAAGTATGGCTGCGCACTCTCAGGAATCATTTTTTTAAAACTATATTAATTAGATATGGAGGAGAAGGACAAGGGACACATGCACTTTATGATATAGCACTTTAAGAAGAAAGCACTAGCACTTTGTAAATATTTACTATGTATTTCAAAAAAAAGAAAAAGAAAAAACTTTTAAAAATCATGCACTAGCACTTTAAACTTGTACTGTAGCACTTAGCACTTTAACTGAGCCTTTTACACAATGGAATGAAATGTATTAACATTTTTAATTTCCGGACAGAATGAGAAGGTATAAAATTGATCAAATTGCATTTAAGAAATATAAAATAATTTTAAATGTATTCATTTACGTTTTAAATCTTATGCAAATAGTGATACTTATACACTGAAAAAAGTAGCTAAAATGTTTTTATCTGATGCACATGTGTGGAATTCGTTTGAAATGCAATGTAAAAAACCAACTTCAATATGGCGCCTATTTTTACTGTGAAAACAAGGCTTAGATGTGCATGGGGAAATGTCCTTTGTTAATGTCTATGTTTCATTAGAGGTGTATTTAAAGTTTAAAAAAATGGCACTATGCATCGTGAACAAGGCTGCTTTGACAGCCGGAACGCGTGGATGCCATCATTCAAATAAAATTGGAGTAGAACCGTTCCCCTTGGAGTGCTGGATTATTTCTTGAAAGTGAAGAAATTGGTATTTTGAATATATATATATATATATATATATATATATATATTGTATTTCATTGGCTCTGCAACAGGAAAGCACTCGACAGCAGGTAGGTAAATTACCACTTATTTACAGATCAGGGGTGGTTTCACATCAATCAATCAATCAATCACGGCATTTATAGAGCGCGCTACTCACCCGGGAGGGTCTCAAGGCGCTTGGGGAGGGGGTAAGTTACTGCTCGAACAGCCAGGTCTTGAGCTGCTTCCTGAAGGAGAGATGGTCCTGGGTTCGCCGAAGGTGAGTGGGGAGGGAGTTCCAGGTCTTGGCTGCCAGGTAGGAGAAGGATCTTCCTCCGGCGGTGGTTCTGCGGATGCGTGGTACGGTGGCGAGGGCGTGGCTGGTTGATCGTAGCTGGCGTGTGGGCGTGTAGAAGGTCATGCGGTCGTTGAGGTACTTTGGGCCCAGGTCGTGGAGTGCCTTGTGTGCGTGGGTGAGGAGTCTGAACGTGATTCTCTTGCTGACGGGGAGCCAGTGCAGGTCTTTCAGGTGTCCGGTGATGTGGCTGTGTCGGGGGATGTCCAGGATGAGTCGTGCGGAGGCGTTCTGGATGCGCTGGAGTCTTTTTGAAGTTTGGCTGTGGTTCCGGCGTAGAGGGTGTTCCCATAGTCCAGTCGGCTGGTGACGAGTGCCTGGGTGACGGTCTTCCTGGTTTCAGTGGGGATCCATCTGAAGATCTTGCGGAGCATGCGCAGGGTGTTGAAGCACGAAGATGAGACGGCGTTGACTTGTCTGGTCATCGACAGGGAGGAGTCCAGGATGAAGCCCAGGTTGCGTGCGTGGTCCGTTGGCTTGGGCGCGGTGCCCAGGGCCGGGGGCCACCAGGAGTCGTCCCAGGCGGAGGGTGATGAGCCCAGGATGAGGACTTCCGTCTTGTCTGAGTTCAGTTTAAGGCGGCTGTTCCTCATCCAGTCGGCGACGTCTCTCATCCCGTTGTGTAGGTTGGCTCTGGCGGTGGTGGGGTCGTTGGTGAGGGAGAGGATCAGCTGGGTGTCGTCGGCGTAGGAGATGATGTTGAGGTTGTGTTGGCGTGCGATGGCTGCGAGGGGGCTCATGTCACTTCTTCCTGTTCGCCAACGCGTTTCAATGCTGTCCGCATCTTCTTCTTGGGCAATGAGGCAATGCGGTTTGTTGAAAATCATATGGTCCCACGTATCAGCTGTCTTTTAGTAATGTATGTAGCTCACGGCTTACTCGCTGGAGAAGCCTGATCTACCCAATTAGCCCGATCTGGCCTTTCCCGTGTACACTCCAGCTAGAGAGATGCTTTCAGAGCCAGATGGGCTCCCATGGGCCAACCAGGCCCCAATTCTAGTTGCAGCATCCTGCGGTGCACAGCTGATTTGAGCATTTCTCCTAGGAATGATCTTGGTTTCCAGTCTGGCTCTGCCCAGAAGGTCTTCGTAGTTGGAAGTCAATTTAGATAACTGTGTTTTTTTCCAGTGAGTTGGGTCAATCGTTGGTTTATTCATTGATAACAAATGACTCAGTAACTTTCACACTCCTTCTGGGTAGTGGGTCATAAATAAGGTTACCACCTTTCCATTTGATTAATGTTTGGCTATTCTGAAATGGTCAAGATTCGAGAGGCAAAAATTGATTTGTATAAAATTGGCAGTATTCTTTTGAAGCATGATAATTATCCCCCTGTTGGCTTTATTAATCAATTAGAAATCATTTTACCAACTCAGCCTCTTTTTAAGTGATTTCTTCATAGGTTTACTGCTTTAGGTCACCGAATTTCACTGTTTTTCGATATTTCTTTTTGACTGGCAGGTAAAATACCACACAGGTGCAACCCTGGTCAAGAAAGACTTCAGGAGTTATGCAAGGTGGGGGACAGATGGGAGTTCCTGGGACCTCCTTGCCCAGTGATCCTTGTGCAAGCCCTTCCAGAGCACCAGTGCTTAGTTTAAGCCGGTGGCTGCCGATGGGACGCACAACACTTATTGGAAACGTGAGACAACCCATTGTCAATGTTGAAGTGCCATACTGAGCATGTGACACAGTAAACCATGCACACACCGAAACAGTTTCATTGAGAAATTACACTGACAGAACTGACAACAGGAACAACTGTCTTTATTCACACTTGTGCATAGATAGACAACAAATGTGGGCAACTGCAGGGCCATTGGCCACTACAATGTACAGAGTAGTTACATCAGAAGCTGCACAGGCAGGGGGCAAACAGCAGTGATCAACAAGGCAAGTACAATGTGCAGATGAAGTCCATGAGAAGCTGCACAGGCAAGGGGCAAACAGCAGTGAACAACAAGGCCAGTGGCCAGGACACAGTGCAGGTGAGGTACATGAGAAGCTGCACAGGCAAGGGGCAAACAGCAGTGAACAGCAAGGCCAGTGGCCAGGACACAGTGCAGGTGAGGTACATGAGAAGCTGCACAGGCAAGGGGCAAACAGCAGTGAACAGCAAGGCCAGTGGCCAGTCCAAAGTGCAGGTGAGGTACATGAGATCCTGCACAGGCAAGGAGCAAACAGCAGTGAACAACAAGGCCAGTGGCCAGGACACAGTGCAGGTGAGGTACATGAGAAGCTGCACAGGCAAGGGGCAAACAGCAGTGAACAGCAAGGCCAGTGGCCAGTCCAATGTGCAGATGAAGTCCATGAGAAGCTGCACAGGCAGGGGGCAAACAGCAGTGAACAACAAGGCCAGTGGCCAGGACACAGTGCAGGTGAGGTACATGAGAAGCTGCACAGGCAAGGGGCAAACAGCAGTGAACAGCAAGGCCAGTGGCCAGTCCAATGTGCAGATGAAGTCCATGAGAAGCTGCACAGGCAAGGGGCAAACAGCAGTGAACAACAAGGCCAGTGGCCAGGACACAGTGCAGGTGAGGTACATGAGATCCTGCACAGGCAAGGGGCAAACAGCAGTGAACAGCAAGGCCAGTGGCCAGTCCAAAGTGCAGGTGAGGTACATGAGATCCTGCACAGGCAAGGGGCAAACAGCAGTGAACAGCAAGGCCAGAGGCCAGTCCAAAGTGCAGGTGAGGTACATGAGAAGCTGCACAGGCAAGGGGCAAACAGCAGTCAACAGCAAGGCCAGTGGCCAGGACACAGTGCAGGTGAGGTACATGAGAAGCTGCACAGGCAAGGGGCAAACAGCAGTGAACATCAAGGCCAGTGGCCAGGACACAGTGCAGGTGAGGTACATGAGAAGCTGCACAGGCAAGGGGCAAACAGCAGTGAACAACAAGGCCAGTGGCCAGGACACAGTGCAAGTGAGGTACATGAGATCCTGCACAGGCAAGGGGCTAACAGCAGTGAAAAACAAGGCCAGTGGCCAGGACACAGTGCAGGTGAGGTACATGAGATCCTGCACAGGCAAGGGGCTAACAGCAGTGAAAAACAAGGCCAGTGGCCAGGACACAGTGCAGGTGAGGTACATGAGAAGCTGCACAGGCAAGGGGCAAACAGCAGTGAACAGCAAGGCCAGTGGCCAATTCAAAGTGCAGGTGAGATACATGAGATCCTGCCCAGGCAAGGGGCAAACAGCAGTGAACAACAAGGCCAATGGCCAGGACACAGTGCAGGTGAGGTACATGAGAAGCTGCACAGGCAAGGGGCAAACAGCAGTGAACAACAAGGCAAGTACAATGTGCAGAGTAGTTACATCAGAAGCTACACAGGGAATGTGTGCGACTATACCATGCCATGCTCAGCAACAGAGTCATGGGGATAACAATGGGCATCACAGACACTGCTGTGGACAGACAGGTGTGTGAGGGTGACTACCACTCAGATGTGGCTGTCTGTCGGACTTGGAGGTGACTGTGTGTCGCGGTCAGTAGGAGGACTGCCCCGGGGAGTGTGAGGAACATCTGTGGAAGAGACATCTCTGGCTTGGGAAGCTGGAGGGCTGCTTGGACCAGGTGGGGTGGTGGCACGGGGAGGTGGACTGATGCTGTGGTGAGACCCAGTGTGTGCAGGAGATTGTGGAGGGGTGCCTTTCCACTTCTTGGGGATCCTGAAAGGCTTCCCAGTCTGGGGACTAATGTGAACTGGCGTGGACACAACAGGTAACCCCACCACCAAACCTGCTCCTGGTGCTGACTCTGGGCCCCCCTCTGGGGACATGCTGGATCCAGCTGTGCGCTTCCATGGGGCTTGCTTCCGCCCTTCCAAACCCTGTCTACCATGTTTAGCCCCTACAGTGACCCCTTGTGCCTGCTTCACAGGGTTCGGGATGGGAGTGGAGGTTGTGGGGGGATCAGCCATAGGGCCCTCTACCAGTGTAAGCCTTGCAGGTAACACCTCCTCAGTGGGCAGGGAAACTGTCTTCTTTGCTTTGCGAGGGGTCCTTGGGACAGGAGAGTCCTTGGCGGGGGATGACTCTGAGGCCTGTGACCCTGAGGCCTGTTTCTTACCCCTCTGGCCCTTGGTGTCACCTGACGGGCTTTTATCTCTGTGCTCTGGGGTGGTCTTAGTTTTCTGTGGGGATGGTGTCTGCGGCCTGGACCGTTTGGGCTGTTGCTGCTGCTGTGTGCTGCGTGTGCTGTATCTGGACTTTGGGGTCTGTTGAGCATTGTCACTGTCATCAGAGGTGCACACTGACAGGACGGTGGACAAAGGGACAGGAGCTGCTCCCTGAGAATGTGCCTGTTGCAGGGCTGCCGTCACTGTTGAGGACAATGACTGCACAGTCCGGTGTAGCCCACCCACATCCGAATGTATGCCCTCCATGAAAGCTATCACCTGGCCCAACTTTTTATCGTGGTCTAGGAAGGCATTGAGGAGAGCTGTCTGCCCCACACACAGCTGGCGCAATAGCTCTACTGACTCAGCACTGAGGGCTGCAGGGCTGACATGGGCCGGGGCAGCAGTGCCTGGGGTGAAGGACACTCTTCCCTTTCGACTTGTGCGAACACGGGCAGCACCAGTGGAAGTAGATGGGAGGCTGGGCACTGGACGCTGTGTGGCGGAAGAGGAGGCAGAGTCCCCGTTCCCTGTGGCCCCCAACATGGATGCGTCACAGCTGGCGTCAGATGACGTAGAGCTTTGCGTCTCGGGTTGTGATTCCTCCAGCAGACTCCTGTCCCCCTCCTCGGCACTGGTCACATCTGTGTCACTCTGCTCCGGTGCGGCTGTTGCACTGGATGCCTCACCGCTGGTGTCCATCCCCTGTCCCTCAACACACACGGGAGATGCTACATGGGAGAGAGATGTAGTGTTAATGGATTGGCACCAACTGAATTAACATGTGCAAGTAAATCACCATTCAAGAAGATGTGTTATCCACGTTGCACATCACCCTGACTAAATATACATTGCAACCTCAATTATCAACCCAACAGTGCATGTAAAGAACAAATCCAGCCATAAGTGATCCCGGTGACTCACACAGCACACCATCCTGCCTGTGGCCCACTTCAGACACAGGCACAAAAATCTCTCTGACCACATAGGGTGCTGAGGATGGCAAGGCTGACCACCACAACATGGTATCAATTACATACATGGATGGAGCACTAGGGGAGCACACACACACAGACCACAACATAATAGCCCACAATGGCCATTAGCGCATGCCAGCCACCATGTTGCTTGCACGGGCACAAGTACTGTAGCACATTGTCCTCAGAAGTTGTAGCAGCTGAAATCTGCTGTCAGGCATTGCACGCATTGATTCAAACACACTCAGATTAGGCACACTGCCGTCAACATCAATATGAATTCACACAGTACCCCACTGCACAAGGTACCTGAATGCCACAGCTTTGAATGCAATGGCAATGCACATTGCGCAGATCACATCAGTGAGTACATGTGGGACAAATGCATGTCAGATTCACCCAGCACAGACGCCACTTACAATCCACTGCATCACACTACCCACTTCACATAGCTCAGAGTTTGTCCAATCTGTGGACACATGCAGCCACTCCCTGCCAAAGCCACCCGTCAACAAATACTCACCCCTAGCTTGCTGCTGATGCTCCTTCAATTGTGCATCCAACTCAGGCTGTGTTACGGCCAAGATGCGGGCCATTAGTGGTGTCATGGTGCGTCGGGCCAGCCTGCCGCTCCGAGGGAGCAGCCCCAGCGTCATCTCGGCCACGTTCTTGCTCAGCCGGCAGATGTCGTCCCACCTTTTATGACAGTGGCTGCGCCGTCGGTTTGACACACCCAGATCACGCACCTTGGAGGCAATGGCCCTCCACACGGCTTTACGCTGGTGGACTTTCAGCTGCAGGCATGGGAGACAAGAGGGGTAATACATCAGTGACACAGTGTATACTACCAAAATCTCTCAATACAGTGGCATGATACTCACTCATCCCAAATCAACAGATATGTGTAACAGAGCCAAGAATGCATGGCACATGGTACAACGGCATTGGAGAACCACACGTGAATCCATGAAGGTGGGAGGGTGGATACAGTACCTGTACATCCCATTCACATGCAGGATGCCAGCACATCAAGCAATGTGAAGTCTGCCCACATCTACTGTCCGCTGTTAGCTAGAGCAACACATAGATTAGATAGCAACACATAGTTGTTGGTGGACTCACTGTGTCCAACACTGCGCAGCCCCCAATGTCCTCGCCCTGTGAATGGCTCACTGTGTCATGGAGCTCACATACAGTGACATCAACTCTCATACACACACCCTTGTCACAAGGCTTGTCGTGTGCAATCTACAGGGCTGAGATGGCTCTTTGATGAAGATGTGTGAACAAAAGACACAAGGAACACACTGTACATGCAGTGATGTGTACTTGTGGGATTGGGCAGCGACTGTGCAGGCCAGGTGGGCTGACACTGAGAGGGACATTTGGGACCCACACAGCCATTCACACAAGCAATCACTGGCCTGATTCCTGCATTACCAATTTGCTGCTTCACTGTATGGCTGACAGGACAATACATGTCCCTCAAATCTGGATGGGCATGCAGGGAAACATGTGAAAGAGGCTACACAGCCCTTCCCCCTGGAGAAAACATGCTAGGCAGTGCATGTCAGAGCCCCACACTCACTGACACATACTGCAGCACCTCCACCTCATGTGTGCCCCCCCTGCACTCTCACTCACACTGTTGGAGACTTACCACGACATTAGGGGCACCATAGAGCCTTGGGAACTGTGCAAGCACCCCGTCCATCAGGACCTCCAGCTCCTCGCTGGTGAAGGGACTGGCCCGGATCTTCTGTGTCCTCGACATCACTGTGGACAGGTGGCAGCAGCAGCAGGTGGAGGGTGGCAGGCAGCAGTCCCTGGAGACAGCACCAGCAGGTGGAGGGTGGAGGGTGGCAGGCAGCAGTCCCTGGAGACAGCACCAGCAGGTGGAGGGTGGAAGGCAGCAGTCCCTGGAGGCGGCAGGTGGAGGGTGGCAGGCAGCAGTCCCTGGAGGCAGCAGCAGCAGGTGGAGGGTGGCAGGCAGCAGTCCCTGGAGACAGCAGCAGCAGGTGGAGGGTGGCAGGCAGCAGTCCCTGGAGACAGCAGCAGCAGGTGGAGGGTGGCAGGCAGCAGTCCCTGGAGACAGCAGCAGCAGGTGGAGGGTGGCAGGCAGCAGTCCCTGGAGGCAGCAGCAGCAGGTGAGGGGTGTCAGGCAGCAGTCCCTGGTAGCAGTGGAAATGTGGGGCACCCTCCCACACATATATAGGCCCCTGGGGCTGTGTCAGTGGTCCCACGCCACTGCAATTGGTGTACCAGGTCTGCTATTTTTAAAATCATCCAATGTCTGCCTCCGCGGTGGCGGTGCACGCCTACCGCGATTTTCAAATCCATATGAAGCAACCGCTACTGTGCGTCCCATTGGCTGCAAGGGCATGGACCATGGCGGTGACACACCGCAGGGGCCAGGCGCGCGCTCCCGCGGTGGTGCAGCTTTTGAATGCTTCCAATGACCGGCTCCGCGGTTGCGGAACACGCCTACCGCTATCTTCAAAATTGCATCAGGCTACCGCAAGGGTGCTTCCCATTGCCTGCCAGGGCATGGTCCATGGCGGTGACAGTCTGCAGGGGCCAGGCGGTAGGCACCGCCAGATGTGTGCCATACAGTGCCTGTAGTGACCGTGAGTTGGGTAGCGGTGCATGCCAACCGCCATTTACACATGTAGGCATGGCTGAGACTACCGCGATCATGTCTGGGATATTGGTGGTGACAGTCCGCAGGGGCCAGGCGGTAGGCACCGCCAGATGTGTGCCATACAGTGCCTGTAGTGACCGTGAGCTGGGTAGCGGTGCATGCCAACCGCCATTTACACATGTAGGCATGGCTGAGACTACCACGATCGTGTCTGAGATATTGGCGGTGACAGTCCGCAGGGGCCAGACGATGGGCACCGCAAAATGGGTGCCCTACAGTGCCTGTAGTGACCGTCAGTGGACTCGCGGAGCAGGTTTGCTGCACATATGGAGTCATCCAGGTCTATCCATAGCCCAACATGAACAGTGCCCAGTGTCTCCAACATTGAAGGACCCTCATGAGGCCAACGTTACGAATGGGACATTTAACTCCATGTCACCTACACATGCCATATATGTGTATGTGATAAATTGCATTGACACATACACACGCACATGTCACATGTGATGTGTAAGGGTATGTAGACTGAACAGTTCTTGTGTTGCATAGCATATGTAGATAATGGTCAATGTGTGTAGGTGCAATGTAACGCACAATGCTGTCTCATTGTGTGAACTAGGGGCATCATTGACTGTCACATTGTCTACTGCACATGCACACACGTGTTCACCACGCTCAGCCTGTGGTCAGTGTGTACTTGATGTGTGCCATGTGCAACCTGTGTTGGGAGGTGTATCATGGACAGCAGCACGGTGTGCTAGGGTAGTATTGTGGTCTGACACATATGCTGGGGGTAATACTCACAGGTGTGCGCACACATGTGGTTCCATATCCCACTGTGCATGCCAATGAGCAGGAGGTGTGCACAGATCATTGCTGCGGGGAAGGGGACAAGTGTACGAGTAGTGTGCCTGATGTGTACCGACTTGTGCAGTGCTCTGTTGGTTGATGGTGCAGACTGTAACATTTGGCAATGTGTCTGTAGAAAAGTGAAATGTCCTGTACATCTCATGGTGTGTTTCATTGACATATGTGCACTTTCATATGACCTAGGAGGAGGCCCAATATCCATCGTCCATTCACAGTGCTGGCTAACAAGGAGAATGAAGAGATCATCCGCAAATTCAGGCTGGATAGAGTTTCCCTACAAAACCTATGTGCCATGTTGAAGCCCCACCTGCAGCCACGTCGCACATATCCAACAGCTTTCACCACGACTTCAAAGATGATGGCGTGCCTGCATTTCTTTGCGACAGGCTCATTCCAGCACACGGTAGCAAGTGCAGGTGGGATGTCACAACCGATGTTCAGCATGGTGCTGAGGGATGTACTGTCAGCTATGATGAACTACAAGGACAGATACATTCATTTCCCCAGGGTGCCAGAGTTGGTGGCTGTGAAGGGAGATTTTTATGCCCTTGGACACCTCCCCCATGTTGTTGGTGCCATTGATTGCACACATGTCGGGCTTGTGCCACCACAGGCACGTGAGCAAGTGTACAGAAATCAGAAGCATTACCACTCAGTAAATGTTCAAGTGGTGTGCCAGGCGGACATGGTCATCTCCCACGTGTGTGCCAGGTATCCCGGGTCAGCCCATGATTCGCACATCATGCACAGCAGCATTGTCCCGCAGCTGATGGCCAATCTGCTTCCTGAGCGTGCATGGCTTGTGGGTGAGTATGCATAGTGGAGTAGCATGGTGTGTGTGTGACATGCTGTCCTGTGGCATTGTGGAACATCAAGGTTAATCTGTGTTTCTCACACCCAGGTGACTCTGCATATCCTAACCGTCCGTGGTTGCTGAGCCCACTGCGGAATCCTGTGACAGCAGCTGATGTGCGATATAATGATGCCCATGGGAGGACACGGCGTGTAATAGAGCGTACATTTGGTCTCCTAAAGTCACGATTTCGCTGCCTGGACCATACCGGAGGTGCCCTGATGTACTCGCCAAGGAAGGTGTGTCAGATAGTCGTGGCATGCTGCATGCTCCACAACCTGGCCATTCGCAAGGCAATACCCCTGATCCTGGATGATGATGAGCAGCCAAGGCCCCTGCCTGCAAACCAACCCGGGTCCAGTGACGAGGACAGTGGAGAGGAGGAAGGTGTTGACATGCGTCAACAGCTCATCAACCGCTACTTTACTTGAAGGTGAGTGACGATGTAGGAGGGACACATGGTCTGATGGTGTTGCAGTTGCTGTGAGGGTGTATGTGAGCTTGGTGACTGCAGCATTGTGCTCACTCATTGCTGGTTGGGAATGTTTGTGGGATAGGGTAGTTTGACACAGATACAGGATGTCTCTATGGCGACTGTTGCTCTGTGTAATGTGTGAAGATTGGAGTACCTTGTTGACAAGTGTTGTGTGATGTGTGTGATGCCACACCAAAACAAGTGACTCTTGTTCTAATGTTTTCCTAGGTCCCTTCAGCTTCTCCTTGCCTACCTACATTCCATTTCCCTGGGACATTTACATCACGGTGGAGGTTGCACATCCTGTATTAAAGACGGAGCAGACACAACAACATGTGTGTAAGGTGTATTTATTTACAATTGTGACATGTGAGGGTTGAGAAAATGTACAGGGGGTGGGAAATTTGAAGAAATGAGTTGACAGTCATGGTAGATGAGATAATTGAGTAGTCACCACAGTGATGTGGAGGCCCAGTCCAACAGACAGATGCCATTCACATGGCATCTGTCTGTTGGACTGTGGGGAAGGATAGTCCAAAAGGTAAATGCAGTGGTGCAGTGGTCTGCCATCATGGCTGGCTCCAGGACTTGCCTTTGGCAGGTGCTTTGGCACTTGATGCCTCCTGGCCTTTCCTTGGACGGCCCCTTTTGCACTTGACTGGAGGGGCCTGTGCTGCAGGGGCAGTGGTGTCTGAGGACTCACCCCCCTCTGTGGACGCAGGGGAGGATGATGAACTGTCATCCTGCTGCCCATCAGGGGGAGGCGGAGGTGTTGAATGTTGCGCTGGCCTGTCCCTCCGAACCACCATTAGCTGCCCCAAGAGGTCCACAATTTGTCCCATGCGGGTGTCCATGGACCTTATCAGCAGGAGGAGCTCCCGAGAATCTTCCTCAGACCGGCCCATTCGTCCCTGGGCCTGTTCGTATGCCCCAAGGACTCTGTTGATGTGGGACAGGGCTTCCGTCTCAGGCTCAGTTCCCCTCTGCATGACCCTGCCCCTCCCACCTACACTGCTGCCACGGGCCTGTTGGCTCCCCACATTGCTCCACTGCATCCTCTCCCTGGCCTCCTGAGTAGATGTTGTGGGGTGCTCATCACCTGGGGCAGGGAGAGTGTTGCGGGCAGCTGTGGTGGGGGTGGGGGTGGTGGTGGTGGTAGTGGTTGACACACAGGCCGTGACAACAGCTGTCTGGGGAAGGTCATGGGTTGCAGCAGATGTGGTTGTGGGGACAATGGGTGCCTGGTACTGGTTGCGGCCTGCCACACCAGATGGGCTGGCTTGGGGCTCCTCATCCAAGGAATCCAGGGAGTCTTCATCCAGTAGTCTCTGTTCCGGGGTGGGGGATTGGCTCTGCAGGTTGGTGGTGTCGTCCTCTGCAGTGAGTTCTTAGTCACCTGTGGGTCAGATGAGAAATGGTCATTGTGTTGCAACCAGCAAAGTTTCTGTTCGCACTGTTACATCAACTGTTTGTACATCCAGCAGTTGTTCACTGATCTAATTTGCAGTTACCGACATCCAGTGATGCATTACAAGCTGTTGAGGTACATGCATTACTTGTCCATATTGGGAGTTGGCAAGACATGACATGCACAATTTACATATTTTACATTGACAGGTTCATGTTGGCATCTAGTGAGTGTTAAATCATATGTGATCAAGTTACGCATGTATGTCACTTGTTGTGCCCTTGCAGCCGTTTACTCTGCACATTGGGTGGACATTGTAGTTGCATCCATACCTTTGGCATGTGGTGTACATATCTGTATTTGCACTTCCAGCCATGCTTTCTTTGCTTTCATTTGGTCCTTGCTGGTCTGGACCCCTGCCATTTTCAGATGGCATGCAGTGGTGTGCAGGGTTGTGCACTGAGTTACATCTACATGTGGATCTGAATGTCACACTTTGGTTGCTGTCATGGTTTCATTTGCTTAGGTGTGTGCACACTATAGTGGCCAATGCTATCTGGGTGTGCAGTTGTGCAATGTGAGGCCTGGTGTCCTATGCCACCATGCTTGTCGTGAAGCATATCTGGCTGCATGTAGTGGCTGGTGATATGTTCTGTTTGCTGTTTTTTGCTTGTATTTGTGAGACCTCACTGTGTGTGTGTGAGGAAGGCTTCCATCTTGGTCCAGTGTGGGACAAATCAGCATGATATGTCTACCTACCAGTGATTTGGAAGTGGACAGTCAATGACTGACACGTGCATCTTAGTGCGAGGGTGTAATCAGTCTTGGGGGCTGGAGCTCATGTGGGCTTGTGTGAGTTGTTGTGCAAGCTTCCCACCCCCACACACCCCGACCTGTGATATGCGGTTAGCTACCTGTTAGTTGAGTGGGTAGCATACAATGCCTGCCACATGATTCTGATTGGGGGTGGAGTGGCCCATCCTACTCAGGGGTGGGACAGCATGCATGGTGGGATTTGTGGGACAATTTGCCAACCCCACAACACCGTCTCTGTGTGAAGATGGCTACCTTCCAGTTGAGGTGAAGGTGAGCAATGACATGGCTATGTGACTTAAGAGTCATTCTTTGGAGGAACGTGCCTGTGGAGAGCAGAAGGTGTGTGTGGGTTTCGGTACCCAAACTTTTCACATCACATTAGGGCATGGGATGTAGCCCCACCATCACTGTTGTCCCAACTATCTGGGTGTGGGGTTCACTCCCCCAAGATTTGCAGGCAAAATAGGTCATGGGGTATATCCCCCATCACTGTTGTCCCAAGTATCTGGGTGTGGGGTTCACTCCCCCAACATTTGCAGCCACATTAGGGCATGGGGTATAGCCCCCCATCACTGTTGTCCCAACTATCTGGGTGTGGGGTTCACTACCCCAAGATTTGCAGGCAAAATAGGGCATGGGGTATATCCCCCCATCACTGTTGTCCCAAGTATCTGGGTGTGGGGTCCACTCCCCCAACATTTGAAGGCACAATAGGGCATGGGGTATAGGCTCCTATCACTGTGGTGACATACAGCAGGTTGAACATCTCACCCAGCAAACATTTCCACACTATCATGGTTTCATGGTATTTGTGGACCTGTGAACATGAGCAAAGTACTGGTGATGCAGTTGTTCCGGAGAATCCATACACTTACATGTTGTCATCAACAGTGGTGTGTGTAAGATACAGTCAGCCATGTGCAGACAATGTGTGCTTTTGGGGCCAGACTATACCAGCACTGTTCAGACAGACAGTGTGAGATGTGACCATTGTCAATGCATACACACATTGCTGGTCCCAAGCAGACACATTTGTGCATTTTAGTCAGACAAAGTACTCTTGTTATGCAATTCAGTGCAGCACTGTGGCTGCTGGGTCTGTTGTAAACAGTTGGGATGTGCATAGTTTAGCAGTGTGAGTCCCAGGTCCAGTGGAGTTTTTGGGGAATCTGCACTTCCACTGTTTACATTGCAACACTATGGTATGACATGGGTGATTAGCACATTGACAACCAACCTGCCAGACACTGCTGCAGGGAAGCATGATCGGTGTTAGTGTTGCAGTGTGTGATGCCTGGCACAGTAGACACAATGTGGGTAAGTTTTGCACTGAGACTTGTGCATGCTGAGTACAATACGACTGTTTAGCATGATTTGTGTAAGTGACTGTGGACAAAGTGGTATGGTGTGATGTGCGGGGGAACAAACATCACATGCCTATGAGTGGGACAAGTGCTCCATCATGCTGAACTGTTGAAGAAGTGGGCCTGTTGTGGGTTGTACTGCAGTGTCACCAATTACACACACCACTCCCAGTTGAAATGGTTACCTACCAGTAAGTTTGATGAGTCACATTCAATATCTGCCACATGGTTGTGGTTGTGGGGAGTGCTCCATCTTGCGCAGCTGTAGGACAAGGGGGCCTGGTGGGAGTTGTAGTGCAGACTTCCAAACCACCCACACACCTCCCTGTGAGGATGGCTACCTACCTGTTAGGTTAAGGTGGGCAATGCAATGGCTGCCACATGGGGGGGGGTCAAGGCTCCATCTTGCGCAGCTGTAGGACAAGGGGGCCTGGTGGGAGTTGTAGTGCAGACTTCCAAACCACCCACACACCTCCCTGTGAGGATGGCTATCTACCTGTTAGGTTAAGGTGAGCAATGCAATGGCTGCCACATGGGGGGGGGGTGGTCAGGGCTCCATCTTGCGCAGCTGTAGGATAAGGGGGCCTGGTGGGAGTTGTAGTGCAGACTTCCAAACCACCCACACACCTCCCTGTGAGGATGGCTACCTACCTGTTAGGTTAAGGTGAGCAATGCAATGGCTGCCACATGGGGGGGTCAGGGCTCCATGTTGCGCAGCTGTAGGACAAGGGGGCCTGGTGGGAGTTGTAGTGCAGACTTCCAAACCACCCACACACCTCCCTGTGAGGATGGCTACCTACCTGTTAGGTTAAGGTGAGCAATGCAATGGCTGCCACATGGGGGGGGTCAGGGCTCCATCTTGCGCAGCTGTAGGACAAGGGGGCCTGGTGGGAGTTGTAGTGCAGACTTCCAAACCACCCACACACCTCCCTGTGAGGATGGCTACCTACCTGTTAGGTTAAGGTGAGCAATGCAATGGCTGCCACATGGGGGGGTCAGGGCTCCATCTTGCGCAGCTGTAGGACAAGGGGACCTGGTGGGAGTTGTAGTGCAGACTTCCAAACCACCCACACACCTCCCTGTGAGGATGGCTATCTACCTGTTAGGTTAAGGTGAGCAATGCAATGGCTGCCACATGGGGGGGTGGTCAGGGCTCCATCTTGCGCAGCTGTAGGATAAGGGGGCCTGGTGGGAGTTGTAGTGCAGACTTCCAAACCACCCACACACCTCCCTGTGAGGATGGCTACCTACCTGTTAGGTTAAGGTGAGCAATGCAATGGCTGCCACATGGGGGGGTCAGGGCTCCATCTTGCGCAGCTATAGGACAAGGGGGCCTGGTGGGAGTTGTAGTGCAGACTTCCAAACCACCCACATACCTCCCTGTGAGGATGGCTACCTACCTGTTAGGTTAAGGTGAGCAATGCAATGGCTGCCACATGGGGGGGGTCAGGGCTCCATCTTGCGCAGCTGTAGGACAAGGGGGCCTGGTGGGAGTTGTAGTGCAGACTTCCAAACCACCCACACACCTCCCTGTGAGGATGGCTACCTACCTGTTAGGTTAAGGTGAGCAATGCAATGGCTGCCACATTGGGGGGGGGTCAGGGCTCCATATTGCGCAGCTGTAGGACAAGGGGACCTGGTGGGAGTTGTAGTGCAGACTTCCAAACCACCCACACACCTCCCTGTGAGGATGGCTACCTACCTGTTAGGTTAAGGTGAGCAATGCAATGGCTGCCACGTTGGGGGGGGGTCAGGGCTCCATCTTGCGCAGCTGTAGGACAAGGGGGCCTGGTGGGAGTTGTAGTGCAGACTTCCAAACCACCCACACACCTCCCTGTGAGGATGGCTACCTACCTGTTAGGTTAAGGAGAGCAATGCAATGGCTGCCACATGGGGGGGGTGGTTCAGGGCTCCCTCTTGCGCAGCTGTAGGACAAGGGGGCCTGGTGGGAGTTGTAGTGCAGACTTCCAAACCACCCACACACCTCCCTGTGAGGATGGCTACCTACCTGTTAGGTTAAGGTGAGCAATGCAATGGCTGCCACATTGGGGGGGTCAGGGCTCCATCTTGCGCAGCTGTAGGACAAGGGGCCTGGTGGGAGTTGTAGTGCAGACTTCCAAACCACCCACACACCTCCCTGTGAGGATGGCTACCTACCTGTTAGGTTAAGGTGAGCAATGCAATGGCTGCCACATTGGGGGGGGGTCAGGGCTCCATCTTGCGCAGCTGTAGGACAAGGGGGCCTGGTGGGAGTTGTAGTGCAGACTTCCAAACCACCCACATACCTCCCTGTGAGGATGGCTACCTACCTGTTAGGTTAAGGTGAGCAATGCAATGGCTGCCACATGGGGGGGGTCAGGGCTCCATCTTGTGCAGCTGTAGGACAAGGGGGCCTAGTGGGAGTTGTAGTGCACACTTCCAAACCACCCACACACCTCCCTGTGAGGATGGCTACCTACCTGTTAGGTTAAGGTGAGCAATGCAATGGCTGCCACATGGGGGGTGGGTTCAGGGCTCCATCTTGCGCAGCTGTAGGACAAGGGGGCCTGGTGGGAGTTGTAGTGCTGGCAGCATGTACACATTTACCCATGGTGGTGTTTGTAGCTACCTTGAAGGTGAACCTGAGGGACTGTTGGATTAATGTGTGAGAGATGTGTTGGTGAGAGTGTGGTGCACATGACTGCATTTGTACCTAGGAGGTATAGCTTAGTAGTGGTGCAAGACAGTACATATCAGTGTGATGTTAGGCATTTGTTTGTACTTACCAGCCTCCACTCCCCCGGGTATTCCTGTGAGACTCTCTGGATGCAGTATGCCAAGCACCTTCTCCTCCCATTCGGTGAATATTTTGGGTGGAACAGGAGGGCCACTGCCTGTCCTGTGAGCCAGCTCATGGTTCTTGGCTCTCTTCTTCTTGACCACTGCCTTCAGATCGTGCCAGCGCTTCACAATTTCATTTCTATTGCATGGCACGGTCCCTACTGCATTTACCTTATCTACTATCCTTCACCACATTAGCGCTCTTGTGGCTACTGGTGTCTGTTGGACCAGGTTACCAAACAATTGGGGTTCTACCCTGATTATCTCATCTACCAGTACCCTCAACTCACTCTCAGTGAATTTGGGCATTTTCTGTGGTGACATGGTGTGTGATGTGCCAAGGTGTTTGAGGTGCAAGTGTTGAAGTGGTGGTGGTGGTGGTGATGTGTATGGTGTGTGATGTGCAAAGGGATTAGAGGTGCAGGTGTAGAAGTGGTGGTGGTGGTGGTGATGTGTGTGTGTGTTGTGCAGATGTGCCTCTCCTGTCAGCTGTGGTGTATGTCCCTTCAGTTCTGGAGTTTTGCAAGGGATTGTGGTCTGGTAGGGGGCTGGATTTATACTGGGCTATGTAGGTGTGTCAGGATGGGGTATTGGTTGCAGGTGTGGTGTGTGTGTCGTCCTGGGATTTGTAGTTTTTGAGTTTACCATGGGGGTGTGTCTTTGGGCTGTGTTAGGTGTTTTTGGGTGCATGACTTGTTTGCTTTATGCACTTTGTGGGCATGTTGTGTGTATTTTTTTCGACCGCCATTTTTTTCACGGAGCGTACGCAGCGGTGGCTATGCTACGGCGCTTCCGCGGACTCTCTCATTCCTCACTATTGTCGACTGCGGCGGTCGGAAACAGCGCTCTGCACCGCGGTCATGTCGGGGATATCATAATTTCCATGGCGGTGTCTCCGCTGTGGTTGCGGTGGTTTGGGCTGTTTCCGCCGCAAATCCGAACGCCGCGGACGGGTTTAGGCCTTCTCCGCACGCGAAGGGCGGTTTCTTGGGTCTCCTTTCCGCCGCGGTTGGATTTTTACCGCCGTGGATCCTAATCAGGCCGTCGGTTTTCCCACGGTAGCGGCGGGCGGTGAGTTTCCGCTACCATGGCGGTCGGGTTGCTTTTCCGACCGCCATCGTAATGACCCCCTAAGAACTGAAAGGAACGACTGAGGACTGGACTCAAACACTTCCTTAGCAGGACTCACTGGGTGCAATTCACAAACATAAGAGTAAAACTACACTCAGGTGAGCACGTTGCACGATACCTGTTTGCAACCTCAGACATTCCAAAGCCTTCCCAGAGACGCACTGTGAAGGCTGAGTTAGTCACAGGTTGGCATGGATTGTCCTGGAAAAAAATAACTTTCTGTATTATTTAGGACAATTGGGAGCAGTTTCTGCATCCGTAATTGTGCAGGTTGGAAATTACATGCGGTTAGAGGCCACCATCACCTTTGTGCAAGAAACAATTCTTTTAATTGTTTATTTCTCCATTTGAGAATATCTTTCGCCATGGAGAAACTCATTCCCATATTGCCCCACCCACTTTGTGGATGTTTTCTTTTACTTCCCAACCAGGAAAAGGATTTACTCCTACCTTTAGCAACCTCTTCTCAAGTGGGAAGGAGTAGGAAAAGAGTTCTACGTCCTTGAGTGCACACTCCATCATTAGTGAATATTATGCATGCAACTTAAACGCGCATTTGAAAAGCGCACTTTTACCCCGAAGGGTATCTTGGCGCTCAATAACAGATGTTTATTGTTACCCAACTCTTATGGTACTCATGTTATCGACCCCCGAAGAATGAAAGGCTGAGTGGACCCGCCAGGATTTGAACGTGTGACCATGAGGTGAAACACAGGTTAAAACTCTTGAAGAAGGGTCAACTGGGCACAGAGACCGGCTAAATAGCAATGGAAAGTTTACCATGAGAATACTCATCCCTATACTTATACTCATACAAATGTCTGTATTATATGATCTATAAATGCTCAAAAAAGTTTGTTAAAAATGAGGTGAACACACAGGCCCCTACAGTGGATGAATTAGTCCAGTAAGCCACCAGACCCGGCCACTTTTGTGAATGCCTTCCACTTGTACATTTAAGCCACAATTTACTCTGTGAATCGGGGTGCTGTGAATATGTCACTGAGCCTGTAGGGTCCGTCTGGCCTATTGTACCTGGTTCTCCTACTGGAGGGAAAGTGAGCTCCCTGGTGTGGGAAATGGTTGCACAAGTGACCTTTTCACAAAGGGCTGATGCTGGCAAACATGCCTAGAACTAACTGCACCTTGTTTCGCAGAAGCTCGGTTTTATTATTTGCACAACGATGTTTGCACAATAGAAGATTTAGATATGTCTCCTGTGACCATCACCCGCCACCTCATCGGCATTGTCCGCCTGAAGAGGGCAGATTACATCTCATTACCTTTACTAGACTACAAATCCCGATTTTCTGGTTGTATTGTGGGGCCGGGACCGCGCATCTTAAGAACAACACCTTGTTTCAGGCAGAGGCGGAGGCGGCAGCACCGGCGCCCCTCCACTGATTACCTCTCGAACGTTAACCAGCATTAATGGCCCTTGCCAGTACCTCCAGGCTTCTGATTGTGAATGAACTGCTCACGCTCTTGTGCTGTAGACACCCCTTTGGGGATTTCTGTGAGCCCCCTGGTGCTCTTATCCTGCGCCTTCCAGGTGTGATGAGCAAGTTGCACAAAGGAAAGGCCTGTAGAGAAAAGTCTATATACACTTGACCTTATGCATGCGCAAAGCCCTGCAAAGACAAACACGGAAAGGAAAAGCCTGCACTCCTTTTTCAGCTCGGATGGATTTGGTTAAAGTGGAAATGACATTGGCATCCATTCACCCAAATACCAGGGTCGCGGAAGTGACATCATTCTAACATTCAGAGGCTGCTGACAGCACAAAAGGTGAGACCACGTTACTTTTTGACCGTGATGATGTCAGAGAAGATGTTGTTGACACGTGACCTTTGACAAAATGACATTAAGGTTGTGACACTGTTGAACCCCTTCCAGGCGGCGAGTCCCCCCCCCTCCTGTCCGCCCCCCGCTTGCTACCGCCAACTGCGCGCTTTCCCTTATAATCACCACTGACCACTTCTTTGGTGCCTGAAAAGGTCGCAGTTTATTTTCAATAACACAAAAATTTTTGTTACATACAATTTTATATTTCAACGTCCATGGTCATAAGCCCTCTATGTTCTTGCTTAGCTCTCCTCAATTTCTTTTTGATCTGGACTTCCAGCCTCCCCGACTTTCTGGGAGAGGAGGGAGGGGCCCCTTTTTTGTGGGGGTTCACGTCGCGGGTCTAGGCTTCAACTTGCTACCGATTTGGAGGGTGTCCGTTGGGACCTGCCCGGGCTGCAAGTGCTGTCCCGCTCTCCCTGGGCCTTTTGGTGGGCCCTCCCTTCTCCCGGGGGTCCCTGCCGTTTGGCATCCCAAGGACCTTGCCTGAGCGTTTACTCTCTCTTTCCTGAGGCTGAGACCCTACCATCTTCTCCCTCTGTACCCCTGCCGTAAGGCATCCCAAGGGTCCTGCGGGAGTGTCGCATCTATTCTTTCTCTGGCGGCCCGCCGCCCCCTGGCTCCCTCAGTACCCCTGCCGTGAGGCATCCCAAGGCCACTGTGAGAGCCTCCCGTCTATCCTCTAGTGATCTTGAGTCCTACTAGCTTCCTTGTGTTTGATCCGCCACGCTCTTTCCGGTTCCCCCGATCGGAGGGTGCTCCCCCTAATTGCCGCTGCCCTTCCTCATGTCCTAGTTGCAACCCCTTTGTTCCAGTACCCCCACGATGTTCAGAAGGAACATGTCCATTCCCACCCCCGTGAGGTGTACCCCGTCTTCCAGGTGATACCCGGGGGACCTTAGGTTTATGAACCCGTGTCGCACGAATCCCCATCCCTGGGCCTTGCATATTCTGGCCATGGTAATATTCAGCTTTCTTCTGGATTTTTCGACTGCTTCCGGCCTCACCGCCCCGCGCCAGGCCCCCGTGCTATGATTTCAGAAAATATTAGGTCTGCTGGGCGGATTAGGCGTGCCAGCGCCGCGAGACTGCTCTGCATGTTCTCTAGCAGCGCTCGTCTTCCCAATGCTGCCAGGTCGTTCCCGCCCAGGTGGATCACTACCGCGTCCGGTCTGCCACCGTGCTCCAGTGCTGCCCGCGCCGAGGGTAGCAATTGTTCCCATTTCATCCCTGCACGTCCCCACCACTCGATGGTGGTGTCCCGCAACCATACGCCTCCGAATTTGCGTCTGGATGCCGCCCACTTTTGCGCCCGCGTTACGTAGGAATGTCCCATTATCCACACCGTCTTCTGCGCCGTTCCTGGACCTGTATGGGGCGGGAGAGATTGGGCTCAGTAAACCGTGGGGCGTATGTAACGCCTGTATGCGCTGGATGCCCATCGCCCTATCTCCTTGATCAGCCCTTCCCCCAGTCCTAGCCCCGCCGCTGTCGTGGCTGCGCCTATCCTGAAGGAGTGTGAGCCGTATTCCCGTGCGGGGAGGCCTATTTTCTCTAGTACCTTTCTCATCACCGCTATGAATTGAAAGCGGCTGAGGAAGGACCCGTCCCTGTGCCTGAAAAGCGGCCCCTGGCTTAGCTCCCTCCCTCCTAGGTGCTCCTTTAGTAAGCACACTGCGCAGGTGTTTGCATTCGCTGTGCAGAGAATTCTGGTCCTCCTGCCCTTGCCTGCTTGGTCCGTCTTGGACCGTCTTAGCATTATGTCCATGTGGCCTTCCTCTATCGCCACGTCCCCTCTGTGTATGCATTCTGTGCCTGGGTCGCTTCTTGATGGGGCTACTAGCTCGCTGACCCTGTAAGCCCCAAAAAATGCTACTGCGAATGCTGCTCGGAAAAGCTCTCCCTCCTGTTTTGAGGGGCACACCTCTGCTGTCGCCTCCAGCATCCTGTTTAGTATTTTGACATGGATGGGGCGCCTCTTATCTTTGTTTGGCTGTTGCAACCGCCCCCATCCCTTCATTGCCATTCTGCTTTTGTAGGACCTGGTGGGATCTGCCTGTCCCTCCATTTTTGAGTAGTATGCCACTGCATTGAGGTGCGATTGGGCCCATGTTTTCGTCCTACCCGTCATGAAGGCCCACTCGATGAACCCGAGGACCTCCCCTTGTGAGGCCCACTTGTTCCCTTCCAACCCCGTCCTGCTCCTGAATGTTGCCCAGCACTTACTGTAGTGGTTTCTTGTTTTTGGCGCCAATGCGTTGCTCAACAGCATCTCCAACCCTGTTCCACCCATGCCCATGCTTCCTCTGGCATTTCGGTCATCCGTCTGTCGGCTGCTGGGGCGAGGTCCCTGAATTTTTTCCACTGAAATCGAGAAATGGCATGCGCCACTGAGTTTTCAGTTCCTGGGATGTGTCGTGCCCTAATCGCCATGTTGCCCTGCAGTTGGTATCCCACTAGTCTACGCAGCAGTGTGCCCACTGCTGGGCATTTTGCCGCCCCTGTGTTTATTGCCTGTACTACCGCGTGGTTGTCTGACCACAGTGTAATTTGCCTGTTTGCTAGCCGCTGGGCCCAGATGTGGAAGGCCACCACTATGGGGAATAGTTCCAGCAGCGCTATGTTTTTTGTCAACCCTATGCGTTGCCATTCCTCTGGCCATTTACCCGCTGTCCAAGAGGTCCCTAGTATTGCTCCGAACCCGAGTCCCCCTGCTGAGTCGGTGTAGAGCTCTAGCTCATGTGCTTGTACCCAGGGTTCTCGCCATATCAGGGTGCCATTAAACTCTGCCAGAAACCTGTCCCACTGTGCCAGGTCCTCCCTCACCCCGTGTGTGATGCGGATCCTGTGGTGCTTTTGCGTCATGCCCCTGGTTAACCAGGCTAGTCTCCTTCGAACGTGCGCCCCGCGGGGATTACCCGTGTGGCGAAATTTAGTTTACCTAGAAGCTGCTGCACCTCCTTCAGCGTAGCTTTCTTCTGTTGTTGCATTAGCTTAATGCCTGCGCGCAAGTCGGCCACCTTTTCTGGTGGCAGCCTGCATGTGCCGGCCACCGAGTCCAACTCGATTCCCAGAAAGGACAGTCTCGTGGTTGGGCCTTCTGTTTTTTCCTGTGCCAGGGGGATGCCCAGTTCCTGCGCCAGTTGCACGAATTTGTCTAGGAGTGCGCCGCATTCCTTCGTGCCTGCTTTCCCGATGAACAGGAAATCATCCAGATAGTGTACCCGCCCTCCTTTCGGGGCCCTTATCCCCAGCTCCCATTCTAGGAAGCTGCTGAAGGCCTCAAAATGTGCGCATGATATTGAGTACCCCATGGGTAGGCATTTGTCATGGTAATATTGCCCGTCCAATTTAAACCCCAACAGATGGTAGCTGTCCGGGTGGACCGGCAGTAGCCTGAAGGCTGATTCTATGTCCGATTTTGCCATCAGGGCCCCCTTTCCTTGCTGCCTAATTAAGTCCACTGCGTCGTCCACCGATGCGTACGCCACTGTGCACTCACTGTGTTCCAGCCAGTCGTTCACTGATTCCCCTTCTGGGTGGGAGAGGTGATGGATCAGTCGGAATTTTCCTGGCTCTTTTTTGGGGACTACCCCCAGCGGGGAGACCACCATGTCTGCCAGCGGGGGGTGGGAAATGGCCCGGCCACCCGCCCTAGTTGTACTTCCTTTTTCACCTTTTCCCTCGCCACCCCGGGGTTGTCCCTTACTGACTTCAGGTTTGGGCTTTCCCGCGCTCCCCTTGGCCCTTTGTAGGGTATGGGGAAACCCTGCGTGAAGCCCTCTGCCAGTAACTGTTTGTCATTTGTTTTGCGGTACCCTTGTAGTAGTTGTAGTAGTCTGCCTGTCCTGATAGGGGTGGGTAGCGCCTGCCCTCCGCCCCCGTCCCCCTTGCCCCGGTTCCGCGGGGGCTGTATCTTATTTTTTGGTGCCCGTTTTCTCTTTGTTGGCCCCCGGCCCTGCGTTGCGTCTGCAGCGAATGCTGGGATGGTTGCCCCCGCATGACCCACAAGCGTGCTTAAATCTGCATGATGCTCCCCATTTACACTCGTCTTTGTCGAATTTCCAACATGCTTTATTTGACTTTTGTCCTGCCTGGTTTTTTCCCTCGAAGTCTTTCCCTTGGCTTTCGAACTTGCCCTTACTCCCGTACTGCCGAAAAGTGTACTCTTTCACACCAACCCCTTCTCTGGCTGCTACCATGTGTTTTGAGAAGCCCTCCATGTCTTGGCAATCCCATTCTATTACTGGCCACACCTGCATTTTTCCCTAAAGCCCTCGTCGTAGTGTAGCCATGCCTCCCCTTGGTATAGCTGTTGTGCCTCATGTATTTTCTGCTCATATAACCATAGTGCCGCCGCGCTTTGGGGGAATTTCTCAATGAACACACATGCTAGCGTTCTGAACGCTTTCAGCCAGTTTTCTATTGACCTCTCCACTCTGGGCTTTCGGGGGGCTCTTCTGTCCTCGTCTTTTTTATCCTGCGCTGTCAGGTCTATCCCTGCCTGTCGCACCTCGAGCAGTGAGAAAATATCTATGAATTCTTTTCTCCAAATTCTCTCCTTAACTGCGAGCGGGATGAGGTTGGCCAGCCCTAGCATTCTTATTGTTGTAGGTGGGTCGCTCGGGGAGGGACGTATGTATTCGCTGGCCGGCTTCCCATTGCTATCTTACCCTTCTGTGGGTCTGGGTTGGTTGGAGCTGTTCCCCCCGCTGGCCCCTGTGCTCCCGTGTGGTGCTGCCCCCGTCTCTGCCGGCGTATTTTGTGATGCTGGGCTTGTCAGCCCGGGCCCGTGGCCTGTAGCTCCCATTGTGGCCCCCCATTGCCCCCCCCTGCGCCCGGGGCCAGGGGGGTCCCTAGACCCCTTGCTCCCCATGTTGAGTACCTGTTAAAAGGGGGTCCCATCTCTGGCCATTGCCACCAGGGCAGTCCGGATGTTTGCCCTCCTTCTTCCCTGCTCCATGCTTCCCCTTGGAATTCCGGCCTCCCTACGCCTAGCCCTGCCTGCCATGGAGTTTGCATGTGCCATGGAGCTTGCATTGCTATATTGTGCACCCCTAGCTGGGTCCCCATATTCACATTTAGCCCCGGGCTGGCGCGTGCACCCTGGCCCGCCCCGCGCCCCGGTTCGCTGTTGCGCGTGCCCTGCTTACCGGTGCCCCTGCCGCTCTTATCTCCTCGCCAACGGGGGGGGTGACTTGTGGTTTCACAGGGCCATTGGCCCCCTTCTTAACCCCCCCTTTGGCTTACCGGCTCGCCCCCTGATTGGGGGGGAGCCTTCCTTGACCTTGTGGGCCAATCCTGGCCCCTTCCCCGGCTTAGCCGGGCATTTACATGTGGCGAGGGCGGGGAAAGGGGAGGGTCCCCCCGCCGCCGGCCGGCGTTCCCCCCGGGCCCCTACTGGGTCCGGCTCTGCCTTCCCGGCCCGGGTCCAAACTCAAAAAGAACAATAAAAAGATTTAAAAAAATTACGTGCAAGATAAATAAAATATGACTGGTTTTCAAATCTATTTTTGTACCATACAAAAATAGGTTTATATCTTGTATGTATCTGCTTTAGAAACCCTTTGCGGGCCCCATAACTTTGTGTGACGCCGCTGTCAGCAGTATAAACGCAATCCACCTGAAGAGGTTTAAGTACTCATTGATAAAAATACTCGTAAACAGGACTTTGCTTCTGGATGGGGGCCCCGGAAAGACTTTATCAATTATGTGAGGGGTGTGTTCTGGAATCTCCTCCCACACTGATCGCCGACCACACCCGCCAATGCCCTCAGTATTTGAGGAGCCGCCGACAGCATCATGCAGCAGGAAAAGGCAAATTATTCGGCATAACGCTGCACATTTGTTGGCAATATTAACCGAGGGCCTTATTTATGAGGCCTTGCGACACTTTTGCACCGCTGTTGCGTCACTTTTTGTGAGGCACCGGCAGCGTAAAAACTGCTCCATGTTGCGCCCTATTTACAAAGTGACGCATCTAGGCAGATGCAGTAATTTGTAAACCTCTGTGCCACATTATACCTGCGCCAGGTATAATGTATGCAGGGTGGGCGTTCACCCGCAAAAAGCCTCGTAGAAGTGGCGCATTGAAATCTATAAGATTTTAGTGCGCCACTTCTAGGGTGCCATTGTGTCAATATCTTACGCCTGCCTCACAGCAGGAGTAAGACTGACGCAGGCACATTTAACATGGGACTTGCCCATGTGTAATGACCCATTGCTGGAGTTGCGTCACTTTCGAAACACACTCCAGCAATGCGTCATTACTGCGCCTACAGATACATCCGAAATACTGACGTATCTGTCAGTCCTTGCGACATGGAAAGCTGTACATTAAATACGGCGTATCCATCGTGTCGCAAGGAGGGCGCAGTGAAAACTGTTGCATCACTGTTTTCATGCAGTGATGCAGCAGTTTTCATAAATGAGGCCCCAAATATTTTGTCATTTTAACACATTAATACAGTGTGGGCTAAAGTTTTACCTCAAAATATTTTTAACATTTGAACAATGTAAACAGTAACTCAGTAGCGGCTTGCACAGGTAAGGGCGGTGGGGGGGGGGCGGCATGGCGGGGGATGGTGGAAGTCGACAGACGACGGGATAAGTAATATTAAATAAATAAATAAAACCACTTAATTTGCGTTCGCCGCATCGTTTAAAAAGTATTTTTAAACTTTGTTGCCCCCCGTTCTACGGACTGCTGCTTTGGCGCCTGTAACATTCATCCTTGACCTATGGACACCGGATCGGACAATGCTGCCCCCGCTGCCCTGAACTTTTGCTGATGGACAGTTCGGCTATGACTTTGAAACCGACTGCCCTCCTCCCTCCTGACTCTCTGGCTCATTCCCCCTCTAGTTACCCTCTGCGAAATTTGCTCTTGGTATTTTTGGAATTTGCTCCCTTGACTTTCTGACTTGGACTCTTATGCTCCCCGCCATTTTCTGACTTTCTTCTTTGACTCCCCTGTCCCTGATCCGCCATCTTAGTGATCTTTGACCTCTTCCTCTGTCCCAGCCGGTCTCCAGCCAGGCGACATTTCTATTGTCTCTCCTGTGCCACGGACCTACTCCTCGTTGTCGATCTTGTTAATATCTCTGGTCCCTCTCCCGTTTTGTTTCACTCTCACTTTCCTGTCCTTATCTGCCTTCCTTTCCCTTTCTTTCTGTTCTCCCCCCTCTTCCTTCCCCTGCCCCTTAGATTGTTCTTGTCTCCGATTTTCTGCCGCTTTTACTGTTATTCCACTGCTTTACGTTGCCTCACCTAGCATCCTCGTTTGCCATCCTCGAGTATTCTCATGTCCTTAACCCCTGTTTTTACTGTGTAACTTTGTGTAATTTATTGTACCTCTGTAGATACTCTTGTAAAGTGCTCTGATACCTTCAGGTCTAGCCAGCGCTATATAAAACTCATTAAAAAAAAAAGAAAAAAGTGGTATTATTTATTTATTTATTTAATATTGCTTAGCCCGTCGTCTGTCGACTTCCAACACCCCCCACCCTGCCCCGCCTCACCGCTCTTATCTGTTCGAGCCGCCACTGCAGTAACTGAGATGTGATCAGTTAATCTTTGTAAAGAGTCTGCTCCCTGCACAGCATCACCTGTGGCATTTTTTATGTAACTTTTGGTCAATTTGAGATGGACACAGGTTTTTGTGGAAATCTGCAAGTTATGCGGCTGATGGCAGATTTCATGATAAGTGTGGTAAATTCATTATTATGTGTAAACAAAACCATTGCAGAATTGCATAAATCCAGGGGTCATGGTCATATATTTGAGTGTGACACCCTAAGGTCTGTCCAGAGTGTGTTTAAAAGTCAGTCTCCTTGGTGCATGCTTCTAAAAGTAATGCCAGAGTCTGGGAAGTCTGGGAAGGTTAAGGGTCTCTACTCCTACTCGTCTAGTAATACCCAATTTGTAATTTGTTAGATAAGAATTAGGGCTTGATATTAAAAGTGCATCTACTCTAGGTGGAGCTCTTTTCACCTAGTTATGCATGCATTTATAACGGAAGGATGCACATACTATAAAATTAGAGAACAATTGTCAAAATACATATAGATCACTTTGTTGGCATCATATTGTTGACAAAGAAAGTTGAAACTAGAGACATATAATCAAGTGAATGCACATTTATAATTCAATTAGCCATTAATCAAAACGGCCATGCTTACTGTTCAGTCAACATGTGTTTCGCCCCATAGTGGCACGTAGGTCTGGGGCCTTCACAATGGCCTCCAGTTCATCACCCAGGACCTAATCTCCAGCCGACTTGACTACGGCAATGTTCTCTACTGAGGGACTGCAGCTCACCTCCTCCAATGACTACAGACCATACAGAATGCCTCAGCGAGACTCGTCCTGGCTCTCCCTGGATGAACCCACATCACCCCCTACCTCAGGGAAATCTACTGGCTCCCTCCACAGGAAAGATGTCAGTTCAAGCTCCTGACCCATGCATACAAGGCCCTACACAACTGCGGATCTGCCTTCTTGAACCACCGCCTTAACTTTCATCAGCCCCTGATACCTCCACTCTGCGTCCTTTTCTCTAACCCTCACCCCCGCATCCGACTAAGCAGATGCGGAGGTTGCTCCTTCTCCTACCTAGCAGTGAAGACATGAAACGAGCTATCCTTTTATCTACGGACCTCCCTATCTCTTCCAGAGTTCCAAAAGTCTCTGAAGACATGGCTATTCGGCCAATTAACTGCTGTGCCCTGGATACTCTAACAGGTGACAACTAGCGCTCTACAAATCTACTGATTGTTTGGGTCCTTTTTATCTCATATGTGGTAATTTGTGGTTATAAGAATATATGTTGAATCGTGGACCAAAATGTATTATTCAAGCTTCATTTCCTTGTTTCATATTTAAGCTTAAATCACTTGGTATTACATAGTACAGAAGTCTTAATAATGCTGATGGATGTTGTCCCATAATAAGTGAAGCCCAAACTGGTTTAGGAGTCGACTGTGCACTCCACTGATCTGGAGAGGCTTGAGAAAGTGCCAGACCTGCGCGCCCAACAGGGCAAAACACATGCTGGCTGAACAGCAAGAATGACAATTTGACCAATTGCTTTTTAAATTAAAATGTGTATTTATTAATTTCCATTTCTCTAGCTTCAGCATTCTTTGTTAATAATATGACGCCAACAAAATGATCTATATGTATTTTGACAATTGTTGTCTATTAATATTCGGTATGTGTGCCCTTTTGTTATAAATGAAACAGAGGGCCTGAACTTGATCTCAGCAGGCGGGTTACTCCATCGTAACGGTGACAGATATCCCGTCCACCAAAATATAATTCTCATTATATCCTATGGGATTTATATTTCGGGGGACGAGATATCCGTCACCGTTGTGACAGAGTAACCTTTCCGCCGAGATCTAAATCAGGCCCTAAGTCTGTCTCCAGTCTACAATGAAAACATTTGCGAATCATACTGCAGATTATAGAAATGTGCTTTGATGTCAATCTGTTGGCAGATAGTGCGCTACACAACTGCTTATTAGCAATAACATGTGGAGGAACTGACAACTCAAAGCAACGACTGTGGACTGGACATACGCAGCTTCCTCAAGTGGACTCGCTAAGTTCAAGTCAAAAAATAAAATGTAAGGGCATTATTTATGAGGCCCTGGCGGCACTTTTTTGACGCTCCGGTGACGCAATGTGCTGCAGCATATTAGCAAGGCCACGCGAAGCCACTTTACGTGGCTTTTCATGGCCTTGTAAATATGTGTCCCTTTCACGCAGAACACTGTGTGAAAGGGGAGTTCCATGGGTGTTGCTGTGGGTGTTCCCACGCCGCACCCATGGAATATGAAGCATTCCCAGATTTAGAAGGAATCGTAAACCTGGGATTGTGTCAGATTCTAACGCCACCCCAGGAGTGGCGTTAGGGAGGCACTATGAGGAGAAATATCCTTCTTTCTCCTTGTTTTTTCCTCCTTCTATGTGTGCTACATTCTGCAGCACACATAGAAGGAGGAAATCGCCTCCATTGATTGATTTTGTGCAGAAAGGTCTCCCTTCCTGCACAAAACCAATCATCCCCGCCACGCAGGCACCCTTGCAACATGGAAGGGTGCCTGCGTTGGCGCTAGGCTGCTTTGTTAGCACAGGGGTCAGTTCAGGAATGCACTGTATTCTTATAAATACTGCGCATTCCTGTACTTTTCGAATGACGCAGCGCGGTGCTGAACAATTGCTCGCGGCACAGCGCGGCGCCATTCTATTGTAAATGAGGCCCTAAATCTGGACTCAGAGACTTAACACTTTGCTTGGGAGCTGATTTCTAACTTTCAGACATTCTTTCCTGAACCACACCATGAAAGCTAAGACAGACAAGTTTACATCCTGAAAACATTTGGGAATTCCTGCTTGAGACAATGCGGAGGCGTTGTTGCATGTTTAATTGAGTGTATTGTACAATTAGGGATGGTGAAATGCAGCCATCACCATTTTGCAAATAAGCACTTTTTTATTTCTTCTTCTTTCCATGTGGAAAATATCTCCCCCTTTGGAGAAATTCCTTTGAGTGTTGCCCCCAACAATTTTTGGTGGCGGGGTTCTCTTGCTCTTACAGCAGTGGGGAACAGGCAGGCGTACATCCCAGCCAAGTGGGAAGGGGTCTGAGAGGTGTTCCCTGCCTGCAATTCCCACTCTCTACCCTCAAGGGGGTTTTGCTGTCAATGGTTAATTTAGTGCATGAGTGAAAGGATTGACAAGTTCAAGATCAACTCTTGTGACCACCTTGCACTAAATTAAAGGCACAAATGTCTCTGTGAATGAGGCCCGCCATGAACATGCCACTCTGAGCCCTGCCTGCGCCTGAAGGGTTCCTCTGGCCTCTTGCACATGGTTCGGGCATTGCAGGGCACGTGACCTCCTGGGAGTGGGAAGTGGTTGCACGAGTGACCTTTTCACCAAAGGCTTTTACTGGTGTTCATACGTCGAGAAGAGCACTTTTTTTTTATTGCAGTTTCATATAGAGCGAACTCGACCCGAAGGTATTGGAGCACTTTACATGAGCACCAGATACATTACACAATGACCCAATCATTCTTTTTTTTTTTTTTAGGCAAGTGAGATTCAATGATTTGTCCAGAATCACAGGATGTTGAGCTGGCGCCAAGACTCGAACCTGGGGGCAGATATACTAACATTTCACTGAACTCGGTGCAGCACGGCAACTTGCTACGCTGCATTGCGTGAAAAGTAGATATCAGAAGAATGCAACGTATTTGCAAAGATATGTCACATTTCTACTGCCTCCTTGTGCTGGTGCACTGTGTGCTGTCTAGGGCCAACGTAGGCACCCTTGCACCATATTGCAAGGGTGCCTACGTTACGGGCAGCTTTGTTTTTTGAGCGGGAGGGTACACTTTCCTACAAAAAAACAATCCTTAAAGGCATTTTCCTTTTTCTATGTGTGAGGCAGAATGCATCACACATAGATAAACGGAGTAACGCAATGAAATAAAGATATTTCTCCTCGTTACGCCTGGGTCTTGGGGGCGTACCATTTTAATGCATTCCTAGGTTTACAACTCTTTGTAAACCTGGGAATGCAATAAAATCCATAGGTGGATGTGAGAGAGCGACCACACTTTACCTATGGAACACCTCCCTGCTGCAAGGTAACACAAGGCAGTGAAATGTGCTGCCTTCCGTTACCTTGCATTTACTAAACCACGCAGAACCACGGAAGGTTTCTTTGCGTGTTTTAGTAAATCACAGTTACGGACTTGCTTTGCCTTGCGCCACCTTTTGTGGCGCCACACAAGCCTTTATTAAATCTGGCCCTACGTTTCCCAGTTCCAAAGTCGGCAGCTCTGGCCGTTACACCACTTCCTCTCCAAAACCACAGCTTTAGTATTTGCACAATGGTATTTGGACGGCAGAAACCTTCAACACCTATCCCGTTACACACAGCCTCCGGCCACCTATCCTCTTGCACCCAGCACTGTGAAGCACAAGAGGGATGCAGCTCATTATCTTTACCTCACTAGAAATGTAAAAATTCAGGTTGCACGTGTGGGGCGAATCCTAAGTATCTTGTAAAATACGCAGTGTTTCAAGCAGAGGATGCCCGAAGGATCCTTGGAAGATTACATTTCAAACACAAAGAAACATAAGTGGCCCTTGATGATCCCCCGCCTCTGTCCTGCTTTTGATTGGACCTGCTGATGCCCCCGTGCTGATGACACCTTCAGGAGCTTCCAGAAAGCATGTAATGATGACTTTAATTGCCTTATCTCGTGCAGTCTAGGGCCCAGATTCTGAAAACTGTCATGGAAAGCAGCGCAGCCCCCAAAGAGGCTGCGTTGCGTTGTGTGATAGGGATAGAGCAGGGAGCTCTTGTGCAACATTCTATGGCTAGACAAGTTTAAAACCTTTTCCTACTATGTATGTGTGCTGCACAGTGCAGCATGCATGCAAAGACAGAAAATAAAGGAGAAACGAAAGCATTTCTCCTTTTAACACCTGCTTTACAGCGGTGTTAATGTTTAGCGCTAAACCCTGTCTACTAATGTTAGTAGATAGGGTTTAGCATCAAAAAGCGTGGGTTGTTGTATGGGAGCGCCCATGTACCACCCATGTAAGGCCCCCTTGATGCAAAGGAACACAAAGCAGCATTCCACGCTGCTTTGCGTTACTTTTCCATACAAACCAACGCTAATACCAATTAGATTTGGTTTGTTAATCCCCAAATATGTTTAGCGTTGGGTTAGCATTACAAAAGTAACGCTAACCCGACGCTAAACCTTTGTGAATCTGGACCTGAGTGCAAAAGGAAGCTTCGCAAATAGTAAGATTTGCAGAGAAAAAGTCTGCGTTTGTCTTTGTGCATAGAAAAGTTCTGCATAAAGTAAACGATTAAGAAAAGTCTGCATTCAAAGTCCAACTTTTCTTGGTTCAAGTAGAATGGGAATTATTTGACACTGTGGCTAAAAATGTAACTTACTGTGCAGAAAAACGTTTAAAAGGTAATCCAGGAATCTTTTCAACTTTGTGAAGGCCAATAATAGTGAACTTTGCACAATGTTGAGGGCAAAAAACACTTTTCAAGCTGATCCATGCTTTCTTTCAGCATTCTACCTGCTGGCCATTCTCCCCTGCTGTGGATTGATGCTTATCTGTACACTGGCTGCTTCACAGAGCTCCCGTCCCAAGGTAACGCCGCCTCCTATCGATGACATATCAGAGATATTTCTATTCATACCTGCTTTCCTACAGACAGGTGTGCTTTGAAACCTTGCAGTGAACTTAGATTGCTTCTTAAGAAGAGAGGCCCATGTTTTGTGTTGTCGAAATAAATAAAAGAATACTAACTAAAAAAGAAGGGGCATATTTACAAGCCCCTATCGCCACAGGAACGTCACTTTTTATGACGTTCATGTGGTGATAAACCCTCTGCCTTATTAACGTTGCTTAACGCCGCCTTGTAAATAAGGCCCCCTTTCATGCTACACTTAACGTGAAAGGATTGGGCAATGCGTGTTGCGGTGGGCGTTCTGCTGCAACACCCATTGATTTTGATGCTGTCCCCTATTTGCAAGGTTGGCATAAATAGGAGGAAACGCCAAAGTTAAGACCAGGGAAAACCTGGTCTTAATATGGCGAAATGAGGAGAAATGCTTAATTTCTCCTCGTTTTTGCTGTTTCTATGTTCGCGGCGTTGTGCAGCACCAAAAATGATTGGGTATGTGCAGGAAGGTGTCCCTTCATGTTTCTCTGGCCACCATTTCAAGGTGCAAGCAGTTTTGGAACCTTTCTCGAATATGCATCATGGAAAAAAAAAACAATGAGGTGACAAGTTGGAAAAACGGGGCACATCTCAATTCCAGGGGGATGATGCACATTCCTGAAAAGTAGAAAATGCCCTTTATTTTACAGACAAAGTCATAGGGGCTTTGCATTTGAGAAATCTTCGCCAGACTGGGATAGGCAAAGAAGACACAAGTTTAACGCACTGGATAGACGAAGATACGAGTTTAATGCGCTCGCACATGCAAGGGAAGGCATGCACACATTGACTACTTCTCTTGTTTGTTCTGTTTGCTGTCAGTGGCGCAGCTTGGTCAGTAAGATTGGGGGAGGGGTGAGCTTTAAGTTTTCCAACAACAATGCCGGCATATCATGTTAAATACATTATAAGAGAAGCAGTGCAGATGGGGAGTAAGGGGTACATATATTTTGTAAAATAACCAACATTTTGAAAGATCTTTAAAACATAGAAGAGAGTGTGTGTATGTGTGTGTGAGTGTGTGTGTGCATGTGTGTATGTAAAAATCTCAGGTGAAATCCAACAGACTCCTCACCATATCCGGCTGAAAACACCTGTACCTAACTTTTTACTAAAGAATAGATTTATTTAAGGTGAGTAAGGAAGGGGGTTGTTTGTGCTCGTGCCCGGCTGCGGACCTCCAGCTGGCGCGGGTTTGCCAGGGGTGAGCAGGCAGCTGTAGAGCCATTGCAACCTCTCCCGCTGTGCCCCTTGTCCTCAACCATCTCTCGCAGTCTCCACCACCACAACACCCCGGGAGAAACACCGCACCTGCCTGAGTCACGCAGCCCAAGCGGAGGTTGAGCCAGACCGGAGCTGAGAGCGAGCTCAGAACACAGAGCAACGCAGCACAGCAGCACTGGCAGCACAGCGGTAAGGAGCAGGGTGCAAGGTGTGGCCTGGTGGGGAGCAGGCGAGCGCGACCGCCATTAGTGGGTGGTCGCTGAGTGTGAGCCCAGGTGAGCAGCGGAAGCGGCCCAGCTAGGTTGGGTGCGGCTTGCTGCTCCACCTAGAGTGCCCTGCTTGCAAGGTCCCCTCCCTCCTCCTACCAACAAGCAGTACAAGCAGTACAAGCGCCACCTGCGTCCACCGCTACGCCATTAGAGCAAGCACGTGATAGTGTGGTCCGCTGGGGGTTAACCATCAACTACCCTCTTGAAAGCAGAGCGCTCCATGCTCCACGCACCTCTGGGGCCTTGAACGACAGGTTATCACTTGTGGAAGACCACCAGTGCAGCCCTCGCATCCTTGCCCCTTTGGTCACAGTAAGCCAGCAAATCTTCTGGACAGACAAGGCAGGAGAGTAAAAAAAAAAAGAAAAAAGAAAAAGGAGAGGCAACAAGAACAGCCCGGTTTCACAAATGCTGTTTAATTACTTCTACCTAGCTTCCACCCAACAGCAGGAAAATGAGATCAGGCAGGACTAGGAAACAACCATTACAATCAACACAAAAAAAACCAAAGCAGAAGCAAAAACTAAAAGGCATCAAGTCCCCTCAGGAGGTTCACCAAAATCATCTCGAAATCCTGGTGAAACACTAATATCACCAACCTACTCTATCTTTGGATCAATGAATCCCACAGGGAAATTTAAGTTTTTATAAGGATCAATCAGCAGTCATTTATTTAACGCCAGACAAACTCATAGGATTTCCCAAACCTCTGACGCAGCACAAATTAGCCTCCGCGCAGGATGAAGACTTAAAGGACATCGAGGGGCATACATCAATAGCAACGACAAAGGATACAGTTTTACGCAGCACCAGAAACTCACATTCTATGGAAGCAGACACACAACTAGAGGCCGTAAAGCTAAATAGCTGCAGCCGTACGAGGCAAGTCATTCAAGCTCAAGTCCACACGAGCACTGCAACCCATTCCATGTCCAGGTTCGATCTAGTGACAGATAATAGACTGGAAGCCATCTGTAACGCAGAAAAACTCAAGGACCATTCCACTCCAAGACAACAATCAGTGAAAAACAACACGCAGGAAGTCACTTACAACATAGAAAATCTAAGTGATCCCTGGATGAGTCCCTCTCAATAACAAATGACACAGACATAATGCAGGCATTAGGACTTACTACCAAGTCCCCAGTGGAGGCACAACAACAATCAAAAGTAGAAATATCAAGTGCGCCTGAGTGGCCAACAAACAACAGAATAAATTTAGCAAATAATAATATAAACAAAAACAAATTAAGCTTCAGCAGACTAAACAGGAGGTCAAATCTGACAAAGACAGCAAGGAGCCACTCCCAATAACAAACAACACCGATCTAATGCAGGCAACAGGAATTATTGTCAAGAATCCAGCCATTGCACAAGGCACAAATAAACTGACATCTCAATTGGTAGACTGTCAACAATCAATAATAGAAATAGCGAACTCACCCGAGCAATTAAATAATGACGTTACAAGTTCAGTTAATGTTAGAAATGGGGGTCTCTAGTTGGCAGAGGTAGGTAAAATAACCCCTGCTCACCCCCTTGGTAGCTTGGCAGGAGCAGCCAGGCTTATCGTAGAGGCAGTGTGTAAAGCATTTGCACATAACCCACAGTAATACAGTGTAAGCACTACAAAAGGACACCACACCAGTTTAGAAAAATATCCAATATTTTTATATACTTAAGACAAGACCAAAAACGATAAAAATCCACAATACAGTATTTAGAAATCTTCAGTTATCAAAATAACCTTAAAAAAACAGTTCCTTGAAGTCGATAACTCCCTTTGGGGCTATCACGGCGTCATGAACAAACAAAACCAAACAGTTCTGGCTGACCGTGGCGTCACAGGCCAGCTACGGTGTCGGGAAGACCCGCAAAACAGTACCTTTAGAAATGCAGGGCGTCGGCGACCTCTTGTTGAGCTTCCAAAAGCACGGTGTCCGCAGGCGTCAGTTCCGGAGGTCGGTGCAGGCGTCGTCGGGCCCTTGAAGTCACACGCGTTGCAGATCGAACTCCTCGCGGTTGAAGTCAGGAGTGCTGGCGTCGGCAGGCTTCGGGTGCTGCGGTGCGAAGTGCAGCAGTGCAGCGTGCGATGCCCTCAGGTCGCGGTGCGAGCAGCGGCTCGATGGTTGCATCAGATGGCGTCATCGGTGAGACCAGGGTCGCGGTGCAAAGTGATGCGGTGCTCGTCGTGGTGCTGGCAGGTCACGGTGCAAGCAGCGGCGTCGTCGTTGCTGAAGCGCTGTCGTCGGCTGACGAACTGGAGTCAATGGCGCCGACGTCGGTAGGCCAAGGCTGCGGTGCGGGATGAGGGTGGTGCGTCGTGTAACTTTACGAGCGGTGCCCTCGAACCACGGTGCAAGCAGCGGCGTCGATTTCGGCGTGGAGCGTCATCTTCGGGGATGCCAAGGCAGCATCGTGAAGCGAGGAGGTGCGGAGTGCAGTGCCCACAGGTCGGGGTGTGAGCAGCAGCTTGGTGGTGTCGTCAGCAGGCGTCGTCGGTGAGACCAGGGTCGCGGTGCGGCGTTGCCCTCTGCGGTGCCTTCAGGACACCGAGTCGGCAGTGGCGTCGTAGACGGCGTCAGGTTGCTTTTTCTTCTGTTGCAGCACAAAACACAAAGTCTCCAGTACTGAGGACAGAAGAACTTGAAGTCTTTGCTGTTCCTGAGACTTCTTGAACAGGGGGCAAGCTCTACCTCAAGCCCTTGGGATACTCAAAGAAAGAAGTTGCAGAAAGTTTAGTCCAGTCCTTTCACTGCCCAAGACAGAAGCAGACACTGCAGGCCAACACAGCAAAGCACTCAGCAAAGTGGTAGTTCCTCCTCACAGCTTCTCCAGCTCTTCTTCTTGGCAGTCTTCTTGGTCCACAAGAGTTCTAAAGTTCAGGGGTTTGGGCCCCACAATTTATAGCCCAAAATCCCATGTCCTCTCAGGAAGAGAGTGTCTGTGCCCAGCCAGAACCAGTTCTGTCCTCTCTGGTGTAGCTTCCTGGCAGGAGGTGGAGACGGCATTGTCAGAGGCAGACCAGGCCCATTCAGGTGAAAGGAAACCTCTTCCCCCTACTCTAAATGCAGCCCAGGTCTATTCAGCCCTTTCCTGACCCACCTAAACTCTCTGGAGTCACTGCCCCTCTCCAGCCCCTGTCATCCAAAAGCCAGACATGCAATACACAAACCTAGCAGAGGCACACTGGATGATTAGGCAAGAAAATACCTACTTTCTAAAAGTGGTATTTTCAAACACAGAATGTAAAAATCACCTTCACTAAAAGATGCATCTTTAGATTCTGAGTTCAGGCATACTAACCTTTATTTTTCTACCTTGTTCCTCAGGCCAGTTATGTTTATAAGATGTTATAAACAAACTTCCCATTCTGTCCTCTGGGAACAGGTAGCCTTGCAATAGTGAAAAACGAAATTGGCAGTAATTCACTATCAGGACATGCCACACACACCAGGGAATGTCCTACCTTTCACATACACTGCACCCTTCCCACAGGGGTACCTTGGGCCTACCTTAGGGGTGACTGACATGCAAGAAAAGGGAAGGTAAGGGCCTGGCAAGTGGGTACACTTGCCAAGTCGACATGGCAGTCCCAGACTGCCCACAGGCTCTGCAATGGCAGGTCAGAGTTACATTTACAAGCTGTTTGTGTGGGTGGCACAATCCAGTGCTTCAGCCCACTAACAGCATTTGATTTACATGCCCTGGCACACTCAGTGCACTTTACTAGGGACTGACAAGTAAATCAAATATGCCAATCATGGAAACACCAATCCATAACACAGTTTACAATAGGAGCACTTGCACTTTAACACTGAACAGCAGTGAGAAAGTGCGCAGAGACACTAAGCCAGCAAAAACAGAGTCAAAACCGGGAGGTCAGAAAGCAAAAACTCAGGGGAAACACGCCAAAAGATGCCAAGTCTAACACATGTCCCCTCTAGCTGAAAGTAGGGGGAACTACCCAACCTCCTGGGAGTTCTCTTCCCTAAGGCGGAAGAACCTGGACAGACCATCTGCATTGGTGTGTTCTGTGCCAGGGCGGTGTTCCACCGTAAAGTCCATTCCCTGTAGGGAGATGGACCACCTCAGCAGTTTTGGATTCTCACCCCTCATTTGCATAAACTATCCGAGGGGCCTGTGGTCTGTCTGAACCCGGAAGTGAGTCCCAAACAGGTAGGGTCTCAGCTTCTTCAGTGCCCAGACCACAGCAAAATCTTCCCTTTCTATGGCACTCCACCTCTGTTCCCTGGGGAGTATTCTCCGGCTAAGGAAGACTACAGGCTGGTCTAGGTCCTCTTCGTTCAGTTGTGAGAGCACTGCTCCCACACCATGCTCTGAAGCGTCGGTCTGCACGACAAATTCCTTGGAGAAGTCAGGTGCCTTGAGCACGGGCGCCGTGCACATGGCGGCCTTCAGGGCATCAAAAGCCTTCTGGCAGGACTCAGTCCAGATCACCTTCTTGGGCTGCTTCCTGGAAGTCTGCTCTGTTAAGGGGGCAACAATGGTGCCATAGCCCTTAACAAACCTCCTGTAGTAACCGGAGAGACCTAAAAAGGCTCTCACCTCTGTCTGGGTCTTGGGGGGTTCCCAAGCCAGAATGGTGTCAATCTTGGGCTGTAGAGGCGCCACCTGGCCGCTTGCTACCTGGTGTCCCAAGTACACCACAGAACCCTGCCCGATCTGGCACTTACTGGCCTTTGATTGTGAGGGCTGCCCCCTGCAGAGCCCTCAACACTTCCCCGAGGTGCAACAAGTGTTCTTTCCAGCTGGAACTGAACACTGCAATTTCATCCAGGTATGCAGCACTGAAATCCTCCAGTCCAGCCAACACCTGGTTGACCAACCTCTGAAAGGTGGCAGGGGCATTCTTCAACCCAAAGGGCATCACCCGGAACTGGTAAAGTCCTTCTGGGGTTGAGAATGCTGACCTCACCTTGGCCCCATCGATTAAGGCAATCTGCCAGTACCCAAACGTTAAATCAAATGTGCTGAGGAACTTGGCAGCTCCCAACCGATCAATGAGCTCATCAGCTCTGGGGATGGGGTGCGCGTCAGTTCTGGTGACGGCATTGAGCCCACAGTAGTCCACACAAAACGGCAGTTCTGGAGTGGCACCGGGTGCAGCAGGCTTTGGGACCAAGACCACTGGGCTGGCCCAAGGACTATTGGAGGGCTCGATCAATCCTAACGACAACATCTTAGAGACCTCCTCTTTGATGCTGGCCCTGACCCGGTCAGTCAACCTGTAAATCTTGTGTTTTACAGGAGGGCTGTCACCAGTGAACACGCCATGGGTACACCAGTGAGTAACACCTGGGGTCAGAAAGAACAGTGGGGCAAACTGTCCCAACAACTGGTGACAGTCGCTCTGCTGCTCTGGGGTCAGTGTAGGGGAGAGGATCACACCTTCCACTGACCCATCGTGCTCCTTGGTGGACAGGAGGACAGGGAGAGGTTCACTCTCCTCTTCCACCCCATCATCTGTTGCCAAGAGCATGCTCACTTCGGACCCCTCGAAGTGGGGCTTGAGGCGGTTCACGTGCAGGACCCTCAAAGGGTTCCTTGGAGTCCGCAAATCTACCAGGTAGGTGACATCGCTTTTGCGCTCCACCACCTCAAACGGCCCAGTCCACTTGTCCTGCAAGGCACAAGGTTCCACTGGGGCCATGACCCACACTTTTTGCCCAGGTTGAAAATCAACCAGAGTGGCATTCTCGTCATACCACTTCTTCATTTCTTCCTGGTTTGCTTCTAGGTTCGCCTGAGCAAGTTTCCTGAAGCGGGCAGTTTGGTTTCTGATGGCCAGCATGTAACTAAACACATCCTGGGGAGTTTTCCTGGGAGCTGCCTCCCAGCCTTCCTTCACCAAACTCAGAGTTCCTCTCGCAGGGTGACCATACAGAAGCTCAAAGGTATTGAACCCAAGAGACTTCTGTGGCACCTCCCTGTATGCAAAGAGAAGGCATGGCAAGAGGACGTCCCACTTACGCCTCATGGGTTCTGTTAGACCCTTAATCATGCCCTTCAAGGTCTGGTTGAATCTCTCCACCAGACCGTTACCTTGGGGGTGATAAAGAGTGGTGAACTTGTAGATTACACCACACTCCTTCCACAGGGATGTCAAATACTTGGATATGAAATTGGTTCCCCTGTCAGAAACCACCTCTCTGGGGAACCCCACGAGGAAAAAGATCCCCATTAACGCCTGGCCCACCACTGGCGCCGTCGTTGTCCTGAGAGGGATTGCCTCCAGGTACCGGGTTGGCATGGTCCACCAAGACCAGGATGTACCTGTTGACCATGGCTGTCTTGGGATCCAGTGGCCCCACAATGTCCATCCCTACCCTTTCAAAGGGTGTTCCTACAACTGGAAAAGGTTAGAGAGGAGCTTTGACCTTCCTCCCTCTCTTACCACTTGCCTGGCAAGTTTGGCAAGACCTACAATTTCCATCCGACTGCCTTCGCATTTGGGGCCAGAAGAAGTGGGTGACAAGCCTGTCAAAGGTCTTGTGCCACCCCAAATGTCCTGCCAAAGGCACGTCATGAGCCAGACCCAGTAGGAAGGTCCGGAAGCTCTGGGGTACCACCAGCACACGGGCTGACCCAGGTTCAGTGACCTTAGGCTCACTATACAGGAGACCATTCTCCCAGTAGATCCAATGTGAGCCGGACTGATCACCAGCTGCCTGGTCTGCAGCCTGCCACTGCAGACCCTCTAGAGAAGGGCACTCTTTCTGCTCCCTGCAGAATTCTTCCCTGGTGGGACCCCCTTCTTGCTGCCAATGGGTAAGCTCAGAGATGTCCCCCAGTTCAGCTACCAGCTCCCCTGTAGGCATCGGGGTGTCCCCCTCAAGGTCAGCCTCCTCCTGGTCCGTGGGAACTTCAGGGGCCGGTTTCCCGTGCCCCCTGCCCTTTCTCTTGGCAGGGACCTGGGCCACTGTTTCAGGCTCCAGGTCCTTCTGATCACCCTTCCTGGCCGCCATTGACCGAGTGGACATGCATGCCCACTCTGGCAACCCAAGCATCACCAAGTGAGACCTGAGCTCAACATCCTTCCACAAGGACTCCTCCAGGTCGTTACCTAGCAGACAATCTACAGGCATGGTAGGGCTCACAACCACCCTCAAGGGACCTGAGACCCCCCCATTCAAAGGGAACCTGCGCCACCATACACTGGTGCTCTGAGTTGTCCACAGCAACTACTTGGTGGAATGCCCTGGGACTACCTGCTCTTCAGAGACCAGGTGACACCGGACTGAGGTCACACTGGCTCCAGTATCTCTGAGAGCCTCTACCCTTTTCCCATTGATGGTCACCCAGGTGCTATATTTCTTTGTGTTAGGGGGCACCTGGTTTCCTGGGACCATCTCACTGTCCCCTAGTGAGACGAGGGTCATTTCTGTGGGATCCCCACCCTCCTGTAGGCACCCCTCCTCCCCAAGCACTACACTAGCCAACACCTTGGACTGCCCACCGGTGGGTGGTTGTGCCCTCTTGAGACACTTGGGGTCCCCCTTCAAGTGACCCCCCTGATCACATGCAAAACACTTGTGGGGGCCGGTCTCAGCAGGCTTTCCTGAAGAGACCACTGCTTTCTTATCTCCTGGGGGATGGGAACCATTACCCTGGGTGTTAGTTTGGGGCCCTTTAGAGAACTCCTGTGCTTTACCCTTGTCCCCCCCACTTTTCTGCTGGGGACTCTGCCCACCTTTGGCTGAGTCGCCCCCAAATGCTTTCTTGTGGACCCGGGTACTCACCCAGCGGTCTGCCTCCATAGCAAGCTTCCTGGGGTCAGTTAGCTTACGATCAACCAAGTGCTGGTGCAGATCTGCAAAACATAGACTAGACAAGTGCTCCCACGCAATCAAATTGTAGAGCCCCTGAAAATCTGTTACATTACTGCCCTTCACCCAGCCATCCAGTGACCTGCAAAACGAATCTATACATTCCAACCAAGTGTTGGCATCAGACTTCTTACTGGACCTAAACTGATCCCTGTACCTTTCAGGAGTGAGACCATACCTGGTGAAAAGGACCTCCTTCATGTCAGCATAGGTGAGGTTACACCCCTTAACCAACGCTATCAAATTATCCCTTGCTTCTTCTGGGAAAAGAGGCCACAATCCTGCCCCCAATTCTTCTAAGGGACCCCATTCATGTGTATAGATGCCTCATAACCCTGAAAACACCTTTGTATGTCATCCCCCTTCTTGAATTCCTTGCCTAAATTCTTGGGGATGTGCACAATTCGATCTGACTGCACTGATGAGTTGCTGCCACCATCTGAGCTGGGCCTACTCCTTAGCTCCAGCTCCTTAAGACTACATTCATGATCTAAGATCATCTTTCTTTCCTCCATGGCTATTCTCTTCTCTTCCCTCTCACTCTCCATCCTGAGTTTTTCCAATTCAAACTTCCTGGCTTCCCGCCTGTCCCCCAGCTCCTCTGGAGACAAACCGCTGCTGCCTGATCTGGAGGGATACCCCCTCCCAAAAGCACATCCACCCTAGGAATAGGCTCCTGCGCCTCTCCACTAAGATCTCCAGACTGCCCACTGGCAGGTCTGGCCACTACCCAGGCCCTCAGCGCCTTTTGTAGTTCCTCCTTCCTGGTGAGGCCTCTGACTTGGACTTTTAGGTTTTTGCAAATGGCCTTCAACTATTTTACGTTGTAGGATTCCAACCTCTCCTCCTCAAAGGCAACTTCCAAGGATGCACTTGATGATGCTCTTGATTCAGGCATGATGAAGTAGCAAGTTCAAAACTGGCAAGATCAAAAATTGGCCAAAAAAGAAAAAGAACCAGTATGCGGCACGTAATGGTCTGCGATATGGTAGTAGTGCACACCAATCACTGTAAGTCACGTGCAAACACAAGTCCTATCCCACTGCTGACAACCAATGTTAGAAATGAGGGTCTCTAGTTGGCAGAGGTAGGTACCTTTGTCCAAATAGGGACCCTTCCTTCTAGTCAGGATAAGGGAGTTACACTCCTAAAATAACCCCTGCTCACCCCCTTGGTAGCTTGGCAGGAGCAGTCAGGCTTATCTTAGAGGCAGTGTGTAAAGCATTTGCACATAACCCACAGTAATACAGTGTAGGCACTACAAAAGGACACCACACCAGTTTAGAAAAATATCCAATATTTTTATATACTTAAGACAAGACCAAAAACGATATAAATCCACAATACAGTATTAAGAAATCTTCAGTTATCAAAATAACCCTAAAAAACACAGTTTCTTGAAGTCGATAGCTCCCTCTGGGGCTATCACGGCATCGTGAACAAACAAATCCAAACAGTTCTGGCTGACCGCGGCGTCGCGGACCAGCTACGGTGTCGGGAAGACCCGCAAAACAGTACCTTTCGAAATGCAGGGCGCCGGCGACCTCTCGTTGAGCTTCTGAAAGCACGACATCCGCAGGCGTCAGTTCCGGAGGTCGGTGCAGGCGTCGTCGGGCCCTTAAAGTCACACGCGTTGCAGTTTGAACTCCTCGCGGTTGAAGTCAGGAGCGCTGATGTCGGCAGGCGTCGGGTGCTGCAGTGAAAAGTGCAGTGGCGTGCGATGCCCTCAGGTCACGGTGCGAGCAGCGGCTCGGTGGCGGCGTCAGATGGCGTCATCGGTGAGACCAGGGTCACGGTGCGAAGTGATGCGGTGCTCGTCGCGGTGCTGGCAGGTCACGGTGCAAGCAGCGGCGGCGTCGTTGCTGGAGCGCTGTCGTCGGCTGACGAACTGGAGTCGATGGCGCTGGCATCAGTGGGCCAAGGCTGCGGTGCGGGATGAGGGTGGTGCGTCGTGTAACTTTATGAGCGGTGCCCTCGAACCATGGTGCAAGCAGCGGTGTCTATTTCGTAGTGGAGCAGCGTCGTCGGGGATGCGAAGGCGTCGTCGTGAAGCAAGGCGGTGCGGAGTGCGGTGCCCACAGGTCGCGGTGTGAGCAGCGGCTCGGTGGCAGCATCAGCAGGCGTCGTCGGTGAGACCAGGGTCGCGATGCGGTGTTGCAGCGGTGCCCTCTGCGGTGCCTTCAGGACACGGAGTCGGCAGCGGAGTCGTAGATGGCGTCAGGTTGCTTTTTCTTCTGTTGCAGCACAAAACACACAGTCCCCAGTGCTGAGGGCAGAAGAACTTGAAGTCTTTGCTGTTCCTGAGACCTCTTGAACAGGGGGCAAGCTCTACCTCAAGCCCTTGGGGATACTCAAAGAAAGAAGTTGCAGAAAGTTCAGTTCAGTCCTTTCACTGCCCAAGACAGAAGCAGACACTGCAGGCCAACACAGCAAAGCACTCAGCAAAGTGGTAGTTCCTCCTCACAGCTTCTCCAGCTCTTCTTCTTGGCAGTCTTCTTGGTCCACAAGAGTTCTAAAGTTCAGGGGTTTGGGCCCCACTGTTTATAGCCCAAAATCCTTTGTCCTTTCAGGCAGAGAGTGTTTGTGCCCAGCCAAAACCAGTTCTGTCCTCTCTGATGTAGCTTCCTGGCAGGAGGTGGAGACGGCATTGTCAAAGGCAGACCAGGCCCATTCAGGTGAAAGGAAATTTCCTCCCCCTACTCTAAATGCAGCCCAGGTCTATTCAGCCCTTTCCTGACCCACCTAGACTCTCTGGAGTCACTGCCCCTCTCCAGCCCCTGTCATCCAAAAGCCAGACATTCAATACACAAACCTAGCAGAGGCACACTGGATGATTAGGCAAGAAAATACCTACTTTCTAAAAGTGGTATTTTTTTTTTAAATCTTTTTTATTAAACAGGCTCACAATATCTCTTACAATGCATTACAAGCATACATAATTAACCATTACAATACATTGGTGTCTAAAGAATTTTTCATAGCCAGCACCACATTTAAAATACACCCCAGTTTTGTCAGGATATCACATCTTTAACCACAGTTAGGACAAACAGTCTAGACTCGGAATTGCCTCTATACAGAAAGTTCACATATTTCCCCTGACTCGCACCCAGGCATTATCTCTTCTAAGTTTCTATACGTCTACTAGGGGGACCATATTTTATCTCATTTGTTCTTACATCCCCTGCTATCATATATCACTTTTTTCCGCCTGGTAGCACCAATTAAGATCCGCCTCCCATTCGGTCACAGTTCGGGAGATGCAGGACCCCCATTTGCGTGCTATGTTACGCTTGGCCTGTCCAGATGCCAGGGTGAGTTAGATTCTCGTGTGCCTAGGCCAGTCCTCTTCGCCCTTGATCATCAGTAGGAGACTCTTGGCCTCCATAGGTATCTCTACTCCTGTTACCCTGGACATTATCGCCACCACACCTTGACAATAGCGCGCGACCACTGGGCAGTCCCAAAGTATATGAAAGAATAACCCCTCAGCTTAGCATCCCCTTACACAGTCTGCTGACTGTATTTTGCCCCATTTGTGCAATAGTGTGTGAGGATAGTACGAGCGATGTAGAATTCTGAGCTGTGTCAGCCTAAATCTAGACCTGATCGCTATTTCTCTAGGCCCCTGCAACGCATCGGTCCACTCCACGTCCTCAAGAGTACCCACATCTGACTCCCAAGCTGCACGCAGGAGTGTCCGGGGATCCGGCGTATTATTAATTAATCTTTTATAGATTGTCGAGGTCGTCTTGTCCAGTATGGGATCTGCCAGTAGACGATCCTCTAGGGGGGAGTAGTCCGGGATTGTCTCTCCTGTCTTAATGTGTCTGTGCAGTGCATGTGTAAGCCACATATGGGGAAATGCCTGGGAAGGCGTAAGCCGAAATTAGGTTCGTAAGCCCTCAAATGGTAGTGGCGCTGTACCCCTCCATACGTCGCCCAGATGATCGATACCCAAGGCTCTCCATCCCGCAAACCCCTCCAGTCTGGCCACCTCCCCCAGCAGATCACCCACCCACTGTGGCATCATCGCCGTCAGGCGGTGATGCCACCCTAAGTACTTATTAGCTGCAAACCAGCACTGTAGGACCGTTGCTGTGTGGGCCGGTAGAGCCTGCATGCCCCCCGGGCATACAGCAGGGCCTCATGATTCCCATTGGGCATAGCCTCTCTGTCCATTCTATAGGCCGGTTCCTCCCTGTCAGTATATATCCATTCATTGATAACCATCAACTGTGAGGCCCAGTAATATAGCCTGGCATCCGGGACCGCGAGACCACCGTCGTAGACTCCTCTCTGTAGCTTGTTCAGCGCTATCCTAGGTGTCCCCCCCTGCCAGATTAAGTTGCAGAGTTCCTGGCTATCTGCTTAAAGAAGACGGCCGGCACCGGGTAGGGTGTATTTTGTAGGACATAAAGAAGGCGTGGCAGGGTCATCATTTTATACAGTGCCGCCCTACCCATCAGCGTCAGGGGGAGCATGCGCCAGTGACCCCATCTCTGCAGTATTGGATAGAGATTTGCTTGTAGGAATGACTGGGGGTCTCGAAATATGTACAGACCAAGGTATTTAAATCCTTCCTCAACCACTGGGGCCCCACACCAGGACGGCAGCCTCGGAGGGAGTCCAGAGAGGGGCACAACCACAGATTTGGTCCAGTTTATAGCAAAACTCGAATAACTGCCAAACAGATCAAAAATGTGGAGGATCCGAGCGATGAAAAAATATGGTCTAGATAAATATAAAAGTATATCATCAGCATAAAGCGATATGCGTTCCTCCCACCCTCCCGGCGCCTGAATACCCCATATCATCGGGTCTCTTCTGATCCAGTGCGCAAGTGGCTCTAGCGCCATTGCAAACAACAGTGGTGACAGGGAGTAGCCCTGTCTAGTTCCCCTCCCCAGTGCAAACCGACAGGATAATGTCCCATTCACCCTCACTTGTGCGAGCGGGTCTTGATATAACAGTCAAACCCATTTGCAAAACTGCGGGCCGAAGCCCAGCCTGGCTAGGACCGCGAGTAGATTCTTCCACTCATACTATCAAAAGCCATGGAGGCATCTTGTGCCATCAATGACGATTGTGGGGAGGTAGGGTCGGCCGTCATGTGCAGGACGCCGTAAAGACGCCGTAGGTTGTGACGGGTGCTCCTACGTGGCAAGAAGCCCGATTGATCTACATGGATAAGAGTCTTTAGAAATGCCGTCAGTCTGTTGGCTAGAGCCTTGGCTAGTATCTTCGCTTCGACGTTCAAGAGGGAGATTGGGCGGTACGAAGTACAACTTTCCGGGGGTTTCGTCGCTTTCTGTATCACCACTATCATTGCTAGGCATTGGTCACTAGGCAATGTACCTAACTCTCTGGCCTCTACAAGCATGTCCAATAAAGGGCGAGTAATTCTAGAAGCCATGCCCTTAAACAACTCGACCGGGAGGCCGTTAGGACCCACAGCTTTCCCAGAACGAAGAAAACCCAACGCCGAGGCCAATTCTTCTTTGGAGAGGTCAGCCTCTAGTGTGTCACTCATTTCTTTGGTGAGCGTCGGGAGTGCAAAGTCGGCCAGGAACTCAGTACAATCCTGGGCCGACCTCACACTCACGGGTGCATACAGCTTCTCAAAGTAGGACGTGAAAGCTTCTGCTATTTGGGCATTGGTAGTATGCGCGGCGCCATCCGCATCCCTGATTACCGCCACCCAGGAACGTTCTTTAACACGTTTGCCCAGCCACGCTAGGAGCTTGGAGGCTTTATCCCCCACATCATAGATCCTCCTCTGCGTCGCCAACGCATGTGCCCGTGCCTCGTTCACAGCCAGTGCGCGCAGCTCACGCTGACGTAGCAGTAATCTTTGCCCTAGGCCCGGGGTTCCACCCTCAATCGTCGCTCGTTCTATTTTCATTATTTCTTGTTCTAACCTATGGAGCTCGGCGGCCCCCTCTTTCTTTTTCCCCCCAATTAGCACCTGCACCCGCCCCCGCAGCACTGTCTTAAATGCCTCCCAAAGCGTTACCTGGGAGTCCACAGTTCCTTCGTTTTCTATGAAGTATAGTTTCATGTCTTCCTCAAGTTTCTCCCTCAGTTCAGGGTCACGGAGGTACCAAATATCTATCTTAGGGAATCCTGTCCTATTTATCTCTGGACCCCTGAGCGTAACGGAGATAGGGGAATGATCGGTGATCCCCGTCGCCAGAAGGAGCCGATGGTCAAAGCTCCCCACTTGATCCTGCTGTGTGAATATGTAGTCTATTCTAGAGAAAGACATATGACGAGCCGAGTAATATGTGAACTGTTTGGCATGCGGGTTGTGTGCCCTCCATATGTCCATTAGCCCCATAGCAAGGAGAAGGTCCGGCAGCACCCGTCCCCCGGGGTGGTCCCCAGCGCCACTCAGCCGATCCATTTCTTGATCGACCACTGCATTCGCATCTATTCCCATTAGGAGAACTCCTAGTGGGAGCTCCAGCAGCAGCGCACCAATTTTGGGAAGCATGATCGAGTGTAACCTGGGCGGCACATATGCAGAACAGAGAGTCAAGTAGCGCCCCTCCCAACTGCCCACAAGGGCTACCCCACAGCCTGCATCATCCCTTAATATTTTATGAATCGTGAGGGGGAAGGAATTGCTCACCAGGATCCCTACCCCTCTAGAGCCACCCGTATATCCCGAATGGGCCACCAGTTTGTAGCCAAAGCGATCTAGGGCATTGTAGTGACTTTCCTTTATATGTGTCTCCTGGAGCATGACTACCTCTGGAGCGTGGCGTTTAATGTATTGAAGCACCAGAGTCCGTTTGATCTTGTTACCAAGACCGTTTACGTTCCAGGACCAGATGCGGGCCACATTTGTCACCCTTTTTGTATCAGACATGTCCAGTTATATAGCGGACCGCTGATGCATCTTGTGCTGGCCCTGAGCCCTTCATGTGTGCATTGTTGACTATTAGAGCTGTGAGCCATAAAACAACAACCAACAAACTTACAACATAGACCCCTAAACTCCCCCATCCCTACTAGGTGAGTTGTAACCCCCCCAACATGCAGAGTGCCTGTCGCCCAAACAAAAAACTTCATGACAAAGTAACAATGAGGGGGTTAACGAGCACCAACTGCTTGGAAGTGCCGGAGCACAGTTCGGATCCATTAGTGATCCCCCATTAACATGCTCACGCACCTACTAGGGATTAAGATTAATGACAAGGCGTGCCAAAACAGATCGTTCCCCCAGCCACGTACAGAGGTGTGTTATCAGGTTAGCCCTGGCCGTGCCCCCCGTCCCATTCACATGGCAACTCGGAGCACGGGGACCCCTTACTTCAGGCCCCTCTATAATGACCCCTGTACCCCAAGTGTCACTTATCTGGACCACGTTGAGTGATTTTGTCCGGCTCGGAAGGCAGTCCCTGATTCTTGTGTTGCTTTTCTTTCCGCGTCGGTGATTGTACTTGATTTTTTTCCGCCCAGCAACCTGCCATCCCTCCAGCCAGTCCCACGCCATCTCAGGAGAGGTGAAGAAGTGTAACTTCCCGTCGGCCAACACCTTAAGCTTTGCGGGGTACATCATCATATACTTCACATTTCGTTCTCGGAGGGTCCTTTTAACTTAGTCAAATGCCCTCCTTTGGCACTGTACCTGTAGCGTAAAGTCTGGAAAGAACTGGATTGTGGTGTTGTCGAACTGAACATCTCCCCGAGTTTGAGCCGCGTGCAGGAAAGCATCCGTATCTCGATAGTTGAAGATTCGGGCCACTATAGTACGTGGAGGCGCCCCGGGGCGGGGGCCCAGCACACGATGGGCTTGTTCCACTGTAAAGAAGTTGGAGAGTCTTGTTGGCTTGAGGACGTGGGTGATCAAGTGCTCCACGAAAAGGTCCACTGACGGTCCCTCTGCCCCCTCCGGCACTCCCACGCCGCGGATGTTGTTGCACCATGCCCTACCCTCGTGATCCTCCAGGCGGGCCATGATGTCCACATTTTGTTTAGTAAGGGCGGCAACCTGTTCTTCAAGGCGTTTAGAGTTCCAATGTTTGTTTCAGCTGCAGATGTTTTGTCCCCCAATTTCCGTAGGTCAGCCCTGAGTAGGTTTACCGCTTCAGTAACTGAGTCTAATTTTGGCTCGAGGGTGCCCTTCAGGCCTGCTATCGCCCGCATAATATCCTAGAGGGATGGGTCCGAATCCTGTTCCCCCTGCTCCTGCGGAGGAGTCGTCTCCTCCGTCGCACCGTCGCGGCTCAATGCGACAATTATTTGTCCATTTGATTGTTCTGCCCGGGCCTTTATTGCGTCCCATCGTGGTGAAAGACCGCCCCGAGCTCAGGGGGTGTCGCCACTGGACAGGCTGTTGCACCGCGGTCCCGGCCATGCGCCGTAGTGTTCACTGCTTGGCTGACGGTGGTTCCGTGCGTCACGCCTCAGGTTGTATCAGCAAATCCTGGGAGTCTTATTCTTTGAAGCAGGGAGGTCTCTCCCACCAAAATGCGAGCCGTGTCCTGTAGTTTAGGCTGCCAGTGCCTTTGGTTGTGTTAGCGCCCTCTGGCAGCCTCCCTGACGTGCCACAGATTACACGCCTTATGCATGCACTCCCTGCATCGTGGGTTTCAAGTCCTGGTATCCCCACTGCAGAAGGATAGACGTGCCTTGCAGGAATGGGTGGGCGTGCTTTCTGTGGGGACCCCACCTGGCCCTGATGCTGGCCGCTAGTTGGGTGCCTCTCTACTCACTGCTCTTGGCACCCCGCGTATCTTGGAGGGCCCGCTCGGGCTGCCGCGGCTGCCGCCACCTCAGCACAACCAAACAGGCGCCGCGGCTACAGCCCTCGCCCCCGCCGCCCGCCGTGCTGAAATCTCGGCCCGGTCGGCTCTTCCATCGCTCAGGGCTGTTATGTCCGCTGTCGCCTTCCTGTCGACGCAGCAAGATCGGCGTGCACTTGCCTGAGTCACTGGCGTATCTCCGTCACCGCTCTTTACGCCCCGCGGGGCTCCACTGCACCGTCGCTCGGGGAATCCGGATCCTCAAGCTTGCCTCGGGTGCTGAGGTACGCTCGGCGCCATGTTGAGTCGTGGTCACGGCCGCTGCTCTCACCTCCTCCCTTCAGTAGCGCCTGAAGTTCGACCAGAACGGCCCATTTTCAGGTCTGTGCTGCGTCTGTAGTCGGTCCTGCGTGCCGGTGCTCAATTTTGAATCGGATAATGCCGGATTTGATGGGGATCTAGAAGTTGGTGAACGGAGCTCACTCACAGAGCGGCCATCACAGTCGGGCTCAAGCCACGCCCCTTCTAAAAGTGGTATTTTCAAACACAGAATGTAAAAATCACCTTCACTAAAAGATGCATCTTTAGATTCTGAGTTCAGGCATACTAAACTTTATTTGTCTACCTAGTTCCTAGGGCCAGTTATGTTTATAAGATGTTATAAACAAACTTCCCATTCTGTCCTATGGGAACAGGTAGCCTTGCAATAGTGAAAAACTAAATTGGCAGTAATTCACTATCAGGACATGCCACACACACCAGGGCATGTCCTACCTTTCACATACAATGCACCCTGCCCACAGGGGTACCTTGGGCCTACCTTAGGGGTGACTGACATGCAAGAAAAGGGAAGGTAAGGGCCTGGCAAGTGGCTACACTTGCCAAGTCGACATGGCAGTCCCAGACTGCCCACAGGCTCTGCAATGGCAGGCCAGAGTTACATTTACAAGTTTGTGTGGGTGGCACAATCCAGTGCAGCAGCCCACTAACAGCATTTGATTTACATGCCCTGGCACACTCAGTGCACTTTACAAGGGACTGACAAGTAAATCAAATATGCCAATCATAGAAACACCAATCCATAACACAGTTTACAACAGGAGCACTTGCACTTTAACACTGAACAGCAGTGAGAAAGTGCGCAGAGACACTAAGCCAGAACAACCAGAGTCAAAACCGGGAGGTCAGAAAGCAAAAACTCAGCGGAAACACGCCAAAAGATGCCAAGTCTAACAGTTAACAACAACAACAGCAACAAAATAAATAGTGATCAGCAGTCGGAAAAGGACGACTCCGTATATGAAGACAGCTTGCCCAAATCTGTCGGATTCACAATGGACCGAAATGAACAGAGGCCTTTGACCACTATCCAACAATCAACGGGAAGGAATCATGAATACAAAGCTGACGTAAAATTGGAACTTCTTTCAAATTTGCACACTTCCTTAATAAAATCATTGCAAACTTCAGTCAATGCCCTCAGTATGCAGTCCGATAAACTTGATATTCAAATCAATCTGATGAACATCATAGCAGATTATATCTCCGGTATAAACACCAAACGAGACTAATTAATGGGCCTAATAATAGCTAAGAACAACATACCGTCCCCGGATCTGGTAATCAATTGTGCATGTTGCCAAATAGTGGAAAAACGAAGGGACCTACCAACCATTCTAACAAATATTTTAAAGGAATGTAAGCAGCCAGTCCAGCTACCAGTACCACACAGGATAATAGTGAATGACTTACCAAATGGGAAAAAAAACATCTAAATCCTTAGTCTTGCCAAAAACTCGGAGTAACAATCTCTCAGCAATTGATGAACGGAAAACCTCACAGGGCATAGACTACACTGCTTCTGTTACAGAACCACCACCACTGTCACCAGCTATTCAGGATGACATGCACCGAAACTTAACAGACCGGCACACAAATTCAATGACGGAACACTCAAATGCACTTCTTCCACCTCTAACGAAAAGACAGAAGAAACGTGCTAGGAAGGCCAGAAAGCACATTCACAATAGCAAGGCAACAGACCAACTGGTAAAAGGTATTTACCCAATCTTCAAATTTAATGAGGTAAATAACCGGTCACCAACTGCCGCCGCACCCAGTCGAGGCAATAAAGAGGAAGGGGAGAAATACTGCACCGTTCAATCGGTGACATTGGAGACGTCCGAATTATCATCAGGAGAATCATCAGGACCAAATGGCTTAAACACAGCTACCGAGAGATCTTTAAGTAGAGGGCCCCTGCCAAATATAATTCAAGCAGAAGTAACAAAGCCCCTAGACAGAAGATCGCTGCCCCTCACGAGTAATATAAAAACAATACAGGACACATCGAAAAAATACTGTAATGGCTCAACAAATCCCCACCGGACAGTAGTTAATAACACAAAAGAGACTTGTCGCACCTACAAAAGTCCAGTGCCTGTCTCACGGGCACATATTGAGACAATTAACCCCTGTATAGGAGAACGAGAAATCACATTACAAAGAGGTCACCAACCTGGCAGAAAACCAAGCAACCAGGTATTGATAAAATAAATTTACAACGTGAAAAAGAGAGAGGCAAAGACCACAATGGGCAGGCAGAAAATCCAAGTCTTAGTCCAACATCTGCACTTCACCTACGGATGAATAACCCTATACAACATTTAAACAACCGAATATTATTAACTCCACATTACATATCACTAGGACCACAAGACTATTTAAACAGAGGAAATGTCCTGTGCCTAATTGCAGCTATTCCAACACAAAAGCACCTATCATCAACAGACCTGTAAGCAATAGAGTTAATCGATCAGGAGGACAACAATGGAAGGGAAAAAACACTCGCAACTTGGAAGACGGAAGACATGGTGTTAGCTATTCTAAACGCTGCCCCACAGTTCGAGGCTTGGAGTGTATCTATGTCTATTCCCGCAAAACAACGTTACCCTCCACCACTCCTACATATGTGCAACTCCAAGTTTAATCATCCCAGCGTACAGCCAGTTCACTCAGTACTACGAAGCCCGAGAGGTAAAGATGGTAGCATGACACAAGCATCAAAACCACAAGATACAACACACACAGGACCCTGCAGAATAAGATCAGATTCACGTAGAGAATGACCTATAACAACACAAAGTACATCAGAAAACCCGCCAATAAACATCCTGTCATGGAACATAGCAGGTGCAAAGCGTGACTTGCAGGACAATACACCTCCCGAGAACTGAAACAACTACGAAATAGTTGCCCTCCAAGAAACATGTTTTTGGAAACAATGGTTCTTATGTGGCCAAAAGATGGTCTGAGAAAGACGCAGGAATTACGTCAGAAATGGGAACACTAAAACTGAGTCTGGAGAGGCATTAATTGCAAAAACATGACTCCACCCCAGGTTCTAATATTGGGGTACCCTTGTTTTCCTTTCTACACTCCAAGAAACATGGCTAACAGCCCCAGTTGAGTTCCCAGGCCATATCCTTTATCACGTAAACGCCACAAGAACCCAGCGGTACGGCAGACCAAAGGGCGGCCTCGCTGTTTACATTTCCACAACTTTAAAGATCACATCTGTTCAACTGCCTGTCACAACAAAAGATTTCCAAATAATAAAAATGGACTTGGACTCCAACTGCGCTGCATGTACCATCATCTTCAAATATCTCTATGCGCACCCAAAACAAAAGGTAAAACAAGAGTTATTCAAAACACTAATTGCTACAATAGCAGATTTCCAGTTCGAACAACCAACGTGGGAAATAATACTAACAGGAGCCTTTAAATCAAAATTAATATATACCCCAGAGGAAGACGATAATATTACTACAGCAAATGCAATCTGGTCAGTACAAAGGCAAGTCAATCCTACTTTCAAGCGGCGTGATTTTCGTGGTCAGCAATTGGTGACAGATCTTGAACATTTCGGGATGCGAGTACTAAATTGTAGAGTGGCACAGGATAGACCTCCGATCTGCACCCATCACAGTCCCCACGCAAGCTCTATTATAGACTACACAATAGTCACTCTACCGCTGTTAGCACAAATAAAGGTGTTCTCGATCATATGCACCACTGGGAGCGATCATTTAAGTCAACATCTTGAACTAGACACATCGTTTCCAAGGCATAGTAAAGCCCCAGCGAAAGAACTTGTACCTATGCTTTATTGATTTTAAAGCTGCATTCGACCTAGTCAGCAGAAGTTGAAGCAGTGGGGCCTTCCGGAAGCAATACTAAGACCAATAATGGAACTATACTCCGACACATGGATGCAAGTTAAAATAGCCGACGGTTGGAGGCTCACCTGAAAAATCTACACAAGTGATGGTCTAAAGCAACGCTGTGTCCTAGCACCGCATTTATTTAACTTATTCATGGCGGACCTATCACCAAGGCTAGATGAGAACAACTCGCATCCCCCACACCTGGGCACACTGCCAATTACACACCTGTCTTATGCGGACGACATTGTGCTGCTAAGTCATACACAAATTGGCCTGCAAAGAGCAATTTACGAACTAGGGAACTTTGCCAAGTCTAACTTGGAGATAAACGTCATAAAAACAAAAGCCATGATTGTAAGCCGTTGTGCCCTCAATCAATCACCATTTACAATCACTAATGCAAAAGTGGAAGTGGTTAGTAGTTACAAATATTTAGGGATACACTTGGATAAAAAGCTAACCTTTCAACAGCAGAATGAAGCAATACTAAAAAAGGGAAATGCTCTAACATTTGCATTCTGTACGATGTCAAAGAGTTTAAAAGGCCCACTGTTCACTCCATTATTAGCGATTATTAAAGCAAAACTTTTACCAACTGTAGCTTATGGAAGAGAAGTACAGCACGGGAAGGACTCAGTAATGCTCGATAGCCTCCAAACGTGGGTGTACAGAACGGGATTTTCCTTACCACGTAACTCTTCACGGGCACAGATCCGGCTGCAATTTGGGCTGCAACAGCAACTAACATACAGAAGATATGTAACAATAAAAACCTGGTACAAAATCTGGAGTAAGCGAGGAAATGAGATTAATAATGCACTCTGGAATGCATTACAAGGTGACCTTCAGTCCGCCTATACCAAGTACCTGCAATCATCCTTAAAACTTACCAACATGGCAGACATTTGGCACCGGAACCTACCATTTACGTCTTTTCAACAAATACTAAAGGAGGAGGCAAAAAAGCTCTCATTAATGGAGGACAAAGCCAGGCTAAGCAAGGGAGCCCATGCATGGATGGTACTGCAATCGTATGAAAAACTGCAACCAGCCCCCTATCTGGGTCTGTCCTTTTCTCCTTACTTAAAAACGAAGTTTTTAGTAGTACGACTAGGAATGTTGCCATCCTATGCGGACCAGCCCTGCTGGAAATATCAGGGCCCAAAGTCATGTACTCTCTGTGGATCACCAACACAGGATTTTACTCATCTAATATGCATTTGCCCAGCCCTAATTCTACATTGTAGTAAATTGCTGAAGAACCTATTCAACAAAAGAGGCATTCGCTCTTGTAGAACTGCAATATTAAAATGTCTCGATCCAAAGGACACACAGCTCAACTGTAATTTAATAAAAACTTTAATTTATTGCGAGAAAGCATTAAGCATGACTAGTGGCCAAGCTTAATAGCACTTTAGAGACTAAGGTCTGTCTCCTTCTTAATATCAATGTACTGTACAGTTCACTTATCCTGTATACTCTGTGTATTTATGACTCATAGATTCGCTGTTAACTCATCGTGATTCTTTAGATATTCCCCAATTGAACTTTTATGGTACATTTGCAATAAGAATTTTTATAAATTGTTATCTTTTTATGCTACACTTCAACAGTGTTTTTTGTACTGAGCTTATTGGCATATTGTTATGGTTTTAATTAACTAAACAATAAAATATTCTGATTTCTGAGTTTTGTAACTCACTAACACAACAAATAATCCCATTGCCTCAGAAGATCGATCCTTTCTCTGTAAGCACTATCCTCAAGTAATGCTTAGGTGGTTCATGCGTTACAAGCCACCAGATTTCCTGGCTCCAGTTGGTAAGTCAGCTTAGCCTGCACTTTACAAGAGGGTTGAGGGTTTCTAAAATGGGGCAGTGTTTGCATCTAAATTTACAAAAATGTATCATGGTTCCCAACCTGGGGCAAAGCTTTGAGTCCCTCTATTGTACCAATAATTACTAAAGTGGAGACTTCCATTGTAATATTGCTTTCCTCCCTCCTGTAATGATAATTATAAATGTTATGGCCCTCACAAGGAGAGAGCAGGAATGCGCCATATTTACTGAAACGCATGGTGCAAGGGTACCTAAGTGAGGGGCAGGATTGTTTTTGTGCAGGAAGCGACACCTTTTGGCACAAAAACAATCCTCAGAGACATTTTCCTCCTTCTAAGTGTCCTGCAGATTGCAGGACACGTAGAACGAGAAGAAATAAACATATTTCTCCTTGTTATGCCTCTGTTTGAATAGTGAGGCAGTTTGATGCATTTCCAGGTTTACTACCGTTAGTAAATCTGGGAATGCGCCAAAATCCATGAGTGGAAACGCCCACAATCCCACCAACCAACACCTTCCCAACGCAGAGTTACGCAACCCAGTGTTTTGCAATGCCTGGCATTACTCTGGATTTACTAACCAAAGCAGAGCCACGCAAGATGGCTTTCCGTGGCTTAGTAAATATCAGTTAAGCCCGTGCGCTGCCTTGCGTGACGCAATGGCAACATTAGGGCGTTGTAACTCTGAGCCCCGGTTTCTGCTGAAAGAGTAGCTCACGGGATAGGGGATCCCTGAGGCAGGCAGCGAGGTAATTCTATTAGTTAATGCACAAGCAGGTTACCCCTTTGGAAAACATTCTCATGGGTGGAGTTTGATGCTGTAGAGCCAAACACTAGGCATTTTGATTCCTATAAAGCTGCCCCTAAACCTGCCTAATATGAACCTCATCAAAGGATAAAAATCTCTTTAAGGTATCAGCATCAAATGTGATTTGATGGGCACTTACCACATGTAATAGAGAATAGTCCCTCAGGGAATCCAAGCGCTACCTGGCCCACGTTCACTGATTATATTCCGCATCTGGATGCAAGAAATTTGAACGCTCCAGAATTAGGACATTTACTAATAGAATTAGTGACTATATAGATAATACGCACTACGGACTTCAGGGATTGGTATTTCAGTTCCTACTGCAGTTTATTAGTTTGACTATTATAAGTTAATTTTATTATATTGTAAATAGATTTAGCTTATTTTTAGTAGAGGTTATTTTATTTTAGTTTAGTAACATATTTAAGGTGTTATATATATTTAATCTCAATTTGTTTGGTGGTAGGTCGTTGGATTTGTAGGAGAGTGGGGTGGTAAGTATATTAATATACATGTTTAATATTTAATATGTATATATTTTTTTAATGTGAATTGTTTGATTAGAACATTAATAAGGTAAAATATTGAATTAATATTTATTCAGAGTTGTTTTTGTTAGAGTATAGATTTCATAATTTTTCATTTATCAATGTCATGTACTATAATGGTTGTCTCTATTTTATATATCAATCAAAAGTGTCTTCTAATTTTATTTTCATCTTTGTGGGTTGTTTGAATTATAGGGGATTGGCATGGAAAGAGTTTTTAATAAATATATATTTTAATTTTGTAATTGATTAATTAATTGTTAATTGGTTAATGTATCAAGTATATAAAAAACTTGCAATTTTAAGTTTTATGAATATTTGGTTGTTTTGAAATCTTTTAAAATACATATAATTTTATTTGAGTCAAGTAATATTTTATTTATATTGTGTTTGGGCTCAATAAGTTTTTTGTTGTTGTAATAACTAACTTTATTCAGCAAGACACGTATCATTACACAACAGATGAGAGGACTGTATTTGCATAGCAGCACAAGAGGCCCAGACAGCAGTAGTATAAGATGGTGCAAGATCATATCGACAATCCATAGTAGCTACACCACCTCCCCCATATTCGGTCGTGCTTTCGGGGACAGCCATGAGCCTCAAAAACCAGTTTCTCCTGGTGTATGCACCAGTCCACCCCCCTATGCTAGCACCTGATGATTGGTGGTGCTTGCTGCTGCCAAGTACGAGCCACCTCTCTCTTAGCGACCAAGCAGGCCATTCCAACAAAGACCCACCCAGCTAGAGGCCCCCCCAGTTCCTTCACCAGCCCCATCAACACATTATGGCGAGTGAGGTCCAAGACACGGGCCAGAACAGAAGAAAGCACCCGACCCACCCCCTCCCAGAAGGGCCGCAACACTGGACAATACAATGCTACGTGGAACAAAATCCGCTGCTGGGAGCGCACATCTCGCTCAGGCAGCAGGGGCATCTGGGAGCAGGTGTTGTAAGCACTGCAGGGTAAGGTAGGTCGCATGTAAGTAGTTAAATTGAACCATATGCAACCGTGATGAAATCGCCTGCTCTCGAGGAGCCATACAGGCCTCCCTCTATTCCTCGTCGTCCAGGTCTTCCACCCAGGCCTCCCACCTCGGCCTCGCCCGCTCGAGGCCGTCAGGGGCGTGGATGACCAGAGAGCGATATATCATTGAGATAGCCCCTTTTCCCAGGAGCCCAAAGAAAACCGTCGCCTGTAGCGGCTATACTCGGGTAACGGATTGTCTGGGAGATCATGGACACGCAGGGCATTGAGAATTTGGGGATAACGAAAGAAATGCAAGTTGGACGGGGCATATCAAGCTTTTCGGCCTGAAATGTCAAGATGCTACCTCTCCTGCAAACATCCCAATGGTGATCCCAATTCAGTCCCAGGGAACAAATCCCTCCAGATTAGTGAGCTGACAAAGCCAAGTTCCCCGCCACAGAGGGGTCATCTCAGTGAAGCGGCGATCCCAGCCAGTGAGTTGAAGAACCGCCTTCCAGCAGGTCAAAGACACCCGGTGCAAGACTGACAGATTATACTAATATATTAAGTGTCATTTTTATGTAATCTTCCAATCTGTCATTTTTGTGTAATCTTCCAATCTGTAACAAAAGTTGGGTTTGTTGTCTTGTTGTTGTTTCAATGTTTCTGCATTCTGCTACCTCCAAACTACTACTTTTATTTTTGATCACCAAAGTTATGTGTAGCTGGTGCTAGGCCCCAACCTGATGCCCATGAGAATGACTGCAAGTCTCCAGGGGGTTTGTGGGAACCAGCAAAGCTAGCAGAACAGGGGCTTCACTCAACCAAGAGCAGAAATACCAGGCACCCCACATGCACTATACTCGTCCGAGGTGAGGGTGAGAAGTGGTAGGGGTGAGTGTTTGGGGAATGTGAGGATAGGTGGGTACAGAAGTAACAAGGTGTAGTGGGGAGCTGCTTGTAGTCCACACCCCAGCTCCAGACTGTTAATGAAAACTTTGCACTGAGCGTTGTTCTTATGTCCGCTTTTAAGTTAGGGTTACTGTATGGGAATTTGTATAGGGCACACATGCCATTGGTGTGGTACTTTGTATGCGGGGTGTTATTTATAGCTCACACTGCAAACTGCAATGCAGTGTTTAGGCTCCTAATAATCCAAAGGTACTGAGCGAGAGTGACTTTTCTCAACATCACGCGATTTTAACAAGTTGCGAAGCAGGAATTCAAAACAGATCTTCCTACACAAAGTCCGAGATTTACAAAGCCCTTGCATTGCCATTGCATCACACAATGCAGCGCAAGGAAACCTTGTGTGGCTCTGCTTGACTTAGTAAGTCTGAAGTAAGGCAAGGAAGCGTGAGTTGCTGCCTTGCATTACTCTGCCCTGAGAGGGGATTCCATGGGTGGAGCGTAGGTGTTCCCATACATCCATCCATAGTTTTTGGTGCATTCCCAGACTTACTAACACTGTCTTCCCAGGTGAGGCATAACAAGGAGAAATATCTTTTTTTTTTATCCTCGTGTCTTCTTTCTACCTGTATTGCATTCTGCAGCACACATAGAAAGAGGAAAGAGCCTTAGAGGATTGTTTTTGTGCAGGAAAGTGTCCCTTCCTGCACAAAAACAATCCTGCCTGTAACACAGGCACCATGGCGCGAGTGCCTGCATTAGAGCTAGGCTGCATTCAGTGCGCTAGCACAGGAGAGAGCAGGAGTGATTCATATCTTAGTAGATATGGCTGATTCCTGCTCTCTCCCTGTGGCACAGTTCAGCAAGTTGTATTGCTGCATAGCGTAGCATGGTATTGTGTGACTTGTTAGTAAATCTGCCCCATAGCTTGTAACTCAAGACCTGATTTAGACTTCAGAGTACCAATTGTACTCTGTCAGGGCAAAAGAGTAAAATACTCTGTCGCCCTAATGGAATGCCTGTCTTCCCAATTTAGAGTTCTCTTCCGGCCCGGCAAATAACTCTAGTCATTTACGGGAAACACCATCATGGTGGTTGCTGTCAAAGAGTTAAAAGATTGATGAACGGCTCTGTCAAACATGACACCAGCCTGTCAAAATTTTAACAAGTTTTTGTTTCTTCAAAAACAAAATCCCAAAGGGGTATTTTGTTTTTGAAATAGCAAAATCTAATGGCACTCACATTATGGGAGGTTTCTCCTATGTTGTGGGGGGTCAAAATGTTTTTACTGTCCCTCACTGGACACATTTTTCACAGCAATAAGGGAAAGAAAAAACTGGCCATTCAACCACCAACTCTAAATTGGGCGGGTGGTTGACTGGTTAACTCTCCGATGGCCCATACTTCGTCAGGCCGTCGGATGAATGTCAGCGATGGAGTAGTCTCCATCACTGACATACGTAAGGTTCACCCGACTGTAAATCAGGTGGGCGGAACATCAGTTTGGCGAACAGGGTATTCCGTTACTGTTGCGATAGAGTACCCTCGCCGCCAAACTCCAAATCACCCCCTTTACACTAGCTCTCAATACGTACCTCTCCTCTCAATTCTCTCATTTGTCTACAAGGTGAAGTGAAAGAGAAGAAAACACTATAATGTGCGTTTGGTAAAGTGTTAGTGGCCAGTTTTAAAGACATTATTTTTCATGGAACAGTATTCAGAAAGGTACTGCCATTTCTACAGCAATGTTTGTGTTTGTAAGTATTTGTATTTTAACACAAATCATACTTGTTTTGTAAGATTCTTATCTTTGAATTGGTCTCATAAATGTCTCTATTGAATATATAAATGTCCTTGATGGTGCCCTCTAACAATGATCTGAGATACTGTTGGAAATATTTTTAGGAAGTATCTTTTTCTTTTCATAACACAACAAAAGTTTATTGTTAGACAGCGATATAGTGCTTTAAAATACTCCATCTGGCAATATTAAATAAGTCTCATGTGGCAAAAACAAGGCACCTTCAAACAGCTACGCTTACCTATTGTATTGTACACTACTTGCACTTGTATGGCACTTCATACCCTTAGTGAGCCCCAAAACTTCGGTAGGCAAGTCATATGTTATTCTGTAGGGCATGCATAGTTAGAGGGTGTTAGATTGCGGTGTGGTCTATGTGGGAAGTGTTGCAGTGTTGTGAATGATAACCAAGGTGGTGCTTATGTCTTCTCATATGATGTTGTGCCTCAACAGGCAGTGAAACAAAGAAGTGTGAGGGATAGAATACTTAAGTTCTATTGTATTGTTATGTCTGGTTGGAAGCATGTGAGTTGCAAGTGTGGCCTGTGTGAGTTGTGTTTCACTTTCATGCTTGATGACCAGAGCTGTGTTCTTATTGTGGTATGTCACTGCACATGGGTCTGTAGAGGAACAAAGGGATAGGATGAATAGCTTATAAGGCAATGTTGTGTCTGGTTGGAAGAATGTGGAAATGCAAGTGAGGGCTATTTGAGAAGTGTTTTTGTGTTCAAGAATTCTTTTTGTGGTGTGCATGATTGTCAGTGGTTGATCTTATCACATGCCTGCAAATGTGTAGCTGGTGTCGTGCATGAAATGGTGTGAAGGAGAGTGACAGATGACAGGGTATGTGGTCATATCTACCATCCTTGTGGGAGATTTGATTGTGATACTGAATTCTGTGCCATCCATACCTTGCTGTGACGCTGGATGGTTCAGTCTTTTGGTTGGTGTAGTCCTCATTATCCGTTGGGGAAGAACCAGCGGCTTGATGTACAAACAAGTTTTGCAATCACAAAGCCTGTGATATACAAATATGCAGGGTTTGCAACTGCAAAATAGATATTTGATATTTGCTAAACCCGTTTTGCAATTTGGTAACAGGTTACTGAATCGCAAATTGGGTTTAGAAAGGCATAATGAATCACTATTTGGAATGACAGTGTAAGAAATTTTGCTTATTAGTTGAGGGGGGTTAAAGACCCACTCAAGTAATACACAAAACACAATTCTTGTCCACAAAAGGCACTAAATAAACTCGCAACTAACCCTATGGTAGTTTGCAAGAAAGCAGCCAGTCTCAACATAGATGCAATGCGTAAAGTATTTATGCAGCACTCAAGCCTTTATAAAGTGAAAACACAGCACAATAAAAATCCCAAACCACTTTAGAATAATAGAGTAAATTTTAACAAATAAAAGACACAAATCCAGTAAATAGAACCAGAGTTATGAATTTTTTAAATCTCAGGTGAAAATGGCACGAAAAAAACACAAAGTGTAAAATTCAGGTCGACCACAATGGAGCACAAGTCAGATACAGGGACCAGGATGTTTCCAGTGCATGTTTTAACTTCTCAAAGTCTAAGTCCATGCGAGCAGCCTCAACAAGAGCTTTGCGATGGTAGAGGCCAAAAGGAAATTGATGTCGGTGTGAGGAGCTGTAATTGCTGGAGCATGGCATGGACGGTTGATGTTAGCAGTCACTGTTTGGCACGAAGAGCACGTTGGAATTTCACAATGGCAGGAGACACAGCAACCTTTGCAGAGGTGCAGACACGAGTAACCTGCACGTGGTCTCAAAGATCCCCAAACTTCTGGATTTTTACCTTTCTTGTAAATTTGCAGCAGAAGAAGTACACTCTAATTCCAGCCAAGCTTATGGGAGGCACCTCTTGGGGATCAGGGCTCCGTCCAAGAGAGGCCAGCAGCAGGGCTCGCACTGGTCCAGTTAAGTGCTGCTCAGCTGGGCAGTTGCAGGGATGTCTTTGGAAGCTTGTTGTGTCTCTGTAGCTCAAACAGGAGGTCAGCCAACTGACCCTAGGAGTCATGTCTTGGGATCGTGGGTTCAAGGCACGCCTTTTTCAGACAGCAAGGCTGTCCATCTTCCACAGGTCCAGGAGTATTCTGATGAGAGGTTCTGAAGTTGCCACATTTATACCCAGTGCCAGTCTTTGTGTGGGGGAAATCCCTGTCCTATTCCCAAACTATATGTAATCAACGGGAGAGAGAGGGAAAAGTATATGGAGTCACTCTTAGTCCCCCTACTGATAATATTATATAAACAACAAAAGAGTGCGGCCAACGAAAAGAAAAGAAAACGGCAAGGAAAAATCACTCTTGTGAGTTAAAAGAACCCTCACTCACCAACTTAGTCGGTGACATGCTTCATCATTGGGTTCCCACCAGAGAGGCCGAGTGCCTCCCTGGTGTGCTACGACACCTAGTTACAGTGGAGCAAGTTTAGTGTAATGCAAGTGTGATTAAGTGAAAGTGATTTAAAAAGTGACCAGTTCCACTGATGGAGCAAGGACTCGTAAAAGAGACTTGCTCGGAAGCGATCCTCTCATTTAACCCGCTAACGAATTACTAATAACGTCTTGTGAATAATAACACGCAAAAACAGAAAACACACGGGTTAGAGAAGCTTGCATATGTGTTTACTAACGCTAACAATATGAACGAAGGACTAAGATCGCTCTAACTGGGGAATCTTTACTGCGCATGCATCAACTACATCTACGTAGTATGACGTTTAATGCTTGGAGGGAAAACTCTTGCGCATGAGCAGAAGGCACTAAAATGGCGGCTTGAAAGCTCACATGCATGGCAGAAAGGGCATTAATAAGTATATCGGGTTAGAGTAGAGATGGGTGGTATACAGTGAAACCATTTATTTGTGAAAGTAACATTTTCTCTTTTGACTTTATTATTAGTGCGCATTTGGGCCTTTCACGTTTGTCTAAACTGAACTGACTAACTCAAGTCTGCGCATGCCTACACAAGAGTGAACCCAGAAGGATGAGTCAGGATTTGACAGGCGTCCAAGGACGAGGATGATGTGCCCTGTGAACGAAGGGTGAAGAGTTCATCCAAGAAAACGTGTATTCATGGTGTTGAAATTATTTTATCAAATAAAGTTGGGATATGTATGGGAACGGAATAAAAGAATAAAGTTTAAGGGGATGGGTTTTTCAAACAATAGTGCAATGGAAAAAGCGATGTGGAAGCATGGTGTGATGATCATCCCCCCCTTGCTTGTCCAATCAGAGTTAGTATTTTTGCGATATTGAAACTTTAGTGGGTGGTCCGTGGCCAACAAAGGGTATAATTGAGGTGCTTTAGTTCGTTAGTTAGCGCGGAGTTGCTGAATTGCCGAATTGGAGAGAGAGGCGTATATGCTGGAGCTCGGGAGGCTGTCGGTGGTGCTGATGCTGATGAAGACATCGGATGCTGAACCATCTATCTTGATTTAATTGGGTTAGAAGAAGATCGCGGAAGAATCTCGAGGAGGAAGAGAGTGTCAGAGAGGGGTGCAACGCAGACGTCGGTATTCTAGAGAGGTTAAGTATCCTGTCCTGAATTCTGTCCTGAGGTCTTTGTCTCCTGATCTATCCCGGGGGACCCTTACAAGCCCTTTGGCCAGGGGGTTTGGTCTTCACACCAATCTGGGTAATTATTATTCATCGTTCGTTTATAGATGTTCTTTTCTCTCTATCCTCTCCTTTTAAGAGCATTAGTCATTGCATGAGTCCGAAGTGTATGTTTAATACGATTGAATTTCTCTCTTCGAGGTCAAGGGTGACTGTGCTGTAATTTTGATGGTTCACATTCATAATTTAGATAAAGATTTTAAAACTTCCAGAGTTTGTGGTTATTTTCTTTAAATAAAGAATAGTTAATAAGTTATGTTAATTATCACCATCAACTAGTCCAACTAATGGTCCATCGACCATTGGGAAGAACTTTTTGATCAGTGAAAGGTTAGTTAGGAACAAGTAATAACTAATCCTGAAATATGGAAATTATAAACTAAACCCAGCGGTCTACTTGGATTTGTGTAAGTGTTTATGGGCCCAGGTGAGTATATGGTAGTAGAGTATCTGTTGTTAGTACACCACCATAGGATCACCACCATAAACAAACTTTATTCGTGGTGGACTGAGCACTACTTAAAAACAATGTGGTGGATGTCACAACAACTGGCTAGATTGACCAGTTACATCCATAGTACAAAGAAGAAAGAAGTGTGGTCAACATGTTTCTGCCTCCATTCGCTGTTTGCGAGGCTTTCGTGAGGAACAAAAATCAAGAGAGCAGCACGGCGGTATGCGCACGCTAAGGCGCACCCTAACCTGTGGTGTACAAACCAGTGTAACTTACGGTTTGAAGTCGAGCCTTCAGCATTAGTGAAAGCCACGAGTATTTAAAAAATCCGGTAGTTTTACCACATGGGTCCTGGTGGGGGGCACGAACTTGTAGTCACACTTACGCCAAAGCTCGTAGCCCGTGGTGGACCTGCACTCTTCCCAACCTCAGGACCCAGCAGAAGTTGCCACATTTATACCCAGGGCTAGTCTTTGTGTGGGGGAAATCCCTGGCCTATTCCCAAACTAGTCCTGGTTAGGTCTTCCCTGTTCCCTTGGTTTGGCTCATACCTAGCTAGGGGGACAAAGGCTGGGGCAGGCCTGGAGCCATGTTCCTTTGTGTGTGTGTTGGGCAGAGCCCTTTGCAGTATAATCAGTGCAGGACACAACTCCTCCCCAGCCATCCTGTCAGGAAGACCCACTCCCTCTACACCTAGGCCCTTTTTGTCCCTGTGTCTAGAAGGATTATACATCACACCACTGGAGAACCGTATACAGTCATGTGACCCTAAACACTGGCAGAAAGGCACATTTGGTTTAGGTAGAAAAATGCAACTTTTTAAAAAATTCCATTTTCAGAATAGTAACTTAAAATCCAACTTTACCATTCAAGAGGATTTTAAATTACAATTCAATTGAGTGGAATTGAGTGGAAGAAACATTTCTCTATCTGTTTCTAAACTGAGGTTATCATTTATTAAGTATAATCAGGTAACCCAGTCTATGTGAGGGATAGCCTTATAACAGTGAAAAATGACTAGATGTTTTTCACTACCAAGGCAAATTAAAAACATAAGTACACATGTACAACTTTTTAAATACCATGCACCCTGACTTATGAGCCTTTAGGACCAACCTTAAGGTGGTCCATAAGTATTAACAAGCATTGGCAAAGCCAATAGGTCTGGCGATAGCCACCAGCTTTGTGGTAGTTCTAGTTTCATTTTTTCAGGTTATTTTGCAAAACTTTATTGTTTGGGGATATGCCAGGCCCTTATCAAGCTAAAACAAAAATCACTTGCTAAAGGCAAAAAAGTTTTGAGGAGAAATCGTTAAACAAATAACCAAAAGTAAAAAAAAGTACCACTGGACCACGAGGTACATTTCCTGTAGTTTAGTATACAAAAGGTCTATGTGCATGACCAACCGGGCAGGACAACAGCTGCAACTGCCAGTCTGTTCTAAACATAACATTCCAAGAATAGTAATGGATTCTGGTGTCAGAACACAGTCCCAACACATCTTTCCACTTATACTTATCACAAAACTAAACTAACAAGAGGAAAGAAAAAGAGAAAAATAAATAAAGCTGATAAGACCATCGCCAATGACTTATCATGGGAGGACATATCTTGACCAAAAACTGTGATGTTGTCCTGAAAACACTGGACATTAGGGGGAGATTTACTAAGATTTTGCGTGGTGTTTGCGTCACAAAAGTGACGCAAATCGCCGCAAAATCTTTTTTTCTAATTTACTTTCCAGCACTTAACATTACTTTGCGCCATGGGGGCGTACCAAGGGTGGTGCATGGGCTTTCCCTTGCAACCACCCAAGATTTCTCACGCTAAACCCAATTTACCAAATACAGTAGATTGGGTTTAGCGTGAGAAAACTGCGCCCTTTTAAACTAGGCACAAGGAAGGAGAATGCTTTTGTTTCTCCTTTCTTTTCTTTTCCGACTTTGCATGCGTGCTGCACTGTGCAGCACGCATACAAATTGGGGAAAGCTTTGCCTTGTGTCTAGGCATAGTATTTTGTACAGGAAGGGTACCCTTCCTGTACAAAACCTATGCTAGACTCACACACACACACACCCTAGCTCTATGACGCTAAGGTGTGTGTGTGGGGCGCATTGTAGCTGTAATCAGCACCGGCACAAGGAAAAGGGGAGGAGAGAGCCATATCTTTGAAAATATGGCACTCTCCTGCTCCTTCCCTCTCGCGCAACGCAGCCCTGCCTCGCGGGGGGCTGCACTTCGTTGCCTGGTGATTTGGTAAATCTGCCCCTAAGTATGCCCTTACACCGTACTTACCTAACTCTCTGAAAAACAGAGGAGACCGAAGACAAACCAAATGTCATGCGTTTAAATCTGAATGCACCTTCCAGCCTGATAAACAATGTTAGATGCCTTGACTCATGTTTCAGCGCAATCTGGTGATAAGCGGCCATCATATCTAAAGTTGTGAAAACATTGGCACCTTTCAGAGAGGTCAACATCTTGGTTATATTATACAGGGGATGCCTATCTATCCAAATTCTATTGTTGAGGTCCTTTAAATCACATCCTCAATGACCCATTGGCCTTCCTTGCTAGTACAATAGGGGATAACCATTTTGAACTGTCAATGGCCTTAATCATACCCTGATCGCCCAGACTGTTTAGTTCCTCCTGAGCTCCTCCCTCATGGTTTGTGGCACACGCCTCACTTTGTGCACCACCAGAACAGCCCCAGACTTGAATATAATTTGATGAGAGAAACCCTTAAGTTTTTGCAGTTTCTCTTGGACATTTTCTGGAAATGCTTTCACCCAAGGGCACTCATTAACAGCTGCCACACACTCAACCTTCAACAACAACCTAATAGGCATGATCCATCTTTGGCCACATATATGGTAGTCTGCACTTTGGTCCCTTTGAAATCCAACACTGTACCCAACTCTCCCACGACCTCTATGGACTTCACTCTATGCGCAACTATTTGCACATTTGACTTTTTTAAAGCAGCGTTTTTAAATCTTTCCCACTCTTTTGTGCCAATTAGAGTGAAAAATGATCCAGAGTCCACCATCATATTTCCAGGAACATCTGCTACATTCACTAGACAAAATGGTCTTTTGAAATTCTAGGATCCAATCTGCATCACAATATTATCCACTTTGTCCTCTGCCTATTGTACACAAAACACCACATTCTCGTCATCAGATTCAGAGCTATCTCCCTTGTTGGCAGTGTTTTCAACTACATTAATCTGCTAAGGACAACAAAGAAGACAGCCCGAGCCGCACGCATCTAAACCAGCGCCAAAAACACAAATTAACTTTTCAACATTGTTAAATAATTTTCCAACCCGGCTGCCAGCGAAAACAACATCACACCCTCATATGAGCTGTGCGACAACCTTGCAGACTTATTCAACAACAAGATCGCAACCACTTTGAACCCCAACCCACGCCTACAGTCCCTGCTCCACACCTCTATCACCACTGCAACATTTCCAGACACCTGGAAACATGCTGAAGTCAGACCACTACTCAAAAAACCCTCCGTTGACCCCAGCAAACTCAAAAACTACAGGACAATCTACCTGCACCCATTCCCAGTGAAGGTACTAGAAAACCATCAAAAAGCACCTCGTGACACATCTGGAGCAGAACCAGATACTCGATGCCTCCCAATGTGGCTTCCACAGCAATAACAGCACCAAAACCACCTTGATCGGAGTCATTGACGACATCTGAACCTTCCACAACAGAAAAGAAACAGCAGCTCTGATCCTCCTTGACCCCTCAGCAGCCTTCGACACCGTATCCCACCACATGCTAATCGAATGACTCCATCAAATCGGCATCCAAGGGAACGTGCTCAGATGGATCACTTCCTTCCTCAACGGAAGAGCCCAGAGGATCTCCCTCCCAACTTTCACCTCCGAACCCAAGGAGATGACCTCCGGTGTCCCTCAGCACTCATCCCTCAACCCCATGTCCTTCAATGCATAAATAACCCCGCTGGCCAACATTGTCAGATCCCACGTTCTCAACATAATTTCCTACACAGATGAAACCTAACTCATCCTCTCACTCACTGTCGACCCTACCACCACCAGAACCAATTTCCAAAGATGCATGACAAGTACTGATCTTCGGCAACAGCAGCAACACATGGAATGATTCCTGTTGGTCAATCAGACCTAGGACCCGCACCAACTCCATATGACCACACCAAAAACCTCAGAATCATCATTGACATCAAGCTCACCATAAAATCACAGATCAATACTGTCTCCTCCACTTGCTTCCTCACTCTACACATGCTATGTAAGATCTTCAAGTGGTTACCCCTACACACAAGACTAATGGTGACACAGGCCCTCATCACCAGCCGACTGGACTATGGCAACGCCCTCTGCGTAGGAATCACCACATATCTCCTACAGAGACTTCAGACCATACAGAACTCTGCAGCCAAGCTTATGCTTGGCATTGCCCGATGAACCCACATCACACCCCACCTCAGGCAACTCCACTGGCTCCCCATGCAGAAGATATTCCACTTCAAGTTGCTGACCCATGCACAAAAGGCTCTACACAACCAATGACTTGCCGACATTAACCACCACCTGAACTTCCACCAACTATCGAGAAGACTAGGCTCCACCTACTTCTCACTTGCCCATGCTCACCGCATCTACCAATGCAGAAGTGGAGAACGCTTATTCTCCCACATCACAGCAAAGACCTGGAACAGCCTCCCCACGCAACTCACTTCCAGAATTAATTCTGAATGGCCCTCAAGACCTGGCTGTTGAATAAGCCTCCCGGACATGCAAGCACCTGGATACCCTACCGGGTGATTAGCTGCATTTTATCAATACTGATTGATTATTTGAGTGATTTTTAGGGGGTATTTCAAGAAGGAGGTTGTTGGAGCTCCTAAGGAGGCATTGACCTCCTGCAATGGTCAGACAGATTGGGGTGTTTTTGTGAAGGGCTTTGTGAATAATGCGAGTCAGTTTCACGATACTCCTAGCTTCTGTCAGTAATCAACGTAGACAAATCAATATGGGTGTGATGTGGTCTTATTTTCTTGAGTCTGATACAAGTCCAATAGTGGAGTGCAGGGCTGCTTTTAAGGGTGCCAGATGGACTTTAGGAATCCCGGTTAGAAGTGCATGCCTATAGTCTAGTCTTGAGAAGACAAGAGATTGAACCACCTGTTCAAAGTATTCTGGTGGAAGGATCTGGTCCACTCCTCAACTTAATTTGATTTGAAGTTGTGATCTTTGGCTATGTTGTTTATATGTGCTTGGAGATGAAGGATTTTGTCCAGGTAAAAACCGAGTGATTTTCATCAGTCTACAATAGATGGTTGGCAGTTGATGATGTTGCTGGCTTTTAGCCATGTTTGTACTGGTGTAGAGCTGGTGGGGGTAAAGATAAGCAGGAAATCTGTCTTCTGTGGATTTCGTTTCAAGTGAAGTTGGGACATCTATGCTTAAGTCTATGTCTTTGAATAAAGAGACTTTTAGGTATTATTGTGTGTGATCTGCATAGAAATAGTATAGATGTTGAAGTTGTTAAGGAGGGTGCCCAGAGGCTCTAGATCGGGTATTGAAAAGGGTGGAGAGTGGAAAGAGCCTTGGGGGACACCCTGTGGGAATGGTCTGTTTGCAGATGTGGAATTGAGCACTTTTATACATTGAAAGTGATTGTATAGAAAAGAGGTGAACCATTTGAGTATAGTCCCTTTCAGTCCTATTCTGATTTCTAGGATTATCAGAAACTTGAGGTGGTTGACCGTGTCAAACGACGAAGAGAGGTTAATGAGGGCGAGGAAGCATGACGTTCCTTTGTCTAACATAACATAACATAAAATTTCAAGAGCATCTTGACAAGGTGTTAAATAGCCATTTCTGTACTCAACATGTTCTGAATCCAAATTGGGCATGGTTGAGCAGGTCGAGCAGGTCGTTGCCATAGATGTACTATTTTAGTTGGGATTCCATGCAGCTCTTTCAAGGGCTTTTTTCAGATTTGAAACTGAGCGGGTATGTGTGAGTGGCTCTATGGATCAGAGAGTAGGTGTGTGAGTGTTTGTATAGGTCTGTAAATGGGTATGTCAGCGTTTGTGTGGAAGTGGGTGTATGAGATGTATGGGGGTACACGTAGGTGTGTGAGTGGTTCTGTGGATGATGTAATCAGTGATGTAATCAGTGATGTCATCATTGATGTCATTTGAGATGCCATCAGTGATGTCATTTGAGATGTCATCAGTGATGTCATCAGTGATGTCATTTGAGACAATTCATTAATTAGTGGCTTTTTCTACACTTAGTACTGTAATCTGAGAAAACATATCTTAAAATATTTTTCATATTATTATATCTGGTACAGTATCAGAAATAAAACACCTCCCCTGGTAGGCCAAATAATGTGCAAACTGCTGATGATCCATGTAGACAAAATCCCATACAGTCCTTTCTTGTCATAAATAGGACGTAGAAGTGTGGTTGGAGAAACAAAAGGAGACATTCTTTTACTTTTGAAAGGCAGTGTTTGGTTTCATCTAAAGACTGCAGTAATTGTAGCATGTCCATCCACTTTCAGACTTTAATTAGAGTGTTGTGTTTAGTTGTTATATTAACTCCTTTCTCAAATATAAAAGGACTCTGATTTTTGAAGATCTTTATGAAAACATTATCCTCAGTAGGCCGAATAATCCCACACAGTAGTATGTAGAAATTGTTGTTGGAAAAACAAAAGGTGTCATTTGTTTTAGTTTTGAAAGCAGTTTTAGTTCTAACTTAAGGCTGCTGTATTTGGAGTATATCCATTCAGTTTTTAACTGTAATTAGAGAATGTAGTGTACAGATGTTATATAAACTCCTCTGTCAAAGATAAAAGAAATCATGCATTTGGAGCAACTTTTTGAAAACATTACACCCTATAGGCTGAATATTATTAATAAACTTATAAACAACGTAATAAAAAACACTGCATACCACTTTTTTATCAACAAATTGTCCTCAAAACATTGGTTGAAAAAAGAACAGATATGAGTGTGGTAATTTCCTAGGTAGTCTTGGTTTGAATTTTTAGATTAAAGCCATTGCATTCTGCCCATCCAGATTGGCCTCTTAAATAGACAGTGTAGTATCTAGAGGTTGTATTAACGCCTTCATGAAGGATGATAGCCAAAGTAGTAAAAGTCCTTCCCAAAATTGATATTTGTCTAGCTACGAAGTTTGTAATTTCAGTTTCCAATTTTGAACCATCTGCTCCACATCGTTGTAGCATCAGTATAATGTATTTCCCAGTTGTTTCTAGAAACAACATGGATATGACATCTAATCTGCAGTTTAGGCAGGTTATATTTTGGTTGGCCTTTTTTAACAATTTCTCGCAAGGCATGGTTTTAGAATCTGGTAATGTCAAGTAGAGGAATCGTTGAGATTTATTTACAGTGCTGAAGGTGAATCTACAATCTTCGCAGTCATGGTTCCATTTGTAACTCAATCCAAATAACTCATTAATAATTACTTATTGTCCCTCTAACACTCCTAGCATCACCATAATAAATTCTTGTGTGTCTTGTTGAATAATTAGATAAAACAGTACTGATCCAGTCGATATATCTATAAGATCTCAGATTCCTGAAACAGAATGAATTACACTTCTGTTACTCAGCAAACACTGGAACAACCATAGAGTGCAGAACAGATTCTCTTATCTGTTTTTTGTTCAATACATGTGGCAAATGTAACAGTATATTCAGAACAACATTGGCATAGCAGTTGATCCCTGAACTGTTTTTGAACTGGGAACCTACAACTTCTCCATCATTTAGCAGTTTTCTCATATTTGATCCTTGGGGATTCTCCTTCTGTCATTCCTTTTCTTGAGCATCCATACACTGTTTAGTAATCTTCCATTTTGGACAGATTAACCGTTTCTCATAAACAGGGTACTGGCCTAAATTAGGAGCATATAGGCTTATTCACCTATTGTATTCCCTTACTCAGCTTGCATCAGCACTAACTTTCTTCTCATAAAAGTCAATCAAAAACAAACTGAGTAATGGTCTAATTTGTGACAATGCAACATATCACATTCCTTCTTTGAATATAGTAGTTCCAATATTAACAAAAGCTGCATCTACACTTAAACCTTGTGATTTGTGGATGGTTACAGCATATGTTAGAAACAGTGGGACCTTCTTTTGCTGGAAATATAAGTCTTTCACTAACAAAAAACATACAACGCATCGGCCAATCTGCTTGACACCATCAACCACATCTAATTTATGTATTCCAACTCATCTCTCTTTGGGTAATTAATGAAATCTATAACTTTAATCATTGCACCATTTACTAACCCTTCTGCAACACAAAATTATACGACAGTTTTTGCCGACACATAACCACTTCTCTAGCCCTGCAGTTTTCGATACAGATTTCTCTAAAGAATCCAATTTTTCTTGGAGTTTATCTGTGAGTAGTATCATGACTCCCTGATGTTCCATTTTATCAGTTGCTGTCACTTCCAAATTATCTTCTTTCTCCAATTGTAGTAATTCTTCATTGAATTTTAAGCACTCTTGAACGGTTGGAATTAAACAAAGTATAGGCTTCTGTTCTTTGATTAAATTATACATTAGTTCTGCTGCTGTAATATTAGATGGAAATAGTTTATTGATAAGGTGAGTTTCCAAAACACATTACCCTTCTTTTGCAAGGATTCCTACTCTAATGTTGTTCAGTATATTCTGCCAAATATTCACATTCCCAATACTTCCTAGAGAATTTCTTGTTTCAATAAGTAGAAGTGTTTTGAAAACAGGTTGTCCTTTTACAGGTGTTAGTTGTAGTAGGTCACCAAACACTATTAAAAGTTTCCCACCAAATAGTACATCATAGTTTGTTTTCAGTATCTGCTGCATTCTTAAATGTATGAATACAATCATTAGGTTAGAAACCATACTCACTTCATCAATAATTAGAAGCTTCAGCTTTTTCAATACTCTTGCTAACTCATGACCAGTGTCACTAGATAATTTCTGGTATTCTAGTTTGTTGTCATGTTCCACAGGGAGCATTAATAGTAAATGAAGAGTAATTCCTTTAATGTTATCCGGTTGGTGCAATCCGGTTGGTGCAATAACAACACATGACAAATTTGAATCTGTAGTCTTCTGTAGATAACTGGCCAGTACTTAAATTAAGTAGCTTTTTGCAGTGCTGGCTTGAGCACTTATATATAGTAAAACTGGTTTAAATGAAGAACTTTCACACTGTCTCTTCTCATGCTGGAATCCATGCTCTATTTTATCTTTAACTTTGTTAAAACTTTCGTTCTGTTCCTTATTCAGTTGTTCTACTAACTGTTCAAAATCTACAGTTTCTTGGCTTACTTGCTGCATTGCGTTCTCCGCCTCATTCATAGCTATTGCTGCTTCATTTTGAATTATTGACTCTCCAAGAGGATCTTGACTTGCTGGTGCAGGCCTTTGGCTGCTTTGAGAACTCTCCCTGGCTATCTAAGCAGCAATTGTTTCTTCCTGTTCAATCTCTCAACATTTGCAGGTAGGTTGAAAACACTGGCCACTCAATGGTGTCTTTCACGGTATTGAAAGAGTCTTCATAATAGTCATAGGGGCAGATTTCCAAGCCCCTTGCTGCTGCCAGTACGTCACTTTTTGTGACGCACTGACAGCGCATTTCCCTGCCCCATATTTACAAGGACAGGAAAAGCCACCCTGCGTGGCTTTTCCTGTCCTTGTAAATATGGCCCCTTTACACGCAGCATTTTGCGTGAAAGGGGCGTTCCATGGGTCTTGCTGTGGGTGTTCCCATGCAACACCGATGGAACGAGACACATTTCCAGATTTACGAGGATTCATAAACCTGGAAATGCGTCAGTATGCTACGCCACCCTAGGGGTGGCGTAGCGAGGCGTAACGATGAGAAATGTTTTCATTTCTCCTCGTTTTCCTCTTTCAATGCGTGCTGCATTCTACAGCACGCATTGAAAGGGAAAATGCCTGTAGTGATTTTTTTTTTGCAGGAAGGTGCCCCTTCCTGCACAAAAACAATCTCCCCATGGTGCAGGCATCCTTGCACCATGGTGCAAGAGTGCCTGCGCCGACGCATGGCAGCTGTTTGTGCGCCAGCGCAGGGGAGAGCACAGGAATGCGACATATTGTAAATATGTCGCATTCCTGTGCTCTGAAAGTGCCGCAGCGTGGCGCAGCCAAAGGGCTTGCGGTGCCGCGCTGCGGCACTTTCTTGTAGATCTGCCCCACAGTGTCCAAGTAATTCTGCTTCTGCACGCCATGGCTTGAACAACTGCAAAAGTGTCAAATAGAAAAACTCTCTTTTTTGTGGAGTTTGGCTACTAGGTTTTCTGTGATTAATTGGATTTCCTTTGTTGTGTCTCACTTATGTGACTGGCTGAATGAGTGTGTCAGTGCGTCTCTCAGTGGCTCTACAAATGACCGAATGGCTTTGTGAGAGGGTGCGTCACTGTCTGAATGGTCCTGTGAGTGCCTGTCTCAGTTTCTGAGAAAGTCTGTGAGTGTGTTTATCAGTGTCTGACTGGGTCTGTGACTGGCTGTCTGAGCCTCTCAGTGCATCTGTGACTGGGTGCATCAGTGTCTCAGTGGATCTGTGACTGCATGTCAAAGTCTCTGAGTGGGACTGTGACTTGGTGCATCAGTGTCTGCGTACATCTGTGAGTGGGTGTCTGAATCTCAAAATAAATCTATGAGTGGGTGCATCAGGGTCTGAGTGGGTCTGTGACTGGATGTCTGAGTCTGAGTGGCTCTGTGAGTAGGTGCATTAGTGTCTGCATGCATCTGTGAGTAGGTATCTGAGTCTCTGAGTGGGTCTGTCAGTGGGTGCGGTCAGTGTCTGAGTGAGTCTGGTAGTGGGTGCATGATTTTCTAAGTGGGTCTGTGAGTGAATCCATGAGTCTCTAAGCAGGTCTGTGAGTGGGTGTGTGAGTCTCTGAGTGGGTCTGTGACTGGGTGTGTGAGCATTTTAGTAAAAACTGCAAGTGGATGTGTGTATATGTACTTTTTTCATTTTTTCACCAATATTCGTGATGATGTCGCGATATTCGCGAACTCCTCGTGACGTTACACGAGGCGGCCACACTGACGGTCGTGGCTTATTCACGAATATCATGAGTGGTTAAAAAATCGATTTCCAGCACATAACTTGTGTCATTATCACCCCCATTTGTCAATCATGGGGTCAGAGTACTTCTACCCTGACCCTTAAATGAACTTTGTCCCGAATTTTCAGCCCCGAGAACTGTTCCCCGATTAATAAAATGGAGCCACAACATTCTGTACAGGTTTCGACAAGCCAATCACAGCATTCCTGTTGGCGTGCATATTTGCAATTAACAGCGAAATCCTTGCGATTTACCCGCGGCCACAGTTATCACTAACTGTATTTTCTTAAATTTCTCAACAACTACTGAACGGATTTACACCAAACAAAAGCACAATCTGCATAACCAAATCTACCTTTCTGCCACATAGATGTGTGTGTGTGTATATATATATGTTTATACATATATATATGTGTATATGCGTATATTTATATATATATATATAGAGAGAGAGAGAGAAAGAGAAGGAGAGAGAGATAAATAATTTGATTTATTTAGCAATATTTCCTTTGAGGTGTTCTTTTAAGTTTGTCTCCATTATTTTCTACTGGAGTTTGTTGCAGCACTTTTTAGTAGTCGTGTGGTGCATGACTTACTCCAAGGCTGTGCTGGAATATAATTTTCTACTGTTTCGCCAGCTTTGCGGCTGTTGTGACTTTTTGAAGTGTAGTTTATGAAGAGCAATAGGTTTACTCATTTCTGGGTGTGCGTTTCTAGTAGCCTGTACCTTCCTAAACATTCCCTAACATTTCCATAAACCTCTCCCACTTTGTAGTAAGTATTCCCTATTTTCAATCCACTTCATCTTGTCCCTGCCACATTTACTAATAAAATGTATGCTCATGAGTGTGGAGATGTCCTCCACTACGGCAGAGACTTCCACACTGAAAAAATAGGAAAGGCAGAGGTCTCTGCCTAACGGTTAGTGGATAGCTTTGTAGTACATGAGTAGTATGACTGTAGTACAACTTCAAATATACAAAGTGCAGTTCGGAAATAGATACAATAAGGTTTCTTGGTGAACCACCTTTAGCCGTTGTCTTCTTTAACTCAGGGTTCTTCGTCCATTGGTTTGAGACATGTACAATCAGCTCTTGGATCAGTTCACACTAATATTTTAGTCTCACCAGCTTTCTTTTAGTTGTTCGGGTGCACCCTTTTACTTTGAGGGGGTACCATGGGGCCTAGTTTATATCTGAAAAGTATGGCCATACATCACATATTCAATATTTTTTTGAAAAGTACAGTTAGTGCTTAATTTGTAAAAAATAAGTGCCAGGACTCTAGTCAGCAGGCCACTTCCGCCTGCACTGCCCATTGCCGCTGTAAGTTACAATAACAGCATAACTAATAAGTCACACTCCTTCAGGACCCCAAAGTAGAATTGCTTCGGCAGCAGGTATTAGTCATTCTTAATCTATACTGAAATAATAAGCAACAGTTGTTGTGCTCATCTCTGAATTAAAAAAACAGCGCCACCATGTGGCAGACTGTCATAGGTACCGGTGCTGACAATTAAGTGTTGGTGCGCACCGGAAACCACCGGCTCAAATTAAGCACTACAGTCCCTTATCACACATTCAAGATTCTACTGCTGCTGGCCGTTGCCTCCTTTCTGTGTGATTACTTAACCGGTTTTAGTCCTCGCCCGGCGCCTCTTCTTTCTGGCGACTGGGACGCTACTACTGTTTAGCTAGCTTCATCACAGTGCGAGCAGGCCCTATTGAATTTGTCAATGCTTTTTGTGATCACAGATAGAGCTGTCTCGAGTTGGACAACACTCTCTCTCCCATTTCACTACATCCAAGCTCTCTTTTTCCGTTCACTCTTATTTTCCCCTCTCTCTCCCTCTTTTTCTCTGTCTAGCTGTCAATCTCTCACTTAATCTAGTTTTTATTATTTCCTATCTTTACAGTTCTCTTTTTCTATTTCCTCTCTCAGTTTCCTCCTCCTATTTTTAGTTCTTCCTCTATCTTTCTTTCTATGTCCTTTCATTTTCCCTTCTCTCATCCTCTGTCTCTCCTTTCCCTTTCCCATTCTTCCCCTCTCTTCACCTCACACTCACTCAATTTCTTTCTCTCCCTCTTTCTAAACCCTCTTTTTTTCTTCTCTCGCATCCTGAACATCCCTCTTTTCAGAAATCTAACCCTCTTTCTTCCTCACAAACGTTCTCTTCTCTGTTCACTTTTTTTTTATTTTCTGTCATCTCAGTCTTCTTCCACTCCCTTTTGCCATCTTTCTTTTTTTTACTTTATTCTCTTTTCCACTCGCACTCTTTCTGGTGCATCTTTCCCAATCTCGTACATTTTATTTAAATTTGGGCTTGAATAAGAATTGGGTGAAAAATGTAAGTCTTTAGATTCATGAGGAAAATGATAAAAACAAAATACATTATGGAGAAGAATGCGCAGGCAAAATGTCCTTTACCATACTACCCATTTGGTGGAGGAAATCCCCTGGGGGATTCTCCTGCAGATTCAGCACTGCCAACATAATGCGATTAATTTCCACTACCATCCAATTCCAAATTGGGCCCTAATTCTCGCCCCCTCTTTTTTCCTTACTTTTTACTTGTTGTCGCTTTTGTTTTTTTCTTCACCTTTTTACTTCCCCCGCTCTCTACCGGTATTAATACTCTGGGCCTTTCTGCCTCACTTTCCGTACCCCTCACCCTTCACCCTCTCGCTCTCCCTCTAAAGTGCGCACTCATATAAACCGTTTTTAGGTCTCGGACTAGGCAGCGCATGCGCTGTCTCGTCGAGAGATGCTGTATACACTATAGTGGGGGAAGCTCCGCCCACTTTCTGGCTTTCTTTTTAATTGGCCGAAATCGTAAATGCCGCATTCTGATTGGTGTTCGGCACGTTAGTCCCGCCTCCTGACGGCCATGACGTCATTTTTGTCCCTCCATGGCTATCGGCCCCTTTACTTTCAAACCAGTTCTGTTCCCCTGCCTCCCCCGTTCCCTCCCGCAGTCCGTCACTTCTCTGGCCACCGCAACCCCCACCCACTCCCGTTCCTGCCTTCTTGCACGACCGCAGTTTTGTTTACAATGCAATAGGGCTCGCGTAAATACGAGTCCTATTGCATTTGTAAATGCTTGTCTTCTCCTCTGATTGGCTGAGTGGATTTGCACTCTTTTTTGCCTGACCTGTCCAGTCTCTCGTTTAAGTCGTGATTCTCACGGCTCCGTTACCCGGAAGCGGAAGCATGGCAGCTGTAATGCAAATGCACATCCTGCTTTACCGAGGGCAGGCAGGAGCTCGCGGCGCTCTCCATTACCAGGACCTCAATGGCAGCTGTAATGCAAATGCGCATCCTGCGATGCGCTTTACCGAGGGCAGGGTACGTGAATGTTATTTTATGTCCTCGTGTCTGTCTCCACAGTGCAACACGTGCATAGTTCCAGATGATTGCTGACGCGTTATAATATGTTGGGTGGGATTTCCACGCACGTCCGACTTTAAAGCTGAGTGAACCGGGTTCGAGTCTAGCGGGAGGCTCATACTTAGGCTGTGATTTTGGACAAATCACTAAGTGCCTAAAAATGAATGTGTTCGTCTGTAACGCAACTAGTGCTTATGCACACATGGAGCCCTTGTTACCTGAAGGATCGGCGTCCGTTCTGTGAAGGTTCAATGCTTACACACGAGCCTGGCTTTGCTTTTGTGGCTCAGTTTCACTTGTCAGGAAGCACAGTGCCTATTTAGCAACTGTACCCTGGTGGCTGTCACAGATGGCCACCATCTTGTTATAAAAGCAATACAGGTGTACTGCTTAGGGTGAAAAGTCTGTCTAATGGAGTAAATGTGATATTAGCAAGCTCTATAATCGCCGTGTCAGCCATGCAGCACACCATTGTGAAGCATGGTTGTGCCGCTGCTTGTACACGATCACATTAATGAAAACTCATCCCACCGCGCAGGCATTTGAAAAATCTGCTGGGGATGCCAGATCTCGTTAAAACAATAGCGTGAAATGCGACTGTACCGCTCACAACGCCCCTCTGCTTATTGCAGTTCATAGCAATAATTTGCTCAAACTGGAATCATGCTTTCATGTCACATCGATGGAAACTCAGATCGCGGGAAAATTTGGAGAACACTATTTTAATATGGATATCTCGTGTCTTTGAGAGAGGCGGGACGTCATGCTGACCTCCAAACCAACCCTTCAGCAGGGAGGAAGCCTGCAGGCATGTCTCAAGCAGGCATGTCTGCAGGCAATCCAGCGTGTCACATTCCTTCGCACTGACAATGTCAAACGCTGCGGCCATTCCGGATCTCATGCCCTGTGAGTAAATCATATTAAAAGAGTTCAGCAGCACCGAACGACTTTTGATAGCACGTTAATGTAAACTGTTATTTCACAGGCTAACAAATTAAATTGGCATCTCCCAACCACCTCGGCTCAACGTTTCTTCTCCTACCTGGTCCGACTCCAGCCCTAGGCGCTGAGCAGAGTGAATGAATGAATGAGTAATTGGCATAGTCCACTCGCGCTGCACCAACAGCTTCAAACATTTCTTTGACAGTCTGCTTGTGGGCAAATCTTAATGCGGCTTGACTGTGACTGCACACGAGAGTCCCAGGTGCCTGGACACTTTTGTAGGTCTGACGTTTCCTTTTTATCATATACTTAACTTTCAAAAGCACAATTGGGGGCAGGCAGCGCATAACGTGCTTCAAAAAATCTGAAGCTATTAAAAAAGTCGGGGAAAGAGTTAAAAGGCAGGAAATGGTGCCTCGGTGTTTAGTGTAGGGGCTAAACATGTAACAAAAGCAAATCTAGAGTAATGCATCGGATACATCAATTTATATAAAGGTATAATACATTTGGGTAACTACAATGCTAATGGATTTTAGAGTTGTGCTGGCTTCTGAGTCCTAGTGTTTTGTTACAGCATAATTGGTACTAATCTGCTTTATTGTGCGGTTTTTCAGATCGAATGTTAATGGCCGGGGGTAAAATAAACACCTAACTGCAGAATTACAGAAATAGCTGGCTTGGGGAAAGAGTGTCCTTTTGATACACTTTGCATTCACGTTTGTGCCCCAGGGTGCTTGTTTACCAGGTGTATTGCTTTCTGATGAGGAACTCTAGCTAATCACTTTAGCATTCTCTAGATTCCAGTCCATAGAACTTCTCTTCCACAAGCACCCGTAAACAATAATATTTTTTTCAAATCATGTATTTTCAGCGATATAACCACCGAAGGCCCTGATATTATATTAAAAACAGAGCTTTGGACTATACCATTTCCTGCTAAAAGGCAATATTTCTCTCCATGTGTTCCCATACGTGGCATGTCACACAGTTTGGTGCTTACTTTCCCTCCATGTTCAAAAACAGTAGATGTTTCACCACCCAGGCTAAGGTACTGCATAGCTAAATACATATAAGGTCCCAAAGCCGAGACCGTTTGCATTGCAAATGCTTGTTTAATATAGTTATGTATGTATATCATTTTTTGTCACAAACTTTGTGCGACCCCTGCCCTCCTAGCCGCAAGGCTCTTTTGGAGCAACAGCAAACAGCATAAGCAAACACTTAATAAAAGAATACAGAGAAAACCTTTTTCTTTGTCATTCAAGTTGCCTTTTATTGTAACTAAATCAGGCATGCAAACTTCAAAACCATCTGGGCGGAAATAACCGAGAAAGTGAAACCAAGCACTGCACAGGCTGAGAGGTCTGCAATGGTGGGACTTTCCCACTTCGAACAAACAGGTATAACAGGATGAAACCGAGGCTGGACCCTTTGTCTTAACTTCAATAATTGCATCTAATAGAGGTGCTTCTGAGAACTGTTGCCGGGGAGACCAAATATCTGACTTCCATTAGACAATGCAATCTATTTAAAGACAGTCCTGGAACCCATGACTCAAGTTTGTTTTGTTTACCAATCATAAAGCTATGCAGTAGCTTTTAATTTAAGAAAATAGGAGCCATGGGGAGGGTAGGGACCATTCCTGGTGCCATCTTGAATCGCCCCCTGCTTCTGAACCCTCACACAGGCCGAAAACCGTGAAATAATCAACATTTTATCTAGGAGATAAGAAACATTGACCATCATACAGTTCAACCAATCAGTTCTCAGTGTGTTGCATGAGCAATAGTAAATGCGGCAAAATCAGTATCCAGAGAACATAGTCCTTGGACCACGGCAAACTCTCTGAGAGGGCACTGTCAATCTTCGGGATACTTATCGCCTACCTCGTCCTCATTTGTAGCATCTTCCCAGCCTGGGTACACACCAATGACTACACCACACACGGAGCTTAGTAATACTTGTCTTTACAAGTCAACGTGTAACTGCGAACTCAACATTCTAAAGCAGCCTTCACTGCAATACACTCTACAAATTACGTCATAGCTCAACGGAGTTCATCAGGAGCCCAAACAGTTCCGTCATTGTTAACGTGCAAGACACTGCACATAGCATCCCAGGAGCACCCGATGCAACCTAGGGGCATGTGGGCTGCTGCTGTCAGTGCCCTCAGCTGTCTGCTTGGAGGACAACTTTCTCGCTCTTGAAACAAAAACTGAGGCATGAAATGAAACTCCACAAGAGAAACAATCACATTGAGTTCATATGACCAGCTGCTTCCAGTGCCTTCTGTCAGACCCCATTTCCCTCCCCATACTCATGACTGAGTCCCAAGGCAGTCCATGCAGAGGGGTCCAAAGCAAAAGGTGAACAGCAACAAATGTGCTGCCTGTTTGCACCTGTTAGGGAGGGGAAAGAGACCACCGCCCCCAACTCTGTAGTTCAGAGCGCAGACCTACCCACAAAACTCTTCTGCACGTTCACCTACCAAAGCACTCACCTCAGCCATTTCACGCTCTCCATAAATAACCCAGCATGCGCGCGCATACACTACCAACCTCATGAACATCCTCTACCCCATCACCAAACACTTCCACACAACACACTCACCACCTCTTGCTAATAAATAAAGACTGCAGTCCTGCACAGAACACATCAGCTAACATCATCACAAACACCCATGATGCAATTTGTTTTACCAAAACCTATTTCTCACCAATTGCTACTCAGGTTTTCAAAGTCCTAGACTCTCAAGATTTCAATATCCAACATTATGATAGACAAAAGGACAAAGAGCACTACAACCAATCCACAAGGCCCCTCACCCCACATCATCTGAGTCCTGCCAGCTCATCTGAGCTGTTCTCCTGCAGGCTGGAATGAAGCATCCCGGACGCACCTGGGGCCTCATTTACAACAATTTTATGCAGCGCTGCACGTCACTTTGCTGCGCTGCCCTGTGTCAAAAGAAAGGGGCAGGTATGCGACATATCTGTGAGATATGGCACATTCCTGTCCTCTTCCACTCCGCTGGCACACATATTGGAGCCTGGCGCTTATTCAGGCACCCTTGCACCATGGTGCAAGGGTGTCTGCGTTGTTGGCATGATTGTTTTTGTGCAGGAAGGGGCACCATCCTGCACAGGAACAATCATTACGCCTCCCCTGGGGAGGTGCACGGTTGTGATGCACTCCCAGATTTACATTGTGTTGTAAATCTGGGAACGTGTCATGTACCACCAATGCTAGCTAATGAGGACATTGGATGCCCCCAGTGTGCTGACGATATAGTGCTATTAAGCCAAACCCCAAATGGGCTACAACGCAGCATGAGTGCACCTGCCAAGTATATGGAAATGCAAGGTCTAGAATTAAATCTGACTAAAACAAAGGTAGTACGGTTAGTGGATGCCAAATATAAGAAATATTCTTGGTATTTGGATGGAAAAAAAAGTTGAGACTGTAGCCACATATAAATATTGCGGATTTAAAATCGAACAAAAACTGAGTTATAAACAGCAACTTTTAGCAATGCGGGTTAAAGCCCAAACGCTCATAAATGGCTTCAAACTATTAAAAAATAAATTAAGCTGTCCATCCTATGGCCATCTACTATCTGTCATGTGTGCACAGCTAATGCCATCTGTGACCTACAGAACCGAAACAATGAGGGGTCCTGAAATTCCAACTCTAAACAAAATTCAAGCAAAAGTTTACAAAACCGTCTTCCACATCCAGAAATCAGCATCTCCGGCACAAGTTCGATTTGACTTTGGCTTGTCCAACCAAATATTCCAGAGCAAAGGCGCATTTATTAAACTATGTGGGAGGCTCCTCGCATCCGAAACTGGTTCCATTGAAAACCTGTGCTGGAAAGAAATCGAGGCGCAAAAAGAGAATAAAATACAAGGCTCCTGGGGATGCTATCTAAACCAGGTTATAGAGGATCTTTGCACGCAAGACATTTGGAATTCCAGTATTGGAAAAGAGGCCTTATATAAAGCAATTAATTTAACAACAAAACTCCTGTCTCATTCAACAGACGAGAACACTCTATTACAAAGACGTTATGCTTGGACGGTGATTAACTTACACTGTACTAGGAAGCCTCAGGAATATTTATCAGCTCACTTCTCAGCGGCCTTAAAGCATCAATTTATGAAATTTCGCTTTGGCATGTGGGAAACAAAGGATCTCATTCCTTCCTGGAAAGACCAGAACCAAAACCAATACTGCAGATTGTGTGACTACAAACAAGAATCTCAACAACATATTCTCTGTGCATGCCCAAAGTTAAAAAAAGAAAGGAACATATTACTAAAAGAAATTTTTATAAACATGAATATTCGAACATGCAGAGAAGCTGTAACCACCTGGTTAGGCGGCTCCTCAATCCCCTTAGTTTGCACGGGGGTAAGATTTTTAAATCTGTACTTAAAAGAATTAGGTCAAATTCCAGTGGAAATAGAAAACTGATTTTTAGAATTTATGGAAATTTCAAAAATATTTTACAGATAACAAGCAGTATTTTTTACCAATGTTCAAAAAAGAGCCATAGTCTTATATATTGTTTTTTAAAATATTATGACGCCGATTTTTAAGGTTAAAGCACTTTACGGACAATAGAAATTTTACTCGAGTTCACTAAACGCCCAATAAGGATCTATGGTTTTAACTTTTATTAATGATTTTTACTAGGATGTTCTATGTATGTAAAATATGTTGTTTTGGTGTAATAATTTTAAAAGACTGAACACCTGAATACATTTCTTCTTCTAATCAGGTATCATATACCATGGGCATTGAGGGGGAACAACCACGGCAATGCCCATAGTACACCTCCCCGGTGCAATGTGAGGAAACGCAGCGACTTGTGCTGCGTTGCCTTACACCATATCTACGAGGCCATGAAAAGCCATGCAGGGTGGCTTTTCATGGCCTTGTAGATGGGACTCTGTAATCTGCGCGACCCAAACATCATTAAAAGTGACATTCCAGCTGTGCACAGGGCTTGTAAATAAGCCCCCAAGTTGGGGTCACAGTGCAGATGTTTATTGGGTTTGGATTTCAGCGAAGGCGTCTGAGGTGGTGAGGTCAGGGACGTGGCTAAAACTGCTTATTTATCAGCATTTTTATATAGCACAGCTTTACTAGCTGTGGGTCTAATTAACAAAGGTAATTTACACTTTTGAGTACTTTACACTTTTGGTTGAGTTTAACATTCAATTTCAATTTTATTTTACTTTATTTAGACACTCCGTTAAAGCGCATACACATTTTTAAAAGAAGTATACAAATCAAAACGTGATTCTCATTTACGATGTGCTGAAATCACATAAAGACTGATTGCAATTACCAGTAAAACGTGAGAATGCGTAATTGCAGTAACCAATCCATAAAGCTTTATTCGACGACAAGTCATAAAAGCACAATACATACAGCACATAAAACTCCGTAAAAATACAGGCCCATTAAAACCACATAAAATACATTAATTTACATATATATGATTAAAAAGCGTGACGTCAAAGTTGAGCAATTAGGGCAAATAAGGACACTAGGAAAATGTCCTAAACGATACCAAAACACAAACAGTTATATACAGTTAAAGCTTTAAAACCTAAAAATGTAATTAACTTGTAGATAAAAAGCATTTCATGTTAAATGATGTAATTCCACCCCTTTAAAAGTAAATCGGATAAACCTTTCAAGGTAATTGCAGTAACATAATAATCAGAAAATTGTTTAACAAAGAAAGTTCAGCAGGTCTGCAATTCTGGCCCAAAGTTTGTAAGGCTGGTTAATGAAATTAATTAAATCTATCGATCCCTGCAAGACAGCATAAAGTGACACTGTTATGTACAGTATTGCGTTAATTTGTAAAGTGCTATGCTCTGTAGAAAGTAAAGTGCAAATCAGAAGCTACGAACACACATTTCACAAGCCAGTGGACTGCTCTAAGCAAATGGTGGCTAAAAGGTTAAAAATGCCGTAGAAATGGCCACACATCACAGTGCGTATCCATGCCTTGTCCACAACTGACATTATCGTATGAGCGTGTATGACATTAGAAAGTGCCATGTTCTTTCACTGTCCTTGGTCTATGAAGTGGATTGGTGTAAAAAGTATTGTGCAAACAGACACCAAGGATTTTAAAACCATGGGGCACTTAATAACATGCAGACTCAAAGGACAGTAATCGCTCATAAGGCAATAGACAGCCTGTGCATTGTGGTACTTGTAGTTGGGGAGTCAACTTAACTGTCGTCAAAGAAATTGTTTTTCAGCTAAAATTGGAGTAGGATGACAACCCTCCACTAGCAGCCTGACCACTGTGACCACATATACTCCTTTATTCAGCAAAGGTCATCCAATCCGAGATGGACTAAGGGGCATATTTACAAGCCCTGTGCACTGTCGGAACGTCACTTTTTGTCATGTTCTGGTGGCGCACAGGGCTTAGCCATATCTACAAGGCCAAGTAAAGCCACCCTGAGTGGCTTTTCATGACCTTGTAGATATGGAGTGAGGCGACACAGCGCAAGTCGCTGCGTTGCCTCACACTGCAATGGGGAGGCGTGCCACGGGTGTTACGGTGGGTGTTCCCACGCAACACACAAGACATTTGACACATTCCCAGATTTACAAGAATCTGTGAACATTGGAAATGTGTCAAAATCTTATGCCTCCCCAGGGGCGGTGCAATGAGGAGAAATATCTTTATTTCTACTCTTATTTTCCATTTTTTATGTATGCTGCATTCTGCGGCACACATAGATAAGGGTAAACGTCTCCATGGATTGTTTTTGCGCAGGAAGGTGTCCCTTGCTGCACAGAATCAATCCTGTCTGCGACGTAGACATCCTTGCACCATGGTGCAGGCGTGCCTGCGTCAGCGCTAGGCAGGCCATTGTGTGCCAGCGCAGGGGGAGGACAGACATGTGCCATATCTTGTAGATGCAGTGCATTTCTGTCCTTTCCCTGTGGTGCAGGGAAGAAAAGCAAAGTCACTTGGTGCGCTGCCCTGCGCCATGGGGCTTGTAAATATGCCCCTAAGTTCCTGAAGATGGAATTGGCAAAGCTGGGTTCCCTAATGCTTGTTCTGCTGTATTAAGGAATCTTATGAGGCTTACTATCACATGCACATGTACTCCTTACAAAAGGAAGTCAACAGCTGTTAGAAATGGGATTTCTGATTGGCTAAGGCTTGCGCCAAAGCCAGGCAGAAACCACCACTCTAGTCAGGGCAAGGGAGTTACACACCCAAGATAACCCCTGCTCACCCCCTTGGTAGCTTGGCACAAGCAGTCAGGCCTATACCAGAGGCAATGTGTAAAGCGTTTGCGCAACACACACACAGCATCAACACACTAGGCACACTCCAAAAGAAACTCCACACAAGGTTATATAAAAAATAGCCTTTGTATTGTCATAAACACATTAGAAACAGAATCACACATTTACACTGTGCCAACTGGCACGGGCAAGATTCACAGGGGAATTATATACAGGACCAGGCCAATCGGGCCATGGTCAGAACCATCAGAACAGGTAAGTAAATGCAAATATAATACACAACCAGTAACTACTGGTACAATAATGACCTAAGCATTATCCTATTAGCATAAACCCACATTAGACCCAAACCTCATCAGCATAAACACATTACGCAATGGGCCTCACCAGCATAAACACATTATGTAATAACCTCATAAGCATAAACACCTTACGCAAATAGGTAATCCCCAAAACATCATAACATGACATTAGGCATAAACACATTAGGCCCAAACCTCATTAGCATAACCACAGTACGCATTAGGTATCACCAGCATAAACACATTAGTGTAGATACAATGAGCCTAAATCACTCTTTTGGCAACACTCCTAGTAATAGACACATTATGCAATTTGGTAGAGCCTGGCGCTCTACCAATGTCACCAAAACTGCCCCCCAGGCCAACTGGCCTTCTCAGAGGGCTGGAATGCCCTATGTCCAGCAAAGTCAGGGCGGCTGCCAATGCAGCAGAAGAAAGTGCGCCAGGGTGCAAGCCTAAACGTAGCAGCTGCCCACTAAGTGCTGGGCAGCTGGGACAATGAGCCCTGGCACCAGCGTGCCTCTGGGGTCCCCACTGGGACTCTTCAACAAAACGGCTGACCAAGTTGCAGCTGCCCGCTACGGCGGTGCAGCTGTGAATGAACAAACGAGGCATGGGCACTTCGGGGCCCTCAGGTCCCCCACGGGGCCCTACAAACAATTATGGTCCAAAACTAACTTGGCACTGGCACTAATAGTGCCTGAGGAACCCCGTTCACCGGGCTCCTCCTGGGACAATCACTCTGTCCCACCGTGTGCCCTCTGCAGCCCCACTCACCGGGCATTGGGAAGGCTCTCCTCTGGTCACCGGACTCCGTGTAACACCGCAAGCAGAGCTCCCACTCTGCCTCACTCACCGGGGGGGGCTCCCTCCACCATACGGGGGCCCCGCTGTGACTCCGTTGCAGTGCTGCTGGACTCTCTTCGCCCGGTCCCCCTTCCTGGGACCGGGACTTCTCCGGGAAACCTGCGAGGCTCTGCACGGCTTCCCCCAGGCAGGGGGAAGCGGAAATGGAGCCCACCAGGCTCCGCCCACAGTCAGGCACGGGCGCCTGTTTTCCGGTTTACTGAGACGGGCCGCGGCGGTGACTTCTCTCGTCCGGCCGCGGCGGTAACTTCTTTCTTTGGCCGCAATGCGGGGTGGGCACCCGCTGTTGAAACACAACACCAAGCGGGGTGGGCACCCGCTAAGCAAATAAGCGGGGTGGGCACCCGCTGTAAATCAGCACAATTGTGGGGTGGGCACCCGCTAAATCAATAAAAGGAACACGGGTGGGCTCCCGCTCCTCTGGGCAGAATGCGGGGGAATCCCTACGTCAGGAGTCCCTCTGCCATTATCGCAACTCAGCGCTGCGGAGCCCTCGCACTCCTATTTCTTGGGCAATAAAAAGATAGCGCTCCTCATCTCCTTGGCAAAAAGAAATGTAGCGCTCACGAGGCGCTAGGGGTTCTTGAAGGTCCAAGGCAAGGTCCTTGGGGCACAGCTGGGACCAGGGAGGCCAGCACACAGGGCCCTCCAGCAGGGAGGCAAGCCCCCATGGCAGTTCCTCCTGGGCCCCAGCAGCAGCACGCCCCCCAGTCAGGAACAGCACAGGAACAGAACATTTTCATGGGGTCACAGCCCCTATACTTATACTGCCAAATCTCTTTGTCTGTAGTGCAGGGCATGGGGGAACCAGATGCAACTGGTTCAGGGGGTATTTGGAGCACTTTGTTTTGCAAGCTCCTCTTCCCCTTTGTCAGGTGGGGGCTAGGTGATCAGACACACCACAGGGGGCGGAGCCAGCATTGTACAGGCTAGGCACAGCCCTATTCAGGGACCAGGGACTTCCCCTCCCACTACTCATAATGTAGATGTCCCATTCAGCCTAGCGCTGACTCACCCTGCCCCTCCTGGAACCACACACACGTCCCAGCCCCTGTCACTCACAAGCCAGACATGCAATTCACATCTGGCAGGCAGACACATAGCACACAGAAATGCCAACTTCTAAAAGTGGCATTTCTAAAATAGTTATAATAAATCTGCGCACACCATTGTGCAGCATTTATTATCACTATTCCAAATATACCAAACTTGACCACGCTGCGCCTCTCATATCAGGAATTACCACTGAAACACTTATCAGGGAATCCCCAATGCATTCCTCTGGGAGGGCAGCCCCACAGTAGTGAGAAACCAAAATGGCTGTTTGTCACTACCAGGACATGTCACACACTTAAGGTACATGTCCTATCTTATACCTTCAATGCACCCTGCCCATAGGGCTAGCTAGGGCCTACCTTAGGGGTGACTGACATGCGGTAAAAGGGGGTCAGGGACATGGCACACACTTTAGGTGCCACGTCACAGCGGCAGTAACACTGCGCGCACAGGCCCTGCAATGTCAGAGGCCTGAGATAGGTTTGAAAGGCTACTTTGGTGGGTGGCGCAATCAGCGCTGCAAGCCCACCAGTAGCATTTAATTTACCAGCCCTGGGTATATGAGATACCACTTTACAAGGGACTCACAGGTAAATTAAATAGGCCAAACAGGTGTAGACCAATCTTACCATGTTTATCACAGAGAGCACACGCACTTTACACTGAACAGCAGTGCTAAAGTGCCCAGAGTCCTAAAACCACCAACACCAGGTCAGAAAAATGGCTAGGAGAAAGGCAAAAAGTTTAGGGATGACCCTGCTAAAAGGCCAAGTCCAACAACAGCCGTCTGAACCAACCATAACCTTTGATTGATCAGGGGCCGCAGAAAGGAATGCTCTGCATTCGCTTATTAAATGTGGACAAATGCAAAGGAGATATGGCAATGTCTCCTGGTGCAAACTGCATAGATGACCCATGCTGGAGGCATGATAAGCATCCCATCCGTATCTGGCAGAATCCCAGTTTATATTAAACAATAAGTGGTTCAATAAGGTACTTATAAATCACTCTCTGCTTGTAGCAGTCAATGACAAGGTGGGCATGCTTTCTTTTCTTTGAGCTGGGTCGATCTGTCATGAAGGAAGCTGTATGTACCACTTTGTTTAAAGCTGTTTTGAACTGGTGGTGGGCCAGATGTTGGTTTCATAAGACAGCAGCACCTTTTCTTTCGAGTCCCTCTGTGAGGGCTTTTGACCAGCGATGCCCCTGAAGGTTGCAGGTCATTACTTCAGCCCAGATTAGGTTCTTTAAGGATCCTATGCTGGCTGCTTGTGCTGAGTGCATATATTTCAGAAATCTAGACTTCTGAACTACATGTTTGGTCACTTAGGGGCAACATTATGACCTGCTTTGCGTTGCGTTTGCACCACACAACGTGGTACAATTGCGATGCAAACCTTAAGTGAGATTAGTGGAGCCATGCAAGGCCACTTTGCGTGGCCCTGAGTGGCTCCATCAATCTGGAGTAAGGCAACACAGCACAAATGGCTGCGTTGCCTTGCGCTGACCTGGGAAGGCATTCCATGGGCATTGCATGGGTCTTCCCTCGCAACTCCCATGGATTTTGACAATCCCAGATTCAGCAGAGTTGGTAAATCTGAGAATGCGCCAAAAGATACGCCTTCCCAGGAGAGGCGTAACGAGGAGAAATATCTTTCTCCTTGTTACTTCCTTTTTCTATGTGTGCTGCATTCTGCAGGATACATGCAAAGAGAAATATGCCTCTCAGGGTTGTTTTAATGCAGGAAGGTGCCCCTTCCTGCACAAAAACCATCATGCATGCAATGGAGGCACCCTTGCAGCATGGTGCAAGGGTGCCTCCATCGGCGCTAGGCTGCCAAAAGGGCACTGATGCAGGGGAAAAGGCAGGAATGCGTCAGATTGACTTAAATATGCCACATTCCTGCCCTTTCCCTGTCTCGTAGTGTGGCGCAGCACTGCGTGACAAGTTCGTAAATCTACCCCTGAGTTTGAATTGCAACCTAATCTGGGCCGGTGATGTGTTATGTGGCAGCTGGAACAAAGACCTGAAAATGGTGCTCTGTGCTTTGTTGAAAATTTAACCAAATCTCCCTGGAAATGCCTCTGTGCCATTGTCCAGCACAGGATTCATTTTGCCCTGATTTTCTTCAAGATGGTTTCCAAAGCTGTTGTTTTTAACGTGATTTGAAAGGCAAGTTGAAGAGATGCGATTTTTGGTTTGAGTGAAGTGAGGTGTGCTAAGTGACCTTCTTTGTCATCCAGCCTGCATCCAAGGTGTTTGATAGAATTAGTCAAACGGCGCTTGTCCATGAAGCAGGTACCTCTTTTCTCTCTTTTTCTACCAAATACTACAATGTTAGTTTTTTCTAAATTTATTGTCATTGTGTTTTGAGCGACTGTGTTTATACAATGCATTAATAAACCTTTGTAGCCCTATCGCCATTTAACTGAAAAGTACTACTTTGTTCACGTAGAACAGCGCAGTTATGGGATGATTAGCAAGTTTTGGAGAGCGGCTGACAACAGAATCCAATTCGGTCAGTAGATCGCCGATATATAGAATAAAAAGTGGTGGGTCTTAATTCTGCAGGAAACAGTATTATTGTTTCCCAATTTTACTCTGGCCCAGGTGTTGGAATAAAGCAATTGAATACCATGCAATAGTGGTGTTGGAATTTGCCAGGCAGCTGGCGATTTATGTGGTCAAAAGCTTTACTGTAGTCTATAAAACAGCACTAGAGTAACTCACCCTTGCTTATTCGCTTTTCTACAAGCATCATAATGTCCACCTGATTGTTGGTGGTGTCGGAGAAAGCACTAAAGCTGGTTTGATTGAATGGGATTAGATTCCTGGAGTTAGCCCAGGCGTCGAGATCTTCCAGCAGGAGAGAGGCGAAGTATTTGGCCTCAACATCCAACAGAGCAATGAGGCGGTAGTTGTCAGGGGTCGCCACTGGGCCTTTCTTGTAAATTGGGTGTAGAAACGTACCTTGCCAAGATGACGGAATGGAATCTGTAACCACGAATGTCTGAAAAGGTTTTCCAGCAATGTAGACCAAAAATCGTCATCCTGTTTACAGATTGATGCTGGGATGCCATTGCGACCAGGATACCCTGCTTTTCTGAATCTGCTCACTGATCCTTGTGGCTGTGAAGGTTAAGGCAAAAAGATGAATCTGATCAAGGCTGACCTGGGGGGCGTGGCTTGGCGCCCAGCGGAAATGGCGGCGCACGGGTGAAGCTCCCGGAGGATTCTCGGGGAAACCCATTCTTAAGACCAAGATGTGACTCATGGAGGACGGCGGTGAGCAGATGAAGGTTGGGAGAACACCCTGAAGCCCTCGTTACCATTATTCATCACCAGCAAGTAAATTTAACTCGATGTTTTGATCTCTGTCAAACGCGCATTTTCGCGGCCGCCATTTTGAATTTTTACCACGATCGCGGACTTTTTCCTTTTCATCCTGAACTTCTGTCAACTCTCATATTGACGTTTCCAGTGTATCCTAACACCTAATTGTTGCTGGATGCCTCACCATTTCACTGAAGTAGGAGGTTACAGTGAGTAGAGACAGGATATTTGGAAGTTCGCGGAAGGAATGCTTGGCGGCCATCTTAGGATTTTTGAGTCAGCCTTCACAGAGAGCATTGGTTTTTCGTCTCACGTTGTTGAAGAGGAGTGAGCGCGACGTGTTTACTAATATTTCCACAGACTGTTTTTTGATGCACTCAGCACAACTCAGCTTCTGAAAATTGTTTGGCTCCTCTTCAAAACACCGAGATATAATGCTATGTATTGCTGCAACAGGTAGATGAGGATGTTCTGAGGATTTTGCCTAGCGATTACTTTAGGTTCTTCAACGAGTCCTCATAGAGATTGCTCCCTTCACTCCCACACTGTTGACTGGTGGTGGAAGGGCTTGTTCAGAGTTTTATGGGCAGAACAAAAGCACTCAGTTCCTCTAACTTCAAGAAAAACATTTTTATTAAAAATTCAAGAATTTTCACCGAATTTTCTAAGCTTGAGGACTCTTTATTATCCTTACCTCAGCAACCAGGAATAACTATGGATCCTTCCTCTGGTCCTACCGGGAAATCTCTCACCAAACGCCTTAAGAAGGACCCTCCCTCACCACCTAAGTCAACCTCGCCTGTATCGTTGGAGTTACTGCTTGAGGAAATCAGGGCCCTTCGACCCTTTATGGAAGAGACCAATACCAAGCTGCAAATTTTAACAGATAATTGGTCTCAATTAGACACGAGAGTTTCAGCAGTTGAAAATACTGTTTCTTCCCTAAAAGACACATGCGTAGGTGTTTCTCAGCTGCACTCTCAGGTCTCCACACTTCAGAAACAAGTTGAGGAGCTTGAAAACCGTAATAGACGGAACAACTTACGCATTTATGGCCTGGGAGAAGGACTTGAGGGTTCGGACTCTCTCGCTTTCTTTAAATCTTTTCTCCCTAAATTACTTCACATGCCAGAGGGGACTCAACTCAATATTCAACGAGCTCACAGGCTGGGCCGAATCCCATCTCAAATTAGTTCTTCACAGAGACCAAGAGGAGTCATCTTATACTTCTTGGAGTATACAGATTTGCTGAAGGTGCTTTCGGCGGTTAAAGCTTTTCCAAAAATTACATGGTCAGGTTCGTCTTTATTTTTCGCACAAGACTATGCTAAAGCTACTGCTAACAGACGCAAAGCCTTCCTCAATATGAGAGCTGATCTACGTTCCTTGGGGGCCAGATATGGCCTCTTCCATCCATGTCTCTTTAAAGTTACGTACAACAACAGAACAACGGTGTATGAAGATCCGATACTTTTACAAAGCTTCATTAACTCTTGCAAAACAGTCGCTATGGATTCCTCTGGACCCTCCTCTTCATTTAATACTTGACTGATTGTTTTTTCTCTCACAAGTTCTTCAGATTCTGGTTTCTCAACCATAATACTCGGTCATCTTAGAAGTGCTTTTTAACAGTTGGTGATATATCTGATATTGTTCTCATGATGTTACGGAACGCGTCATATTGTTTAGTGTTTATAGTTGGTTCTCCTGTTTTTGTTTTATACGATAAATGTTTCACGAACATGTTCTGACGCATCTCCTAATCCTTACTTGTCATTGTCTCCACAGGTATCTCTACTCATGTACTGTGGTTTTTCCTTGATCCTCCGTTTTGTTGATCCCGGTTGTGTTGCCTATTCCATGTGGTCCCATCCATCCTCCCGTATATCCTTAATCCTTCCTTTGTAGGTATGTTTTTTTCCCGCATTTCCTTAAGTTTGTTATTTGGTATGTCTTTTGTTTTTTGTCTTTTCTTTTTCATTGCTTGCATCTATTCATTTGCTGGTGTCTCTTGTATTATTAAATCTTCTTACTTCTCTGTATCTATCACTTTTTTGGTCGTTATAATTCTGCTTATTTCTATTTTCACATTTCCCTCTCGCCCACTTACCCGATTCTTCTTCTCTCTCATTCTGGTCTTCAACTCACACTTCACGCTTTGGCTATTTGATATGTCTATTTTTCTTAACTTTGAAGTTGAATTAATCGCTCTTTTCCTGTTCTGCCTCTTTCTCATTTTATATTGCTACTATAATGAATTGGACTTTTGTTTCACAATTTCAGTACAAATTGTTTTTAATTACTTATGTCATTAAAATTGATCACTTGGAACATTAGGGGATTAAATTCTCCCATCAAAAGGCAAAGAATTCTTACCTACTTAGCCAAATTAGAAGCCAATATTGTATTCTTGCAAGAAACCCACCTCTCGGATGTTGAATCATTAAAGCTGAAAAGGGGTTGGGTCGGGGAGGTCTTCTTTTCCCCTGGTGATGGCAAACGTAACGGAGTAATGATACTGTGCCGTAAATCCCTTTCGTTTGCATTTGTGTCCCAGGATTCAGATGCTGATGGTAGATGGTTGAATGTTAAATTATCTTTGAAGGGTGTTCCAATTTCTCTTCTTAATGTCTACGCCCCTACATGTGGAGAACCTTCCTTTTGGCCCACACTGGCTAAGCAAATCACTCAACACATGGAGGATAATTTCATTTTGGCGGGTGATTGTAATCAGACCTTTGATCGGTTTATTGACAGAAATTCCAAAGTTTCCTTCATTCCCAACAAGCCCCATAGGTCTTTTGTGCATGTTATTAACCAACATAAACTCCTGGATGCTTGGCGTCTTTGTAATCCGACTACCAGAGAGTACACTTTTTACTCCCCTTCCCATCAAACTCAATCAAGGATTGATTATATATTTGTCTCTCACAACATATCACAAACTCTTACAAATGCAGAGATTGGTCCCATCTTACTGTCAGATCACGCACCTGTCTCAATCGGCCTCGATATTATACCTAAAGTTACAGGTCCCAAAAGATGGTGCTTTAATAATGCCTTCCTTCTAGATCCAAAGTTTATTGCCTCGTTCACTACCTTTTTCGATGAGTTTTTTAGTTGAATCAAACACATTCCATACCATTTTCAACTATATGGGATGCTTTCAAAGCCTCAGCGAGGATTTCATAATCGGCTTTGTTGCAAAGAAACAAAAACTTTTCCGTAAATTAACTAAAGATCTCCTTCAAGATATTAAAAGACTGGAACATTCTTTCTACACTTCACACTCGAAGGATTGCCTCACAGCTCTTTTAAACGCCAAAATGCAATTTAATAAGAAGTCAACGGAGGATGCTTCTTTATATTTGTTAAAGTCCAGTGCAAAATTTTACGGGGGCAAAAATAAGGCTGGGAAACTATTGGCTAGTTATTTAAAAGTTACACACAATAAGCTGAATATTGAATCTATTTATGACAATAGATTAGACTTAAAATTTAAAGATACTGAAATTTTAAATGAATTTTCTCTCTTTTATAAGTCCCTTCACGCCTCCGAAATACAACCCTCTGACAGTTCCCTTCTGCACTTTTTCTCTGGTATCCAAAAACCTCAAAACACTTTGCCAAACTTATCCTCCCTGGAGTCCGATTTAACATACCAAGAATTGTTAAATGCTCTTCAACATCTCAAAAGGGACAAAGCACCGGGACCAGATGGTTTCACCGTAGAATTTTACCAACACTTCTCTAAACTCATAATGCCCAAACTACGTTCCCTATTAAATTCTTTTAGTACATTAGGCAGTTCCTCGGGTTCTTTCTCAGAAGCTCATATTTGCCTTATTCCCAAAGAGGGCAAGGATTCTAAATACTGCAAAAATTACAGGCCTATATCCTTGGTTAACATAGACTACAACATTTTTTCCAAAGCATTAGCCATACGATTAGACTCCTACTTACCTGATTTATTGGGGAAAGAACAATCTAGATTTGTCAAGGGGAGATTCATAACTGACAATACGAGACTTCTTTTTAACCATTATCTAAATCTTCCCACTTAAAACACCCCCTCGCAGCAATAGCACTAGATGCCGAGAAGGCGTTTGATAGAGTTGAATGGACCTTTTTGTTTTACACTCTCAAGTGGTTTGGCTTTGGCCTTAAATTTACGTCCCTGATTTCTCTTCTCTACTCCAATCCTCGTGCGGCTGTATGTGCCAACGGCTTGATCTCTCCATTTTTTGATTTGTCGAGAGGAGTGCGTCAGGGATGTCCTCTTTCCCCTTTCCTTTTCAACCTGGCTTTGGAACCTTTTCTCTCTAAATTACGTCAAAATCCTGATTTATATGGTTTTCAATCATTAAACTCTCATATTAAACTCGCAGCATATGCTGATGATATTCTGCTTTTTATGTCCAAACCAGGTGACTCAATCCCTGCCTTTTTGACGGAGGTACAAGCTTACTCTAGCATCTCCGGATATAAATTGAATAACGATAAATGTGAGATCTTGCCCTTAACTAAGTATACTTTCAAATCGGATTTTTGTGCCTCCAACTTTACCTGGAGTCCTCATCACATTAAATATCTAGGACTACATGTGACCTCTTCGATATCGGACACGGTAGCACTATGCATGACCAAATGCATACAAAAGGTTTCGGACTTAGCCGCTAAATGGCATCCCCTCTATTTATCCTGGTGGGGTCGCCTGGACAATATAAAGATGATGTTGTCGCCTATAATTTTATACACCATTTCTAATATTCCGGTCCCTATTCCTAATTTTTTTTTAAGAGGATCAATTCCACACTCTCTTCCTTCCTATGGAATAATAAGAGATCCCGAATGTCTTTATTTAAATTAATTCGTCCTAAAACAGAAGGTGGGGTTAACTTCCCCGATTTTCAGACATATCAGAAAGCTTTTCTCCTACGTCAAGCCTCCCTTTGGTTGCTTGATTCTACAGAAGATTGCCCTTTATGGACTACAATTGAGCGTTTCTTTTTATCCCCTTTCTCTTTTCACGAATACCTTTCCTTTTCACGCAAACCACAGGCTATGTCCACTCCCATAATCAAACTGACCTCTAAGCTTTTAGAACCCACACTTATTCCCACACACAATATTACGGATTCATTCCTCAACTCCACAATCTGGCACAACAAAGATCTGACTATTCATAGTAAACCTTTCTACTGGAAGACTTGGCGACAGAAAGGTTTGGTATGGATTCATCAGTTATTTTCACAATTAAATTTTTATCTTTTCCCTCACTTAGTCAATTATTCAACTTACCTGCCTCGAGCATTCACAAATATAGATTACTCAAAACTGCTGTGATGGACAAATACACTCAATTATCCGCCACACCCACTACTTTCACTTTGTCAGATCCTCCCTCTCATCTTTGCACTTTGTTAAAAACTAAACACAAAGCTTCCATTATATATAGGTATTTACAGGGCAAGGACATTGATAGGCAGAAATCTAAAACAGAGGAGGCATGGGAACGAGATTTTACGTCATCATGGCCAGTGTCTTTTTGGAATAAAATATGGATTAAACTGCGTAAATCATCCAGGGCAGCTAACACAATACAGACGTTGTTTTTTGTATACAATAGACTTTTACTTACACCGAGCGCCTTGAGCAAAAGATTTGCGACTGTTTCAGACGCTTGTTGGACATGTTCCTCTTCAAATGCTGACTTATTTCATATGTTATTCTCTTGTCCAATTGTACAAAATTTCAGGAAACAGGTATGGTTTCAAATTAACCTAATTTTCTGAACTAAATTTTCTTTTTCCTTTATTCATGTTTTCTTAGGTAGTCTCTCACCTTGTTGGGAGAATGTTACACTTAGGGGCCGATTCCGATCTCGGTCGGAGGCGCACCCAATACCATTCGGTCGGGAAAAAAGCCATGCGAATGCCTGTTTCCCGACCGATCCGTACAGCATACCGAACGAGTAAGTACGATGCGCACAACAGCACAGAATCCGGCCGAGTCGTACTCACCCAATCCAGGTCCTGTCCTCCGACCGAGGCGAATCCGGAAATGCAGAATCGAGTCGCACGGAAGCCAAAATGCAGCCCCGTCCGGCCGAACAAGTACGATGCGCTTTCCGTACGCGCCGAACCCGTCGCTACGCATGGCACGTCAAAGCATCCGGGAGAGGCGCACATAAGCTCCGATTCGCGCCACAACACGATCCACGGCTACGAGGCGAACACGCCAGCGACGAGGACGACGCGAAGCGACAAGGTCGACGCGAAGCAACGAGAAAGACGAACGACACGAACCAACCATGAATCCCTTCGTCCCGATCATACCAATATTCTACATTTACTACCGGAACAGGCACGGACGCGTACGGCGCAGAAGGTAAGTCAGACACCAACCACAAAACACATACAACACGTACACGACACATCACACACACACAGAGGGATGCAGAATTTACTTACACCAGCAACAGCAGCACCATAGGGGCGGGATGCCCATCACCAATGCCACATATGCACACAGGGGCCTGAATGCGCACCACCACCCCTACCCGGGGGGCCGGATGCCAACCACCACTACCACCCTTAGCCAGGGGTGCCAGATGCCCACCACCACTACCACCCTTACCCAGGGGGCTGGATGCCTACCACTACCACCACCCTTAGCCATGGGGGTGCCAGATGCCTACCACTACTACCACCCTTACCCAGGGGGGGCTGGATGCCTACCACTACTACCACCCTTACCCAGGGGGGGCTGGATGCCTACCACTAATACCACCCTTAGCCATGGGGGTGCCAGATGCCTACCACTACTACCACCCTAAGCCAGGGGGCTGGATGCCTACCACCACTACCACCCTTAGCCATGGGGGTGCCAGATGCCTACCACTACTACCACCCTTACCCAGGGGGGGCTGGATGCCTACCACTACTACCACCCTTAGCCATGGGGGTGCCATATGCCTACCACTACTACCACCCTAAGCCAGGGGGGCTGGATGCCTACCACTACTACCACCCTTAGCCAGGGGGGTGCCAGATGCCTACCACCACTACCACCCTTACCCAGGGGGGGCTAGATGCCTACCACTACTACCACCCTTACCCAGGGGGTGCCAGATGCCTACCACTACTACCACCCTTACCCAGGGGGCTGGATGCCTACCACTACTACCACCCTTAGCCATGGGGGTGCCAGATGCCTACCACTACTACCACCCTTACCCAGGGGGCTGGATGCCTACCACTACTACCACCCTTACCCAGGGGGCTGGATGCCTACCACTACTACCACCCTTAGCCATGGGGGTGCCAGATGCCCACCACCACTACCACCCTTACCCAGGGGGCTGGATGCCTACCACTACTACCACCCTTACCCAGGGGGTGCCAGATGCCTACCACTACTACCACCCTTACCCAGGGGGCTGGATGCCTACCACTACTACCACCCTTAGCCATGGGGGTGCCAGATGCCTACCACTACTACCTCCCTTACCCAGGGGGGCTGGATGCCTACCACTACTACCACCCTTAGCCATGGGGGTGCCAGATGCCTACCACTACTACCACCCTTACCCAGGGGGTGCCAGATGCCTACCACTACTACCACCCTTACCCAGGGGGGGCTGGATGCCTACCACTACTACTACCCTTAGCCATGGGGGTGCCAGATGCCTACCACTACTACCACCCTTACCCAGGGGGGGCTGGATGCCTACCACTACTACCAGCCTAAGCCAGGGGGGCTGGATGCCTACCACTACTACCACCCTAAGCCAGGGGGGCTGGATGCCTACCACTACTACCACCCTAAGCCAGGGGGGCTGGATGCCTACCACTACTACCACCCTTAGTCATGGGGGTGCCAGATGCCTACCACTACTACCACCCTAAGCCAGGGGGCTGGATGCCTACCACTACTACCACCCTTAGCCAGGGGGTGCCAGATGCCTACCACCCTTACCCAGGGGGGGCTGGATGCCTACCACTACTACCACCCTTACCCAGGGGGTGCCAGATGCCTACCACTACTACCACCCTTACCCAGGGGGGGCTGGATGCCTACCACTACTACCACCCTTAGCCAGGGGGTGCCAGATGCCTACCACTACTACCACCCTTACCCAGGGGGCTGGATGCCTGTCACTACTACCACCTCTACCCATGGGGGCTGGATGCCTACCACCAACACCACCCCCACTCATAGGATGGACAATGCATGACACAACCAGCACACCACAACCTAGGGAATGCAAGAAAAAGACATCCCTCCAACACCATGACAAGCGTGTGTAGACTGTGTCAAATGCCTACAACACTGAACATGACTTTGAACATACAATGTGACCCCCTATCACATTTGCCACACATATATGTGTGTGGCCCCCACAATGCAAGCAGGCCATGACCATTGTGGCAATGGGGTCCAAACCGCCAACATCACAGTGACCAAAATGTAAGGGTGGGGCCCATAGCTGAAGCACATTTTGAACATTGTGGCAATGGGGTCCAAACCCCCATCATCACAGTGACCAAAATGTAAGTGTGGGGTCCATAGCTGAAGCACATTTTGAACATTGTGGCAATGGGGTCCAAACCCCCATCATCACAGTGACCAAAATGTAAGTGTGGGGTCCATAGCTGAAGCACACTTTGAACATTGTGGCAATGGGGTCCAAACCCCCATCATCACAGTGACCAAAATGTAAGTGTGGGGCCCATAGCTGAAGCACATTTTGAACATTGTGGCAATGGGGTCCAAACCCCCATCATCACAGTGACCAAAATGTAAGTGTTGACAAAGAAAAAGCTGCAACTGCCAAACTGCATGGATGATTCTTGGTCACAGAACATAAAACACATCAGTGGCAAAGTAGTGCATGTGTCCCATTGCAACATAAATTGGGGGAGGCAAATACTGCAGTGCAAATAACACATACCTTTGGCCATGTGCAGACAAACAACACCCATGGGGGCTGACACTGTCAACATTCATCAATGACACAATGACAGAAGTGACCATCAGAATGCAGACCCACATATTTGCACCAATGGGCACAAAAATGCAGATACCCAGTGGAGACTGTAGATGTGAGGTGAACAGATACCAAACCATGGCAGCAATGGGACACACAAACCATGATCATTGTGCTGACCGATGACCTAGGAGTCCCAGGGACAGCAGGGGAAACCCACCAAACTACATACAGCCAATGGCACACCCAAGATATGCCAATGCAGTGGTGCAGATGCACAAACACAAACAGGCAGACCCACACTGCACATCATACACAACAGGTGAGGGGGGGTGCCAGTGTCCCCAGGCAACCACACAACACATGAGGAGACCTGAATACCAATCATACAGATGTGCATACAGTGCCACACAAAGGTAACTCATGGATCCAAATCCCCTATGTGGGCAAGCAGGCATTGTCAGATGAGAGGGAGCACAAATCACACATGTCACACAGGCACGTAGGAACAGCAACTGACACAGCAAGACACAGACACACCACAGCACTACCCCCAGGGCCCCCACAATGTGGTGACCCTGGGCTGCATTACAATCCCACTGTGATGACAAAGCTAAATGTCGTTCACACTGTGAACCACAGTCATGTGTCCTGAGCAACAAACTACCATCACACCTACACAAGCACAAATCAATCAGCACGGCCAGTAAGCCAAGGCCAACATGGAGGCAGGGGCCTAGCCGGGCAACAACTCTCATCTGCACACACTCAACACCACACCCCTCGACCTCCAACAATGTGCAGCAGTGAAGCACACATGCACTGGTGACATTGCACATGCACCCATGACTATTCCAGGGTGGTGGGTGGGAACCAAGGTGCAGAAACACATCACACATGGCCACTCAACAAGACTCCTGAATGTCTGACACACTGCACACTACGTGGTACAGTGGTACATGGACATGACGGCAATACCACACCAACCAATGGGATCCCAGCCACAGTCCCACACCAATGAAGAAGCCAAGGTCACCCACAAAGAACACACATAGACAACAACCAACATTGCAGCCCGGACCCTGAGGAGTGCCAGCAGTCACACACACAACGTGTCACAATCACTGAAAGATAACACAAACTGGAAATCACATGACAGGGGCAAACAACAAGTGCCAAGGGGAAACCTGACTGTGACCCATCTGCGTCTGCACACAAACTCAGCCCTGACAGCAAACACACCTATGGGTGACACCCTGATGACCAGTAATGTGCCATGCACCCACATCACAGAGAACCCAGGGAGAAGACTTTGGGGGAACATAGGTCAACTCAGCAAGCATCACAAACAGGTACAACACTAGGGATCACAGCATGCACAGCTAAACGGAAGTGAACACACAGACATGCTCATACAACACACACCTTGGGCGCAGGCAATGTCACAGGAGTACACACTGCCATGAGGGGACTCCACTCCTGTGTGAGGAAAGCTGTGCCATATGTTGCCTCAGTAGGGCCCCATCATGTCAGCTGAGCACTTGGTCACACAATCAACAATTAGCACCAAATGAAGGCTCCCGTCACATCAGCCTGGTCATGGAAGTGCCAACGAAATCATCAGCACAGATCCAACACACTTGTATAGCAATGTTGCACTGACAACACAGATGAGTCCTTCCCCATTGATGCCCAAACCTGCATGTCCAGTGGAGATGGCCACACGGTCAGGGAAGTAGACGAATTGAACAATGGCAGGCACAACAGATGTGCAGGGGTGGAAGCCACAGATGTGAATTTGCTAATGTAAGTAGGAAATCCCATTGCCAAATACTGAACACATGACACCCTCAGATGCTGCTATGGATGACATGGATACACCACAGGATAGGACACATTCCCCCTGGACCACATGGGTTCCTGCACAGTAACACTTCATTATCATGAGACCAAATATCACCATCACTGCAGCAAGGGCATGGTTAGCATCATCAACAACATGTACATCAGAAGCATAAGCACTAGAGAACAGAAAGTTGCTTTATTCAGCATATGTGTGAATTGAAAACTGAAAGTCCAGAAAAAACACAAAGGCCAATGGCCAGTCCATTGTCAAAGTCCAAACAGGGTGACAGTGGCAGATGTCACCCTACGCAATGCCTGCATTGCACAAAACCAGGGACAATCCACTAGGAGGGGCAACCGGGGGGGGCAGGCCAGGCACCGCAGGGACAGGATCAGGGCTCACCAGGAGGAAGCAGGGAAGGGGTGGTGGGTGCTGGAGAGCCACTGACAACTGCAGTGGAGGTGTCTGACATGGTGTGTGCCGGCACAACTGGGGGCATGACTCAGATGTTGTGGGTGCCGGCACGACTGCAGTGGACCCTGCAGATGGAGTGGACAGGTCCGCCACTGCAGTGCCCAAGTCAGACAGGGTGGTAGTGGACTCCACTGCAGTGCCTACCACCAGGGGAGGAGAATGGGGAACAGGCAAGGTGGGCTGGACAGAGGGGAGGACACCCTCACCACATCAGTGGCACAGACAAGCGCAGCGGGGGTGTGGTACCGGGAGAGCAAGTGGCAGGGGAGAAGGCTGGATCCTCTTGGGGATGGTATATCTGTGGGTGGGGGAACCTGGGGCAGGGTGTGGTGGGGGCACCTGTGGAGTGGGGGCCTGAGGGATGGAGGAAGGAGACCTGGTGCCTGAGCTGCAGGGCGGCGGCGGGGTCTTGCTCTTATGACTCCGGGGGACTTGCGGGTGGGGGCCTCAGTCTGTCTGCGCCTGGGGAGGGTGTCCGGGGGCGAGGGGCACTCTGCTCCGTGTGGGTGGGCTTCCTCTTCCCCCTGAATGCTGTATCAGCTGGATCGGAGGGGAAGAGGCCGAGGTCACTGAGGAAGAGCCGCTGGGTCTTTGGGGTTGCAGGTGAGGCAAGGGAGGGTGCTTTGGAGGGAGAGGCAACTGAGGACTGCGCAGTGCTCGTGGATGCGTGTGTGTGTTCCAGGGCCCCATCCCCTGTGAGTCTGGTTTCAGTCCCCTGACTGTGCGTGCGTGTGCATTTTGTTTGTGGCGTGTGTGTCTGTGTGCTGGACGTGTGTGTGCTGGTGTGTGCCTGTGCCGGTGTGTGTGTGCTTGGGACGGGTAAGATGCTGGGGAGTGTGGATGGAGCAGAGGCAGGAGGGGTGAGGGACTGTCTGAGGAGGGACACTGCTGCCATCAGGGAGGAGTCCATGGACCTATTGCCCCTCTGTAGGTCAGACATGCCCGATGAGATGCCCTCCATGAACGACACCAGCTGAGTCAACAGAGCGGTGTGCGCATGGAGGACACTCAGCATGGCTGTCTGCCCTACATGGAGCTGGCGAAGGAGGTACACAGACTCCTCACTCAGGCCAGCAGGGGACACAGGGGCAGGGGTGCGGTGCCTGGCCCAAAGGAGACACGCTCCCGAACATGGGAGCCTCCACGGACCTGGGGAATGGGAGCCGATGGGAGGGCGGTGGTGGTGCTGGTGGTGGCGGGGACAGCAACACTAGCTGGGGTGTGGTTGCTGCTGACACCCGCCTCCATAAGGGAGTCATCCTCCGAGTTGCTCTGGTCCTCAGCTGAGGTGGATGGTGCTGAGGACTCCTCGGTGTGGCTCCCCTCGCCCTCCGTGCCACTGGGTCCCTCCGACCACTCCTCGGCTGCTGACCCAGTCTGGCTCTCCGGCTCCTCCTGGTCCGTGGAGCTGTCCCCTTCCGTGGCCGTGGATGTATCTGCAAACAATGGGGAAACAGACAGACATCAGTCACCTGCACCAAACGCACACACCACTGTGAGCACAGCACATTACCGAGCAAGCCCTGGCATCATTAGTTGAACATTGCTAAAAGTGCCCTAACTGAACAGGAGAAGCCAATTGTCAGTCTGATGCCAACCATGGCACTCACATCCCACATGGCCTTGCACCCATCTGTCTGGTATCTGTTGGATAGCAACACCCCAGTGTGGACACATGCACCACCTACACAGTAGTTGGACAGTGCAGAGGACACAGTGTAGCATGTGGACATGCACACATCACAACTCTTGCCACTGAGTCAGTACAGGTTTCCGGATGAAAGGGATGCCCAGAGTCAAATAGGAAATGCATGTGATGCATACCAGCGACAGACACCATGATGCACCCATGTCCTGATAGCCATCGCCACAATGGTGTGCATGTAGCACATGTCACTCCCCTGCAGGATCACCAATAAGTAGACACATGCCATGGCGGAGGCATGACTGCTAAGTCATACATCACTGTCTCAGTGATGTATGACTTGGCAGCCAGACAACAACACTCTGCACTGTGTCACAATAGTAGGTCATGGGGAATGCAAGTCCTGGAGCTGCACAAGTGCACATGTACATCCCCCACACAACACATCATCTTAACCCTCATCTGTCCAGGTCATACCGATTTGACATATGGGAGACCTGTGACACTACCCTCTGAACCTGAGCCCCTCACAATCTGCTGTGAATGGGAAACAGCTGCCTGAACTTCACATTCGCATACCCCAGTCTGCACGGGCAGCTGATCAAACACCTATGTGACACACAAGTATCGTCTCCTATGGTCACATCTCCAGTGGCATGCTGAGCCCCTACAGAGAAACACCCCAGCAGTCCTGGCAACAAATCCACAGCACACTGACACAGAGGCAGACACCTGAGGGGTCAAATCACTGCGTACAATGTGTCAGCTGATACACGGGAGTGGGAGTACAGAGTGCATTGCATGGCCTGGAGTAGGCATGACTGTCCTGCCCCACATGAATGAGGGATGAGCCCTGGACAGTGGATAGCTGGCTATGTATGTGTGACACACGTAATCTGCACACTCCTGGGGCCCAAACATTGTTCCCACCCACTGCATGGGTGTGTGCCACATACCCCAGGCACATGTGGTGGCTCAGCTCAGCAAGTGGACCGCATATCAAAGCAACACGCAGATTACATGTCCGAACACAGGCGTTGTGTGAACAATGGACCCACCCATGATGCCCACAACAGAGTTAGGGAAACAGATGCTGTCCCCCACCTTGAGTGAAGCAAACTGCAAGGACACAGTCCCAAGTGACACAATTCCCTGAATGTAAGGGCCACACCTGGGTATCAGATGAGGAGTGGGCAGTGCACAATAGAGGGACATGGCTCCTGGACAACATGACTGCTGTACTGTGGCAGTTGAACCAGGCCAGAGGAGGGCACATAGCATGTAATACAGAGTTCACAGTGCAGTCTTTGACTCACCCCCTCCTTGCTGCTGTCTGGCCTTCAGCTGCCCATCCAGGTCTGGAAACACCACCGCCAGGATCTGGAGCATGTGGGGGGTCAGGGTCCGTGTTCCGCCCCTCCTGCGAGGAGGCGACAGCTTCAGCTGGACCCGTGCAATCCTCCGGGTCCAGCCCCGAAGGTCCTGCCACCTCTTCTGGCAGTTGCGGATCCGGCGCTTGTAGACCCCCACGGACCGGACAGCCCGGACGATGTCCTTCCAGATCTCCTGCTTCTGATGGGCATTAACCTGTCAGGATGACAAAGTGAAAAGGCCATTACTACACATGCAACATATCCGTGCATGACACAGTTGTATATACATGTCTCAATCACAGGGGCACATGATGTACACAGGCAGTGCAACGCTGCCCATGGACAGTTTGCCAGAAGTCACTACATGGTATCATTGCATGGGAAGTAAAACCTTGTTCAAATGCACTGTCACTGCACCATACCTGTCCAGTGCATGTCACTACACACTATGGGGGTGACAACTACTCAGTGAGCCTGCTAGCCAGTGGCGTGCAGACTTTCAGCCTTGCTAGTCAGTCAAAATGCACATTCAGAAAGGCAGTGCACAGAACACTCACCTGCTCCCCTGGTGTCCCATACAGCTTGCTGTACTGTGGAAGTAGGCTGTCCAGCAGGGCCTGGTTCTCCTGAAGGCTGGGGCTCTCTCCACAGTACGTGCCATTGCAGGGTCCAGAGGGGGCAGAGACAGCAGCAGTGCAGTGGCAGATGTCGTCCTGGAGCATGTAGTGCAGGCAAGTGAGCTCTCAGGGGAACAGCCAGCGATATATATGTGCTGGAGAGGCAGATACTGTCCCATGTGTCCAAAGTGATAGGTCCAAGTCGTTTGCATCTTCTGAATCTGGCCAATCCATGGAATAGCAGCACCAATACACGCCCATAGCATCCTTCAAATCTTCAACTTCATGACATACATGATTTTGCAACATTGTTGTGGGTGACCAACTGAATTTCCAGCAACCGACTCGTTCGAATTTCGAAAACGCGTCCGTTGCCAGGCTAGGCCATTGTCAATGGGTGCGCACCGATCGGTCTATTGCTGATCAACGCGTACAGGGGTACAACGCGTACCCGCACACATTGAATGCAATGGGCCGGCCGGGGCACCGATCGGTCCATTGCGGTACAACGCGTACAGGGGTACAACGCGTACCCGCACACATTGAATGCAATGGGCCGGCCGGGGGCACCGATCGGTCCATTGTGGTACAACGCGTACAGGGGTACAACGCGTACCCGCACACATTGAATGCAATGGGCCGGCCGGGGGCACCGATCGGTCCATTGCGGTACAACGCGTACAGGGGTACAACGCGTACCTGCACACATTGAATGCAATGGGCCGGCCGGGGGCACCGATCGGTCCATTGCGGTACAACGCGTACAGGGGTACAACGCGTACCCGCACACATTGAATGCAATGGGCCGGCCGGGGGCACTGATCGGTCCATTGCACGTACAGGGGTACAACGTGTACCCGCACACATTAAATGCAATGGGCCGGCCGGGGGCACCGATCGGTCCATTGCGGTACAACGCATACAGGGGTACAACGCGTACCTGCACACATTGAATGCAATGGGCCGGCCGGGGGCACCGATCGGTCCATTGCTGATCAACGCATACAGGGGTACAACGCGTACCCGCACACATTGAATGCAATGGGCCGGCCGGGGGCACCGATCGGTCCATTGCGGTACTAACGCGTACAGGGGTACAACGCGTACCTGCACACATTGAATGCAATGGGCCGGCCGGGGGCACCGATCGGTCCATTGCGGAACAACGCGTACAGGGGTACAACGCGTACCTGCACACATTGAATGCAATGGGCCGGCCGGGGGCACCGATCGGTCCATTGCTGATCAACGAGTACAGGGGTACAACGCGTACCTGCACACATTGAATGCAATGGGCCGGCCGGGGGCACCGATCGGTCCATTGCTGTTCAACGCATCCCTGTACAAGTGACTGGCATATGTCACCATGCCTAACTCAGATGAACATATGCCAGCCACAGATAGCTCCCAGGGAGTGAGGGGCACACCTACAACACGACAGCCTGTCCAAACTGTATCATAAGGCATGTAAGGCTGCATTTCCTATTGTGTGTATGTTGGTGTACATGTTGTCCTGTGGGTGTCACCTGGGGGCAGCCACCCCCAGGCTGTGCACGTGTTCATGGGGACAGGATCCTGGGTGTTACGTGTACATGACCACTGTGATGTGCAACTGTTCATATCTGTGCATGTGCCATGGTCACATTTCACGGTGGTGTATGTGTATGTCATGTCACATACCCTGTGAGTCCCATGTGGGACGGTATGTTTGAGCCAGGGTGTCCCAGTGGCACAATAGTGATGGTCCTCCACAGTCTGTGTGCATGTAGTGTTTACAATGTCTCTGATTTCATGTGCACAATGGGAGACAGTCTCCACATCCACGTTGTGTGTGCATGGACTTTGATGTTGTGCGTGTGTGTGTCACAGACGTCCATGTCTGTCCTGCAGTGGCAAGTGGGACCACTACCTGTGGGGGTCATGGTTGTTTTGCTCTGGTGTATACCTGATACTCCATGTAATGCCAGTGTCCATGTGGCAATACAGGGTCCCTGGGAATTTACCTGTCGTTGAGCTGTGATGCCTGGGGCACATCTGTCCTCACATGTCACTGTGGGGGGTGATTGTGACACGGCAGCAGGAGATGGGAACTGTGACACGGCCTCATGATATCCAATGGGCCAACCTGGGACTTATTGATGCCACGTGTTGAACCGTGATGACAGATGTTGGCCATGTATGTACCATACATGTCCTTACGGAACTGCACACTTCATGTAGTTGTGCCTCATAATGATGTATGTTGTGATATTGAGTGTGTTCAATGCCGCATATGTGGGGTGACTGACAATCTTGCTTTCTTCTCCTCTGCACTGCAGGGCTCCTGCTGTCCATCGACCATTCCCAGACCTGGCAACGATGGTGGAACGGGACAGCATCCGACGGTACCGCTTCACCAGGCAGCTGATTGAGGATTTGGCAGTGCAGTTGGCCCCACATTTGCAGCCTGGCTGGCCGTATCCTACAGCGCTGACCCCCAAGGTGAAGGTGATGGCAGCCCTACACTTCTTTGCCACCGGTACCTTCCAACATACTGTGGCGACTGCTGGTGGGATGTCACAGACCATGTTGAGCCGTGTGCTCCGCGATGTTTTGGAGGCAATGTTGCTATTCCTGAACCGGTACATCTATTTCCCTAGACTGCAACGACTCACTGACGTGAAGAGTGACTTCTATGCCCTGGGGAGGATGCCGCATGTCATTGGCTCTATTGATGGGACACATGTGGCTTTGGTACCACCACAGGCCCAGGAGCAGGCCTACCGTAACCGCAAGCACTACCACTCGGTCAATGCACTGGTGGTGTGTCTTGCAGATATGACCATCACACACGTGTGTGCCCGTTTCCCTGGTTCAGTACACGATGCCTTTGTGATGAGGAGTAGTCGCATCCCCAGGATGATGGCACAGATGCAGAACCAGCGTGCCTGGCTTGTCGGTGTGTACTGACTTTGTGCCATTGTGTGTGATCTGATCTGTAGTATTCCGCCCACTTTTCCAAGTCAGCTAATGTGCACTTGTCTGTCCGTAGGTGACTCGGGATACCCCAACATGCCGTGGTTGCTGACACCCCTCAGGAACCCTGTGACACCAGCCCAGATGCGCTACAATGAGGCACATGGTCGGACCAGGAGAGTGATTGAGCGGACATTTGGTCTCCTGAAGAGCCGCTTCCGCTGCCTGGACAAGACAGGAGGGTCCCTCCCATATGCCCCAGCGAAAGTGTGCAAGATTATCATCGTCTGCTGCATGCTCCACAACCTGGCAGTGCGGAAGGAGTTGCCTCTCATCCAGGATGACAATGACCAACATCCGCCACCTGTGGAGGATCCTGGCCTGGACCACGATGCCAGTGATGATGATGATGATGAGGGTGATGTCCGCACACAGCTCATCACCAACTTCTTTAGCTGAATGTGAGTATCCTGAGGTGTCATGTCAATGATGTGAGTTGGCATGATATGTGTAGGTGGTGCTCTGGTGCTGTTGGAGTGTGTCCATGGGCTACTTGACTGGATGTGTGTAGCGATGTGTGCTTACAGGTGGTCTGTACTCCCCAACAGTGTTGACATGCTAACTTGGTTCTGGGTGGGTATCTTGTAACATGTATTGTGCATGAGTTTTGCTGTTCTGTCCTGTTCTCCATTGCTTTTGACTGTGTGTCATTTCTGTCCTTCACAGGGTACTTTCAGATTCGTTTGGTCAACTGTGTCCACCGACGACGTGATTGTACTTCCAGGGTGATAGCTGTTGTGTCCCTACAGGTGATGTGCGCAACACCCATGGACTTCCTTCCTTCTACAGTTGTTGACTGTGTGCCCGCTGCCAGGTGGGATTACCTTGCATCTGTAGTGGTTACGACATGTTGCAACTGTGTAATAAACCTGTGCTTCACTTTGTGATGTGCGTTGTCTGTGGTCACACATTTGACTGCCATTTGCTTACTGCACCTGTGGGCTACTTGACTACAACTGGGAATAGGTGTGGTGTCTGTGCATTGCACCGTCTTCCCTGGCAACATCAGTGTAGGCAATGAGTCAGATGGCCTAGGTGTGTATGTGTTGTGTAGCCCTGGTGGTGTGTCTCCCTCATATGTGTCACGTTGCCTTTACTCACATGCCTGTGTTGTACTTGCTGTTGCAGTTCGCATACACAGTGTAATTTTGCAGTTCATCATCCCCATGACAGCACCCACGTTGGAATCACAACAGAGGCAAGTATGGTGTATTAGTGTGTTTATTGTGATACATTTGTGTGAATAGTGCATAGGATGGTTAGTGCTGTACATATATCTTGCAATCAGAAGTTCCTAGGTGAATTGAAAGTCCTGGTAGACAAAATCCCCAGTATCGGGGCCACAGTTGTCTGAGACATTGGTCCAACTTGTACTCCCCATGTAATGTGTGGGAGTTGTGTTGCCGTCAACAGGGTGAACAGTTTGTGCACAAAGGTGAACATCCAGAACAGGTTCAGGCTTCCTGGGAGTTGCACTTGGCCATCGGCCTCTCACTTGCCCCTCCTCGGATGACCCCTCTTCTTGGGGGGGGGGCCCTCAAGTACAGGCTGCTGCGGTGCAGGGGACTCTCCGCCAGAGTCATCCTCCCTCCCTGTGGCAGTTGCAGTTTGTTCAGCACCAGATGTTGTTGGCACACAGGGAGGTGTAGACTGGTTGTTGTTCATCTGGCGGAGGCATTGTAAAATGTCCCTGTGCACCGCCGTCATCTCTTGCAGTGCGTCCCACTTGGACTCCACGCGGGACATGTGTGAGTCCAAGCGGGCATGATGGGCAGCCTGCTGCTGTTTCATGTCTCTGAGGAGCCCCACTACCTGGCTGAGATCTCCGGTGCTGGACTGGTACGCATCGGCTATGCGTACCAGTTGTGGGTCATCATGCACACCAGCAACCTCTGCAAGCAGCGACCTCTGTCTCCCACCCCTCCCACCACCCCTGCCGACATGTGCAGTGCGTGCAGTGGCACGCACAGATGACCCTGGTCCCCCTTGGGGGTTGGTGGTGGTGGTGGTGTCCATGGCCCCACGTTGGTCCAGGGTCCCTGTGCTGGTGTTGCTCCTTGTTCTGTCCATGTCGGCAGGGATGGTATTTGTGGTGACAGTCGTTGGAGGGGTGGGTGCAGGGGGTGCAGCTGGTGGTCCTGCTGGTGCTGCAGCTGGTGGTCCTGCTGGTGCTGCATGTTGACTTGCACCGGATGTGCCAGGTTGGTCTTCTTCGTCCGAGGAGGGCAGAGGCTGTACGACACCAGTGAGCTCCGCATCCTCTTGAGCCTGGGACTGGGACTGCTCAGTGTCTGCTGCTGTGTCCCCATAATCACCTGTTTTTGGGAGACACACACAATGTATGTTATGTTTCTGCAGGCATCAATGGTTGACACACCTGACAGTTGTGACTGTGCCTCTGGGTGCGGGCCTGTACATTGCATTGTCCTAAGTCGTCACAGTCAGGGGTTGATATTGGTGTAGCACATTGTCCTGCATTATTTGGGCATTTCTATGTATTTGTTGGGGTGTGAACATGGTCTGCATTGGTTGTATTTGGTTGACAGCCGGCCCTCCTTCCCACCCAGCCAGTCAGTTATCCCACCATGGACTGTGCTTGCATTGCAGGGAGTGGAAGTTGTCTTTCAGGATGTCAGTCAGTGGTGTCCTGCTGTTGGTTGGTGCACAGTTGCCAGCAGGGCCTTGTGCTCCCCACAGCAGTAGCCAGTGTCAGCCATCTTGTCAGTCCTTATCCACTCCCTGTGATGTGAGCATGGTTCAGGGTGGTGTTGATGGGACAGTTGTGGGGGTGAGCTATGTCTGTGAATATCACTCCCATCATGCTATTGCCTCCACCCCACTTCCCAGCATTCCCATACTTACTTGCTTTTGTGGGGAGTTCAGCGTGTGTGGGTGTGAGAGCAATGGCAAGATGGCTGACAGTGGTGTCCTGCTGTTGGTTGGTGTGCAGTTCCCAGCATGCCCTTGTGCTCCCCACAGCAGTAGCCAGTGTCAGCCATCTTGTCAGTCCTTATCCACTCCCTGTGATGTGAGCATGGTTCAGGGTGGTGTTGATGGGACAGTTGTGGGGGTGAGCTATGTCTGTGACTATGACTCCCATCATGCTATTGCCTCCACCCCACTTCCCAGCATTCCCATACTTACTTGCTTTTGTGGGGAGTTCAGTGTGTGTGGGTGTGAGAGCAATGGCAAGATGGCTGACAGTGGTGTCCTGCTGTTGGTTGGTGTGCAGTTCCCAGCATGCCCTTGTGCTCCCCACAGCAGTAGCCAGGGTCAGCCATCTTGTCAGTCCTTATCCACTCCCTGTGATGTGAGCATGGTTCAGGGTGGTGTTGATGGGACAGTTGTGGGGGTGAGCTATGTCTGTGACTATGACTCCCATCATGCTATTGCCTCCACCCCACTTCCCAGCATTCCCATACTTACTTGCTTTTGTGGGGAGTTCAGTGTGTGTGGGTGTGAGAGCAATGGCAAGATGGCTGACAGTGGTGTCCTGCTGTTGGTTGGTGTGCAGTTCCCAGCATGCCCTTGTGCTCCCCACGACACAGCAACAGTGTCAGACATCTTTGATGGGCCTTTCCACTCTCTGTGGGATGTGCATGCGTGAGTGTGAGCTTGCTGGGCCATGTGGTGGGGGATGTAGAGCTGTGCCTACGACTCCCATCATGCTAGTGCCTCCACCCCCCTTCCCAGCATGCCCATGCTTCCTTCCTTTTGACTCTGCTTCCCTGTGGGGTGGGCTGCCTGTGCTGACAGGATGGCTGGGAGTGTTGTCCTGGCAGTTGTTTGGCTAAAAGTCCCAAGAGTGTCCCTGTGCTTCACACAACATAACCCAGGGTGGTGGTTCTTTGTGGGATCTTCAGTTAGGATGTGAGGCATTGCATTCTCCCAGGTGGGTTCTGTGGAGTATGTGTTGAGGGGGTGTGTGAGGGGAGGTGCTTGTGACTATGGTCAGTGCTGCAAGTCCTCCTTCCCACCCAGCCAGATATCCCACCATGGAACCTGCTTCCATTGCAGGGAGTGGAAGTTGGCTTTCAGGATGTCAGGCAGTGGTGTTGTGCTGTTTGTTGGTGCACAGTTGCCAGCAGGGCCTTGTGCTCCCCACAGCAGTAGCCAGTGTCAGCCATCTTGTGTGTCCTTATCCACTCCCTGTGATGTGAGCATGGTTCAGGGTGGTGTTGATGGGCCAGTTGTGAGGCTGAGCGATATCTGTGCCTACTACTCCCATCATGCTGTTGCCTCCACCCCCCTTCCCAGCATGCCCATGCTTCCTTCCTTTGACTCTGCTTCCCTGTGGGGTGGGCTGCCTGTGCTGACAGGATGGCTGGGAGTGTTGTCCTGGCAGTTGTTTGGCTAAAAGTCCCAAGAGTGTCCCTGTGCTTCACACAACATTACCCAGGGTGGAGGTTCTTTGTGGGATCTTGAGTTAGGATGTGAGGCATTGCATTCTCCCAGGTGGGTTCTGTGGAGTTTGTGTTGAGGGGGGGTGTGAGGGGAGGTGCTTGTGACTATGGTCAGTGCTGCGAGTCCTCCTTCCCACCCACCCAGCCAGCCAGATATCCCACCATGGAACGTGCTTCCATTGCAGGGAGTGAAAGTTGTCTCTCAGGATGTCAGTCAGTGGTGTCCTGCTGTTGGTTGTTGCACAGTTGCCAGCAGGGCCTTGTGCTCCCCACAGCAGTACCCAGTGTCAGCCATCTTGTGAGTCCTTTTCCACTCCCTGTGATGTGCGCATGGTTCATGGTGGTGTTGATGGGACAGTTGTGGGGGTGAGCAATATGTGTGACTACGACTCCCATGATGCTATTGGCTACACTGACTTGCCCAGTATACACAGAATTCCTTCCTTTCAGTGGTCTTCACTGTGTGTTGGTGTTGTAGTGGTGGCTACATGTCTGGATGTGTTTGTTAGTTCTATTTGTGCCACTGCCTAGCTGTAGTTGTAGTTGTGTTTGTACATGTGATGACACGGTTAAATGTAACTTTGAGATGGCATGTGTTGTGTTTATCTGACTGACATACACATTTTGGGATGATTCTGTTCTGGTTGCTGTGTAATTGCAATGAGTGCATGGTTTGACTCTCCCCTTGACAGTGATGTGTGTGTGTATTGTGGCAGAATATTGTGTACATTTGTTGTGTACTCACCAGGCTCTGGGATGTTCTCTAGTCCATAGACGCTCACTGGCGGAAGGATGGCCCGCACCTTCTCCTCCCAGGGCCTGAGGTATACTGGCTTGGCAGGAGGGCCACTGCCGGTGTATTGGCTCAGGAGGTAGTCCTTATTGAGCAGCTCCCGGACCCTCCTGCGCACGTCATACCGCCTGTTCTGGATGTCAGTCTTTGTGCGCAGACATGGTGATTGTGCATTCACCCTGTTGATGATCCTCTCCCACATCTTGATTTTCTGGGAGATGGGGGTCTGTTGGACCAGTGTGCCAAACAGCTGTGGCTCTACCCTGAGGATCTCGTCTACCAGGACTTCCAATTCACAATCTAGGAACTTGTGATTCTTCTTGGGGGGCATGGTGATGGGTGGTGATGGTGAGTGATGTGTGTGTTGGTGTGCAGGTGAGGGTGTGTGAGTGTGTGTTTTGCTGGGTGTATGTGAGGTAGCTATTTGTTGGTGTGCTGATGGTGTGTGGCTTGTGTGAGGGATGAGCTGTGGGTGTGTGGTTGCTGTCTGTTGAGTGCTGGCAGTAGAATAGCATTTGCAAAGGATCATGGTTGGGATTTGTGTCCTTTATATGGGTGGAGTTGTGGGTGTGTCTTTGTTCTCTGTCCCCACCCCCCAGTATTTATTGGCTTTGTAATTGCTTGTTTGGCCTTTTTTGTGTATTTTTCCTTAGTACTTTTTGTGCATGTTGGAAACGTTCTTGTGACCGAGTCGGACCCTGCATTTGTCTCGTACGGTCTTCTCCGTTTCGTTCACGCTGTGTTTGTGCAGTTTTCTATGCTGCGTACGCGTCGGTCGCGGTGTTTTGTGTTACTTCGGCTCAGTTTTGTATGCGTGTCGGTCGTACGGCTTGTCCTCCGTTCGACTCGGTCGTGGTTTTCGCGCCTTGCATCGTACTTAGCGGTTTGGAGTTCGCGTGTACGTTTCGGTTGGATTTGTTCCAGGTGCGTGTCGGTCGGTTCGATTCGCGTGTTTTTCCGGCCGGATTGCTGTTTTCCGTGCGGCTCGGTCGTTCGGCTTGGGTTCAGTACGTGTCGGTCGGATTTTGCACGCCTTGCATCGTACTTGGCGTGTCGGGCGCCACAGGTACGTGTCGGTCGGAATAAATTCCGGCTCCGAGTCGGTCGGTGCTTTTTCCGGCCCGAATCGGAATCGACCCCTTAATGTTAAAATTATTGACTTGTTATTAGCGGTTGCATTACAACAGATCACCGTAAATTGGAAGGATTTCTCTAAAATCTCCTACAAGGCATGGTGGTATGCTGTTTCCCATAATCACATGTTGGATACCTCCTTTGTTTATCCTATACACATGGCAACAAAACGTTTGGATTTGTGGTCACCTGTTACAGTATATCTTGACGCTTGTGCCAAACGATGTTCCCAATTACAACCATCCCAGCAAAAAGTTCTAAAACCCCCTTGAACCCCCTATATGTTCCTACAATATCTGTTAATTAACTATTTTTAAGATTCACTCGTATTGTATAGATCTTTCCATTTTTACCCATAAGTCCGGTTCCTTATTCTCTACTGTAGCAAATTCTATTGTAATGACATGTATTTAATGCTATGAATTCTGTATTGACACCTTTACTTCTATTAATAAAATTTTCTTTTTGAACTGATCAAGGCTGACCTCAAAGCTTGTGTCCAGATTGTTTTGCTTGCTATTTCTGAGTGGTAATTTAGATTGTTTCATTAAATCACCATAGAGGGAGTGAATGTGGGTGCAGGGGCAACGTTATTCCCCATTACATTGCACTCTCAGAGCCCCTATACAGGCAATAGATGGTGATCAAGAACTCTTTTGAGTTTTTATCTCGGCAAGCAAGAATGAGTTGAATTTGCCACATTTACTTTTGCTTTTATTTTGCTTTCCAGATTTTTTTTGTAGGAACGACATAAAGCCTTTTTTTCCACCAGCAAGGATGAATTCACAGCTGAGGATTTGAGTAATCTTGCTTTCTTATTAAGTAATCTTTTCTGAGCCAAAAGTTCTTTTGTGAACCAGGGGTGCTTGAAGGTAGGCTTGAAATCTCTAAATGAAGAGACGGAATGCAAACTGCTTCCAAAAGAATGCAGTAACTGCTGAACAAAGAGTTAACACTCACTGATTGTGTAAGACGGAGCGCTACACTAATCGAGTAACACTGATTTCCAGTGTGCGTATATGTTGTAGCTTCTTCCGTGCTCCATTTGACCCGTTTCCAACTGTTTTGGGCTTCATTTGATCCAATGAACTCTGAATGTGAGTGCACTCTGATGGGATTCTGTATAAGCAGCCTCTGGGGCATGTGGTCGCTTTCACAGCGTGGGATGATAGAAAAAGAGAAGGTCTAATTCTTTTAGCTTATTCACAAAATCTGAGTGTAAGTTACTACTAAAAAACATACGTAAGTACAGCATCATCCATGAACAACCACTGGTGCTGCAACAGTCTCCCCAAAAAAATAATGTAGGGTAAGGCATTAAAATAAAACCCCAAAGGAATCATGTTATGTTAAATTAAATGAATTAAACTAGTTAAAAATATAAATAAATGTAAATTATTTTAATTTTGCAATTTGAATGGGTGATGACCAAGGGCCAGATTTAGTGCTTGCCTGCCCTGTCACTGGCAAATGCAGCTCATGCATTGGTCTGCCTGCCCTTTGTCCTCCTAGATAGATTGGAGCCAGACCCTGGCAAAAGGGAAGAACTCATCACAACCAGTTGAGGGTTAGACAAAGGGTGTGTCTCCCATACACAGACCAGCACTGGGTCTCATCAGTACACTCCTGGACCTGTGGAGACTCAGAAGAAGGACTTGCCTGCTTTCTGAAGACTGAAGGAAGACTGGACCTGCTTATCTTAAACCCAGGATCCCAGAAGTGACTCCAAGGGTCAGTTGCCTGACCTCTTGTTTGAGCTACAGGTATACAAGACGCTTCCAGAGGCCTTTCCTGCAAATGCCCAGGTGAGCTGTGCCAACAGATTCTCCTGAAATTGCCGTTGGACTCTGCTGGAGTGAGTCCTGACCCCTAAGATGTGTCCAGGCAGTCCTGGAACCTTGGATGATGTCAGAGTGCACTACGCCAGACTGAACACTGCACGAACTGGACACCAAGTGACAAATTTGAGTTTTTGGGCTGTTTGCGTTGCAAAGAATCATCCCCACGAATGTGAGTGGATTTCTCGAAGGCCAACATGGGACCTGCATCTGACTACCGACATGACTTTCCTGGACACAGACCCCAGACTTCACTGCCAGGAGCTCTTTGCATTGACAACAACCTCCCCACGTTTCCCGCCAACATGAAGTACCGATCAGCAACCAGCTCTTCGCGCAAACGATGACCGCACCGCCAACGCGAAGTGTTGACCGAAGCTTCTTGCATGCAACAGCACTAAGTAAAAAGGTAAACTTTACACTGGGACGAACATGGACCCTGTATCTGGCCCGTGCTCCATCGCAATCTGCCTGAGATTTTGGCTTTGCCCCATTCCAATGCGGCTGGTTAACTGTGATTTGTGCTTTGTTCTTCTTGGTGCTGTTTTTACTTAGAACTTTAATAATTCATAACTCTGGTCCTACTTATTTGATATTTATCGTTTTGGTGTCATTTTATTTGTTAAAATGTTTTCCATTTTTTAAATTTGTTTGGAATTTTCTTGTGTTTATATTGTATTACTGCCTCAGTGTTGCATAGATATTTTACACATTGACTCAAAGTTAATTCACTGTAGGGAACCAAAGCACTCCCTAAGAATTGTAATGTCCAGACAGTATGGACTCTTATTCCTTAGATGAGGTTCTGTTTAATATTCAACATAATCACGATAATATATCGGTACAGTTAAAAAAACACAGGAGTTGTCGTCCACAAAAGATGATCTAATTTACAATCTTTGTTCACGTTGATTAGTCCAGAAGGAACACAGCCAACACGTGTTTCATCAACTTTAAACTTTTTCAAGGCTGTAAAGTCATTTACAGAATTTATATTCTTTTTGCTCTATAAGCATATAGCAGATGTGAGCATAAGCAAAGAAGCTTATATCCTGATGAGAGAAAGTGCAGAAATTTCCCATAATTATCAAAAGTAGGTAAAGGGCAGATGAAACGATGTGAAACTCAAAGAAATAGTGATTCCAGTTCTGAACGAGTCACGAAAGCCAGGGCCAGGCAATAGAAAAGATATCCGTGACCACTAGATAAAAATGGCCAGAAAAGGAGCCGTAATAGAAAGTGCGAGAGTACAGAAGCACCAACCAAGATAAGCCCGTGAGAAACCATACACATGTCATATAGAAACCACATATTATATGTGTATGAAATATTGTAAAACCCACCTAAATAGGTGGGAACGTGGTCGGTCTGGTCCTGTTTCTTCTAACAGTCCGTCGTAATAATAATGTCAGAGAAGTCCAAAGTTCCAAAGAAATCCTTCATCATGAGAAACCAGGGAACCTCAAATGTCTACAGTATTACAACAAACAATAGTAATCATGAGGATAAAGTAAAACAATACTTATCTTAGAAAATTAGACCAACTGCAAGAGTGACCTAGTACTCACTATCAGTAACACAAGCGCAGCATCCCCTGATCACTGAAGAAAGTATACCAATGAAGTCCCTACAGCAGTAAACCAGTCTGGAATAGAATGAAAAATGTATTTCCAAACCGCACTATCAGTGCTGTAATGATAAACTCTATATTTAAGTTACTATAGTCTAAGGGGCACATGCATCAAGAATGAATGGGAAATTGCATGCGCAATTTGCGAGTACCAATAGGTACTCGCAAATTGCATGCTATTTCAAGAGTGCAACGGTGTCAAAATGACACCCTGTTGCACCCTGAAATTGTGATGTGCACCCATGTTGCGCACACACATGCCCCAAGGGCATGTGTGTGTGTAACCTGAAACCTTGAAAAATGCACTTTAGTGCATTTTTCAAGGTTTTTGCAAAATACAGACCAGAGTAATTTCTCTGTATTTTGCAGACCCAAATAGCGAATTTGCTATTTCTAAGGGTACATGCATTGCATTTAAGGAATCGCAAAATGCGATTCCTTAAATGCAATCGCAATTTAAGAAATCGCAATAAATTGTGATTTCTTAAATTGCAAGTGCCTTTCACTTTGATGCATCGCAAAAGGCCTTTTTGCGGGCGCAAACGGCCGATTTTTGCGAATCGCACCGTTTGCGCTCTCAAAAACCGTTGATGCATGTGCCTGTAAGACCCTGTAAAAGTTGCTATTGTCCCAATTTAAACAACCAATAGATCAGAAAGCAAAAGAGGCCAGTGGAAAGAAATACTAACTACTAAATAAAACACCCGTGAAATACCATATCAAGAGCATGCCAGCAGATAAAACATGAGTACGAAAAGTTGTCGAATCAACGAAATGTTTAGCAGCCTTGTAATGGACTGGATAGCAGCCTAGTTAAGCACAAAAGATGGAGTCCATGAAAAGCTCCCATACTGAAAGAGTAAAAGACATGTGATAAGACAATAAGTCAACTTTGGAAGTAACGCATGACTAAGTGATCCCCTAACGGGATCCCCTAAAGAAAGGGTTAACGTATAAAGTGCATTCACTATAGCCAAAAATGAGATTTCAAATGTTTATAGGCTGAGCTCCCTTACTGGTCCCTTAGGTATCTGATGAGACGCTTAGCGTTATCTCGAGAAATTGTAATAAGCGCTCATGTTATTCAAGGTTGATGAACGCTGAAAAAAATGCCGCCGTTGCAGGATGCTTAAGAATCTGCGAGACAGCTATGTCACAAGACTCTATGGGGGCATATTCTCAAGAACGTGCGATAAACATCGCCAAAATAGGTTAACGCAAGTTTCCATATCGCCGTCTATCGCGGGAAAATAACCCCGTGTCAACGTGGCATTCACAACACGGCGGTAACATGCGATAGTACCCCGATAACGCGGCAAATGTCCGTGATAACACTACCGGGACGGCGATAAAAACCACAACCCAAACGTGAAAAATTTGCGATGGGCCCAACCGCGATAGAAAAATCGTCGACAAGCAGCGCCAGGCTTGCAATACCCACGTCATGCGGGTAAAATCACCATAAAAGCAGCAAAAAAACCAGAAAGAAATAAAAAAGACATAACAACTGCAAAGCACAATGGAAGGAGCTGGAGCAAGTATAGAGGACAACCCGAACCCCACAAGCCCCACGGAGGACCAGCCTGGGACCCCGGGGTCAGGGAAGGTCAAGAAGAAGAAGAGGAGGAACCCGCGATTCAGTCCGCAGGAAAACAGGATCCTGATTACGGAGGTGACACTCCCACCATCCAATTGCCATTGGTGTAATTGACAGCACTAAATGTTGCACATACACCTGTCAGAGCGATGTGCCAATGCAGAGGAGTGACATGCACACAGGGAATGTGACTAGGAATGAATTTATTTGCACATGCTGTGCCTGTGGTCATTTTGACCTGTCCCATGATTGCAAAGGACAGTCCCCATGTGACGTGCCTATGTGAAGAAATTGTGAATGATAGTGTCCCTTCGGGCCATCCCAGCTGCTGCTGCACCGGGGTGTGGTCCACCTGCCTCATCTTCATCATCATCGTCCGGTGCATCAGGCACTTGGATCCATGGGGCATTGGTGCGTACACATATGTTGTGCAACACACAACATGCAATGATCATCTTGCACACTATTTGCGGGCTGTATAGGAGTCTTCCACCTGTGCTGTTCAGGCACCTGAAACGTGACTTCAACACGCCAAATGAGCGCTCTACAATGCCCCTGGTGCGTATGTGGGCCGCATTGTACTGCCTCTGGGCCTGGGTGTTCGGGGCTCGGAGGGGTGTCATCATCCACGGGCAGAGTGCATATCCTTGATCACCTGTGACAGGGGAGAGAGATGTGTCAATCGGTGGTTCGGCATTCTGTGTTGGCAGGCTCATCAGTATATTGGTGTGTGATGTGTGGTACTTTGGGATACATGTCTGACATGTCTTGCATGTGGCAAATGTGCGGCATCCATGTGTAGTAGGTTGCCTCACAGCTGCTCCTCACTCCCCCGAGCCTATTTACTTGTGTGCGCGGTTGCAACACTTGCACTCCTAGGACACACCATTGTCATGACTGTCTGCGCATGTCTACAAGCCTGACAACGACACTGATATATTGGCCATTGAAGCTGGTCGTCCACGTGTGCGTAGGCCTATGGTCGGGACATGGAGGGAACAGAGACACACGCAGTAGTTGCCTAGGTGGCCATCCCAGAAGTGAACCACGCCCTGAGCCCCGGGCTATTGATTGCCACTCCTACGCTGGCACAGCCCACTCCGCTTACGCTTACAGGGGGGGGAACATGGCTACATGTCCAGGGTCTACCCCACTGCCTGAGGTAACATGGTAGCGCCCACTGTCTACGACACTACAAACACCAGCAGTATATGTCCACATGGACATGTCTGTGCTCTGCATACTTAAGTCTGTCCAGCACATCCCCTCCACACTTGGCATTGTGTACATTCTGATTCATGGGTCACTTGCCTCCCTCGCACATACTTGGTTCCCGCCTCTCACCACATCCTGCTATTGTGTGGCAGAGGTGCCATGACGTGGATGGCTTGTCTGCATGTGTTACAACATTACCATGTGTTGTCGTGTCTGGTGGTGGGCATGTTGTTTGGCATGTCATATGTGATATTGTAACATGTGCATTCCCACAGTTGTGAGTTGCATGATTGTGGAGTTGAGGTGTGTGGTGTGTTCCGTTGGTACTTACAGACGAGCAGTGCATTTCCGTAGGTGCCATCCTGGAAGCGCTGGTTGATGATGGACTGTCGGAAGATGTATGAATCATGCACACTGCCTGGGTAGTTGGCGACGACGTTGGTGAAGAGTCCCCGGTGGTCCACTATTGCCTGCACATTGATGGAATGCGTGTGCTTTCTGTTGCGGTAATTGTGTGCAGTGTCGGCAGGGGGCACAAGTAGGACATGTGTGCAGTCAATTGCCGCCAACAAGTGCGGGAAGCCAGCAATGGCGTAGAAGCCTTGCTTGGTCTCCAGCTGTTCCTGCGCAGTGTGGGGGAAGTGAAGGTTCTGGGGTACCAAGCTGATGATGGCATCCAAGACAGGTGTGAGGAACTTTGATAGAGCTGGCTGTGAGACTCCTCTGACTCTGGCAGTTGTTGGTTGGAAGGTACCAGAGGCCAACAGGTGCAGCACAGCCAGCAGCTTTGTCTGCGGAGGGAAGTTGGTTCTCCGCTGTGTTGGTACCGTCAGCCTGTGGGCAATGTGGGTCAGGATGCAGAGAATGGTCGTCTTTTTGAGCCTGTAGTGGGCAATGACTTCCTCTGGCGTTAAGTCTCCGAGGCTGGTGCGTTTTCGGAAGGACCGCTGTCTCATTCTGCGCTGCCTCGGTGGTAGTCCCGGGGGGGGTGGGCCTGGGGGGGGTGGGGGGCCTGCGGGGGGTGGCGGTGGGCCTCTTGGGGCTCCGAGCTGCATGATCAGTAGCTCCATGACATGTGTTGGTCTGCCGATGTGGCTCTGGGCTGGGCTCCCTTTATACTGCAGGTTGTCGTCCTGCTTACCACCAGTAAAAGGCAGGTGTTAAATCCCTGCTGCTAACGCGCCTTATCGCCTGTTTTTGGGTCACATCGCAGTTCGGGCTGGTCATTGAGAATATCGCGAAGTGGTGTTTTCGTGTGTTTTTGCACGGGAACGCCTACTCTGCATATCATTAGCGTTAGTTGTCGCTCTCATCCCATTGATGTTTTTTGCGGCAGCTATCGCTGGTGAACTGGTGATATGGGCAGTTTGCACCAGCTTGGGAATAGGGCGATGAATCTATCACCACTTTTGCCGCGCTAAACTGCCGATAAGTCGGCGATGAGTCCTTGAGAATATGCCCCTATATTGCATAGAACGTCTACAAATACAAGTCGCAAGCATCCACTTCTAAAAAAACATGACCCCAGCCAACGTACCAATTGTTACAGTGCAATATGAGGTGCAATTTTTCTGGCCACTACTACCCCAATTTTATTTGCCTCTAAGTTAAGTCTGACTACATTTGTGTCAAGATACCAGAGGGTTCGCGCAGCTTTATCTAATACCTTTTTGTGCTTCACCCTGGCAAGGAGTGTGTTTATTACTTAAGTGGGGCGCTCCCCCTTCCCCTCAAATAATGACCCATTTTCTTACAATCAGCATTTTAAATTCTGGAAAAAAAAAATTTCTATAAAATACAGCTTCAATTTTTGGGCAAACAAACTCAATTTCCTATTTTTTTTCTCACAGAAAAATACATTTTGACTTCAAAATACTAGTTTATATTTAAGTAAATACCTGGTCTCCAAACACCAGCTTCTCATTTTCATCAAGTACTCACATGTACAAATACTGCACATGGACAGAATCTGATTCAAACCTCCATGCTTTATGATCACATGCCTTGAATGCCTATAATTTGTCAATAATGATCACCATTATATCAGAGGTACCACTGTGCCAATGCTGGACACCGTTATAGCCAGAATGCTCACAATACATCGGGCATGGCCATTATTATATCAGGGATGGCCTCCATTATGTCAGGGGAGGCCTCAATTAGGTGGGTCATGCTCATCATATGTCAGTGATGGTGGCACAATTACCCAGAATGCCCAAAATATGTCAAGGATGACATTTATTATGCCATGGCCACAATTATGCCCGTAATGGACACAATTGTGCCAGAGATGAACCAGATCCGATGGGAAGCAACATATACTTTGGGGGGTCCTTGACACCTGGCATAGCTTCAAGGGAGCAACACGGCTTATCGGGAGAAACGCAATGCCAAAGACATATGGGAAGAGGTGCACACAAAAATGTGAACACATGCATGTCCACATAAAGGTGCAAGCACCGTAAAACTCCAAAGTAGATGCTTGTCTGGATCCATCTCCTGCTCTCCTCAGCTCCTAGGCTGATCATGCTCTCAACTCACACACTTTCTCTCTGGCTCCTGGCAGCCCAAACTTAGGTGACTCAATTCTGGTTACTGCTGGTACTTGTCTTTGCAGTTCCAGTGTTCACACCCATAGTGTGACTGATGGAGTGCGGCCTACAACATGTCCAATCTCCTTGTGACTTTACTAGAGAGTGGATACATATGGTCATGTTGCAAGCCCCGCAGGCCAACACAGTGTGTGTTTGTGTCTTACCATGAGGCTGTTAGTTTGGTTTGGAGGCTACCACTCTGAGGGTTTTGAGATGAGCAGTTCTGTTTTCTTTAATTTGCATAAATCCTCTGAATGATGTACTGGGCTGAGTTTCACTTTGGAGACCTACTTCAAGGCTGTTGGTAAACTCCAAGTAGGGGGCGGATCCACTTTGAAGTGGCTAAGACTCACACCTGTGAATCCAGTATTCCAATATGATTGTAGTGTATGGTATGTCTGGTTTCTGTGCAATAAAGTACTTGTCTTTTATAAAGAGAAGCACAGGGCTACACTGATCTTATTGTACTGCTGCCCAGCGCTTATCGTAGTAAAAACAAAATTCAATTGAAGGGGCTCGGCTAAGAGGTTGTGATTCCAACTATGATTCCTAGATAAACATTTGCACCCTCTATAGCATCTTATCTCCTTTCTCAGAAAACCTCCAGTGCCCATGAGACTTTTGTCCAAGAATTGGCATTGATTAGGCAGAGAAGATGTTTACTAGGTGTCTACTCCTTGCAAATATTTAATAATTTACTTCAACAGTTGGTAGTCAAAATGGGATTGTTGGAGTAACAGTCAAGGTTCTCACTGCAGGACATAGGCAGTGCATTTAGCTCAAACCTTTGCATGTGAAGCCCTGTTACGTGTTCAGTTGCTGCGACATGCAGCGCTGGTGGGTGTTCTTCTAGCGTGCGCTTTTCAGTTGATTCACAGGACTGTGGAATCATAGTCTCCCAGGACTTGGGCCGCAGCACCCTGATCCAAAACAACCAATCCTCTGTTCACTGGTGATGTTTGTCGTTGCTGCCGGAAGATGTCCAGCTTGTGCTAATTCACACTAAGATGCGGCTTAGCACTGCACTCCATATTGTGCACTCAATCCCCTGTCCTGAAAAAAAATAAAAAAACATATATGCAGGCAAGGTAGGGATGTTTTCCCCCCCTGGGCCTGGTGGTGTAGTCCCAGAGCGGGCTGAGTGGTCCGAAAACCTATTTTTTGTTATCAGTGTTGTGGATCGCAGATTTGAGCCCCTTAAGTTGGGCCAGTGCCCAGATGATTGTCGCTTTTACTTTTTCAAGGGAGTGGGCATACAGCTCCCCTCCCTAAGCCTTTTTGCAGGCCCTAGGGACCACACCTACCCAGAGCCGCTATAAATTAAATGTGGAGGGGGGGGCATGGCCCCCATCCCAAAGCCATTTTAAGGCCCCGGGGGCCTAATCCCTCGGAGACGCTTTTTATAAAGTTGGGAGGGGGCACACATCCCCCCCTTCCTCAGCCTTGTTAGGCACTGGGGACCCCATCCTTTTTTAGGGGAGGGGGCAGTGGCTGCCCTTCCCAAGCCTCTTTAAGGTTCCGGGGACCCCATCCACCAAGGCCAGTGTTTTTTTGAGGGATGGGGGCATCGGGCCCCCCGAACCATAGATCAGCCCTGGGGACCCCATTCACTGGGGCCCGATACTGGTGTCGTGTCCTAAGGATACCGTCCCCCGGAACACTGGTGTTCTCTGTCCAGAAGAGTGTGTGCAGCGTATATAATCTTTATTCCCTGCTCACGTTCTCCCGGGCAGGGAACACAACTTTGCTCCCATCCTTTCAGGAGCAGAAATAAATGGCGCTCGCGAATGGGCTGGACCAAAGTAAAAGAGCTGTCTCCCATCAGCAACATTGTGGGTGCAGGCTGGGGAGACAACTGTAACCACAAAAGCCTTGGGGTTCCCCCCGCAGCCACCAACACTTTGCACTTTTTTAGGTTCCCTGGGTGGGCCCCGGGGCACCCACTTTAAAAAAAATAGTTCTCGCCCCGCCGTCACCCAATATAGTTGAAGGCTGGGAAGCCGGCAAAGGCTGCGAGAGCAGAGTGGCTCCCCATGCGGCCCCCAACATCTGGTAATGTTGTGGGTGCCCCAGCTGTGCACCGGGGTACCCACAAAAATACTTTATAAAATATAGAACAAATAATAAATAGCAGGGAATAATACGTTTATTATTCACTCCTCCGTGCAAGGAGCCCTGCCCTGTAATGCCGTTCAAGGGTTTTAATAATATTTGTAGATCTTGGCGGTGCCCCTAAATGGGGCAGGGGTACCACAAAGTATTGTTTTAAATGTTCTGGAGGGCTGCTGAAACAGCAGCAGCTCCCCAGCAAAACTACAAAAACCAGGTAAGTTTCCTCAGTCATTCAATCCATGACCCCAGCAAAGTTTGCCATAGTTTTTCAGAGCACTCCAATCTGGAGCTGTATGCCCTTAAGCAGCAGTGCAGGGTTCTCTTGTGGTTGGCTCTGTGGCTGCACTTAGTGGCCTGACAAAAGGTAAAAAAAGACTCAAAGACATGTTTAATGTTTTATTTAAAGTAATGCGTTATTGAAAATATAATGACTATTATTAAACATTGCAATCTGTCAATTTATGAAATATACATTTGATTATAGTTATTGGTGGGTTTTTACAAAGTTTTATACATGTTGATGTGCTGACCCCTTGATAGAGACAATAAGCTGACAAAGCCAATAGGTCTACCTTACTTAATATGACACCCTTTATTTATATTGTTACATGACATAGTAAGCTGTGTATGGTGGGGGGCACCCTTGGAGGGGAATTGGGTGGTGGCCAGGCCCTGTGCCCAAATCCACGCCACACACAACAATGGACATCTTACTTTATGTTTAAAAAAAAAGAAATTCACTGAAAAAAACAAAGGTTAAAGTAACATTTTTGTGATAATATGTTACTTTAATTTTTTTAAAACCCTTAGAAATACCTGAGAGTGAAACCAAGGCAGTGTGAAGGCTGGGGTTTACAATGGTGGGACTTACCCACATCGAACAAACAGGGTTTGTCCTAACTTCAAACGTTGCATCCAAACATACACCAGTAGTTCCTTTGGTGAGTGGTGTGGTGTGGAGGGGGGAGTGGTTCTGCATACAACCAGGAAGTAGAGAGCTGCTGAGGACTGTTGCCGTGGAGACCAAAACACTGATTGCCACTAGACAATGAAATCTATTTACAGACAGTGCTTGTACCTATTAATCAAGTTTGTTTTGTTTACCAATCAGAAAGCTTTGCACGTAGCTGTTAGTTTAAGAACATACGAGACATGGGGAGGATGTTGCCATCCTTGGTGCTATCTTGATTTGCCCCCCCCGCATCTGAACCCTCACACATCCCGAAAACTTGCGAACTAATCAACATTTTTTTCTAGGGGATTAACCATAATACAGTCCATGTTCCCACTGCTGTACAAAGGCTATGCATGTAGCTCAAAACTTTGCGCGTGAAGCCCCGTTACGCGTTCAGTTGCTGCGGTCACGCGGCACTGACGGGTGTTCTTCTGGCTGACACTGTTTGGCGGTTGAGTCACTGACACAGGACTGGGCTGCAGCCTACTGATCCAGAACGACAAATCCTCTGTTCACTGGTGATGTTTGTCATTGCTGCCAGAAGATGCCCAGCTTGATGCTGTTGAGCAGCGCCTTGAGACCCTCACAGGTGAGCTGCAGCGCTTTATAAAGCCTGATTGATTAAGCACCGCACTCCATATTGTATGGGTGCTGTATTTTGACCCATTTTCTTCTGTGTTGATCAGTATTGATCTGTGGCAATAAAAAATAATGGGCAAGTTCACAACGAACACTTCCGCCATAAACATTTGTTTATGGATGACATTGCCAACATTTGGGGGCTGGAGCGACTCCTTTTCCAGGATAGGAATGGGAAAGTATCACCCCAAGATTTAGGGCCAGATTTTCCAATTTCTCATGCAGCGCAGTGCAGCAGCCGCAAATGCTGCGCTGTGTGAGAAGAAGAGGGCAGGAGAGCGCCAAATGCACTGAAATATGGCACTCTCCTCCACTCTGCCGAGTGCCAAGGAGACACCTTTGCGCCATAGCGGGTGACTCCGTGAGTCAAGCATAGGTTTTGCACTGAAAAGATACCCTTCCAGTACAAAATACCATGATTAGACTAATTTTAAACATTTTCCCACTTTGTATGTCTGCTGTACATTGCAGCACGCATGTGAAGTAGAAAAATAAAGGAGAAAAAAATAATGGCTCCTTTATAGTGCCTGGTTGCGCTATTTTCTGACGCTAAACCCTGTCTACTTTATTTAGTAAATTCAGTTTAGCATCAGAAACCTTGGGTGGTTGTATGGGAACGACCACGCACCACCCATGGGGCACCCCCTTGGCAGTAAGTAATGCAATCGCTTAACTTTCATGTTATTTTCAGCGCTGGAAAAGAAATCAGACAAAAACATTTTGAGTCGATTTGCATCACTTTCTTGTGACGCAAACGGCTTAAAATCTTAGTAACTCTGCCTCTATGTCTGCGTTTTCGAAGAAAAGGCTTCTCAATGGAGAAAATGTTTTCCCTGCAGATAAACAAATAGAAAAAAGAAAGCAAATATATTAGGCAGCCTCTCCATTTCCTCTGCGTAATCCTATGCTGTGCTGAACTGTGCACAGGGGAAATAGGAGGGGGCATGCGTCACATGATAGTCCCACGAACACACCTGGAAGGCCGCAGCTGGTGAGCCTCTCAGGTGGGCTACTGAGGAAGTGGCTACCAAAAAATAGTACATTTGCACCTTTAATCCGCCACACTTCATGGGTGCTGGTTTACAGAAGCACTTTTTTAAATGTGGTAAGTAAGCTGACAGACGTGAGGGAAAGAATGTGGGTGCACGGCCGTGATTGGCTGGTCACTCGCCCACGAGCACTCACTCCTCTGCTCCATGGAGACCTGCTACAGAAAGGGCTGTGATTAGCCTTCCTCGTTGAGGTGTCAGTCAGGCCTTCATTGTTAGCTGCTGTTTCACGCCCCCACGCCTCCTCCCCAGGCAAAACGTCCTGTGAAAGGTGACCCCAAAAAAGGCTTTCACAACGTGCTTTCAGAAACACCTCCGCAGAGGTCAGGGCAGCACACAGGTGCACAGTGACTGTGGACATTCCCTGGATGGAATCAGCCATCAGGGGGTTGCTGAAGGGAGGGCTGGGCGTTCACTTCTTAAACTGCTAATCATTCTTCAGATGTCGATAAAAATGAATACATTTGCGTTCATTGATGGCGGCCCGCGAATAGCTAAGAGCTCAGACCGTTTCGGTGTGACCTCAATAAATGGTCAGTGTTGTATTCGAGTTAAGATTTCTCAGGATTCACGCATTTTTTCACACCTGCTTCAACCCCCTTTTGCATCACCACCCCTCCCCAACCACCCCGGGGCACTTGGACAAGCCCTGGCCGCTGCTGCCGAAAGGTGGGCAGCCAGCACATCAAAGAGAGGGGTGATTCAAAGCCAGAGACCCGACATGGTCCTAAGAAGAGGATTGACGAACAATTTGTGCCGCGTGCGTGTATCCCAAGTGACACAAACCAGTGCAAACTGTCTATTTGGGATTACTCTCCAGCAAATGACTGCATCAAGGGGGTGTCCTATGGGTGTCCTATGGGCTCCTGTCCTATGGGTGGTACATGGGTGTCCTATGGGCTCCTGTCCTATGGGTGGTACATGGGTGTCCTATGGGCATCCTATCCTATGGGTGGTACATGGGTGTTCTATGTGTATCCTATGGGTTTCCTATCCTATGGGTGGTACATAGGTGTCCTATTTCTGTCCTATGGGCGGTACATGGGTGTCCTATGGGCGTCCTATTCTATGGGTGCTACATGGGTATCCAATGGGTGTCCTATGGGCGTCCTATCCTATGGGTGGTACATGAGTGTCCTATGGTTGTCCTATGGGCGTCCTATCCTATTGGTGGCACATGGGTGTCCTATGAGTGTCCTATGTGCATCCTATCCTATGGGTGGTACATGGGTGTCCTATGGGCGTCCTATCCTATGGGTGGTACATGGGTGTCCTATTGTTGTCCTATGGACGTCCTATCCTATGGGTGGCACACGTATGTCCTATGTGGGTCCTATGGAGCGGTACATGGGTGTCCTATGGGCGTCCTATTTTATGGGTGGGTCCATGGGTGTCCTGTGGGTGGTACTTGGCTGTCCTATGGGTGTCCTATGGGCGTCCTATTCTATGGGTGGTACATGGATGTCCTATGTGCGTCCTATGGGCGTCCCATCCTATGGGTGCTACATAGGGGTCCTATGTGTGTCCTATGGGTGGAACATGTGTGTCCTATGGGTGTCCTAGCCTATGGATGGTACATGGGGGTTCTAATTGTGGTACCTGGGCGTCCTATCCTATGGGAGGTTGGGAGGTGCATGGATTTCATATGGGTGCCCTATGGGCGTCCTATCATATGGGTGGTATATGGCTGTTCTATGGGCGTATTATCCTATGGGCGGTACATGAGTGTCCTGTGGGTGTCCTATGGGCGTCCTATCCTATGGGTGGTACATGGGTGTCCTATGGGTGGTACACGGGTGTCCTATGGGTGGTACACGGGTATCCTATGGGCATCTGAACCTATGGGTGGTCCATGGGTGTCCTATGTGTGTCCTGTGGGCGGTATATGAGCTATTCATCACATCACTACCATCATGGGTCCTATCTACTAAAATGTATCTACAGCTTTTCACCAAAAAATAATGTCTCTTCAAGGCAATTGCTAAAAAGGAGAAATGTTTTCAGTTCTCTTAACTTCCAATGTGTGACACATTTTAAACTATTTCTTAGCATAGTGTTTAGTATGGAATGGAACTCTTCCTGCACAAAAATGATGTTGTACTAGGCATCAGGCACACACCCTTGCCCTATCATGCATGGGTGTTTTCACTGTTGCACGGCAGCCTAAAGTGCTTACAAACTACCTTGTGGGGGCAGCACAAGATACCCTGCGTCCTCTGCCCTTGTGGTCCAGGCCTCTCTGCATCTCCTATCCTCTCCCACTCACTTCCTGACTCTGCCTCGAAGAGGCATTCACCTCAACAGAGGTCTTGAGTCCCTCAGGTCTCATTGCCGGTCTTTGTCTTCAGGCAACCTCACAACATCGCCCCCCCCTCCCGAACAGAGAGTGAGTGTTGGAAATGGACCTTTCTGCAGGGCCACTCCAAACTTTTTGCCTTCCTCTTCCTCTTTTTCTGACCTCGTTTTTGTTGGCTTTAGGACTCTGGGCACTTTACCGCTGCTAACCATTGTTAAAGTGCATGTGCTCTCAGCTTAAAAAAATGATACATTTTTTTATCCACAATTGGCATATTTGATTAACATATAAGTCCCTCGAAAAGTGCACTGCATGTGCCCAAGGCCTGTGAATTAATGCTACTAGTGGGCCTGCGGCACTGATTGTGCCACCCACTTCAGTAGCCCTTTAAACATGTCTCAGGCCTGCCATTGCAGAGCCTGTGTGTGCAGTTTAAACTGCCATGTCGACCTGGCAAATGAACCCTCTTGTCAGGTCCAAACCTTCATTTTCAAAACATATGTCATCCCTAAGGTAGGCCCTGGAAAGTCCCATGGGTAGGGTGCAGTGTATTTAAAAAGTTGGACATGTACTTTTACGTTTTACATGTCCAGGTAGTGGAAAACTCAGAAATTCGTTTTCACTACTGCAAGGCCTGCCTCTCCCATAGGATAACATTGGGATTGTCTTATTACAATTTATAAGTGTAGTCTCCAATTGGGAAGAGAATTGGGACTCCCATATTTGGTGTCTCTGGACTCACAATTTGAAAACACAACTTAAGGTGAAGTTATTTCTTAATTTGCAGTTCTGAAAATGCCACTTGTAGAAAGTTATATATATATATATATAGAAAAGGGCGACCCAGTATACCCTTGTGGGCTTGGGTGAATACATTCCAGGTAATAGTGCCAACAAGGGATATATTTAAATATGTATTTAAACAAAATTAACAATTACTTAATAGATGTCTATCAATAACATCAACAATTAATGAAAAACAAATTACTGTATATATATTCAAGAGAAAGAATGAAAGAAACAATATAAGCAGGTGTATTTCTTAGTACATTATATTGAAATTCAAAGAAACAAGATTGCATTTTGGGGTTAAAAAATAGGAAGATACTCCGAGAGCATTGACAACAGATCACACAAAATCTTTACACTTGGATTTCACTAGTCATCAATGCACATAAACTCATTACCAAACGTAAACAGAATGGAGACTGTCCTAAACATAGGATTAAATTCTCCCAAGTAGATTCTTAACAAAACTTAAAGGAAAATGGGTTAGGGTGTCGACGTTTCAGTCTCTTCTGAAGTAAATCTATGAGACCATCATCAGGATAAGATGTTTGAAATGAACATCCAAGACCCCTTGCAGCTAAGTTGCGGAATCTGTAAGAAGCAATTATATTGGGCAAAAAACATCAAGAGGACAATAATTCCAGGACAAAGGCCCACATGTATCAAGCATTTTTGTGTTCGCAAACGGGCCGTTTGCGAAAGCAAAAATGGCTTTTTACATGTATCAAACCCTATTTTGCGATTCGGGTAACCTGTTACTGAATCGCAAAATGGGTTTGCGATTCAGTATTTGGAAGGGGCGTGTTTAAGGCGTCCCTTCCAAATACTGAATCGCAGCTGTATGTATGAACGTTTTGTGACCGTGAATGCGGTCGCAAAACATTCGCAGTTATAACCAACTTCAAGTTGGTGGTAACCCATTCGCAAACAGAAAGGGGTCCCTGAGGGACCCCTTCCCCTTTGTGAATGTATCCAACAACTTTTTTTAAGAGCAGGCAGTGGTTCCACGGACCACTGCCTGCTCTTAAAAAATGAAAGGAAAACTTTTCATTTTTCTTTTTGTAAAGCATCCTGTTTTCCTTTAAGGAAAACGGGCTGCTTTACAAAAAAAGATTGCTTTATTTAAAAGCAATCACAGACATGCCTCAGCAGCCCACCATCCCTGTGATTTTTGTGATTCCTAATGGGTCGCAAATTGCGACCTTCCTCATTAATATTCATGAGGTAGGTCATTTGCAACCCACTGGGAATCGCAGAAAGTGTTCAACACACTTTCATACATGCCGTTTTGTGATTTCCTAATTGCGAATCACAAGGATTCGCAATTAGGGAATCCCAAAACGTTTTTTGAATACATCTGGCCCTTAGTTTTATTTGGAATCGGTGCATTCAAAAGTCCGTATAAATGAATTTCTAGATAGAAAACGGCCACAATCTGACCCGGCGGTCCTCATATGCATTCCACTTCAATTTGGAAGCCGGGATCAAACCCCCCACTCTCTTTTTTCCCTTGGCGGTGGCCCTGTGGTCCAGGGGGCCCCCACAAGCAGTAGAAAACGTTGTCATTTTCAGCTCCGCCGGGCATTATGGGGTGCTCCCTCAAAGGAAGCGTGAATTCCTAATGAGCTGCTCTTGGCACATTACTTTGTTGTTGCCACACGGCCTTGCCCTGCACAACTTCCTTTTTCTTTTTTTCTTGGGGATGTTCAGTCCTACCTAGACACTCCGCATGCCTCCATTCACTGGGGGCAGGACCGGGAGCCCATTCCGGCTGGCTTTCCTCCCGAGCAGCATCTTCCTTCACTGCTGCAGAAGCCGGCAGCTCTTCTTTCCTGCCTGCTCCTGCAGGCAAGTCAAAACATGATGAAATTCATTTTAAACCTATTGCACCCAAAGTAACCATTCTGGTCACGTATTGTGTACATATAGAAAATGGCCTCCATATAATATCTATGGTTTTCCAACTATTTAGTAACGAAGATTTTCACATTTTTTAGATGACGCATGCATGAATACGTACATTTTTATGGTCTCCGTGGCCATTTAAACTTAGTCTTGTACCCATGACATTTTTTACGGTGTGTATTATTACCCCGTTTTTCACTTTATTTCAAGAGGGTTTATTCAACACCCCTCGGTACACTTTTTTACTGTCCTCCAATGAGGATTGATAATCACTAAGTTGTTTTAGAATGCCCGTGTAGGAACTGTGGTTTTCTAACCGTTCTACTTTGATTGCCGATAGGCGCCACCATCGACGACTCCCGATGGCACTGGGAACCGAGCTCGGCTTTCCGCATTCTTGGGAAGCCTGCGTCTCGCTTCCCATAGTAATGCGTACCTGCCGATGATTCGAAAGTGCCTGCATGCACGCGGATGCTGGCAATGCGTGAATCTCTATTTTTCTATTTTAGCAAGAGTGAAGCGGTCCACTTGCTCTCTTCCACAACTCTGAGCAGTCATGCCGGCGGTAAGTTCTTTTTCACTTCTATGGGGATAGATGAATTTATAGACCCAATCCGTGGCCATAACTTCATTCAATCATTTTATTTATTTCTACAGAGTTGAACCTCATAACCTGTTAAGTTTGGTATGATCAGACCTTCGGGAAACAACCTTTACAACGCGGTCATTACACCGCGATACCTTTATAACGCGGTCGTTACAACGACCGCGTTGTTACAACGCAGTACCATTACAACGCAAGTCATTACAACGACTTGCTCTAGATGGCGCTCTAAACTAAGGAATAGTATAATTTACTATTCCAACACCTTCCCTACTGTTGCACACACTGGAGTTGGAATAGTAAATTATACTATTCCTAAGTCCAGCGTGCCATCTAGAGCAAGTCGTTGTAACGACTTGCGTTGCAATGGTACTGCGTTGTAACAACGCGATTGTCTGTAAAAGCATGCGATGTAATGACTCGCGTTGTAAAGAGACATATTCCAGACCTTGGGCTGGACCAGGTCTGTGTGGTCGTGTGAGATATATATTGTAGGAGTATCAGCCCCTACTGTTCTCTGAGCGTGGCACGCCGGAGGTGAGTGTGTTTTTATACTTCTAAACCACGTAAAGCACACGGTGATGGTTTGGTGACTCATGACTCACCTGTATAGTTCTTTACATATGGATTATTTTTTAACACAGATTCACGGGGAGCCAGTGTGCCCCTGAATATTGGAGAATCTATATGGAAATTTGATTCCTTGAAACTATTGACATTGCAAGTAGGATCTACAACCCATCTAGTCATTATCCCTCGGGACCTGTTTATGTAATGCGCTACTAACAGGTACTCATATTTATATTAGGATCAAGATACCTCTGGTACATTTGGAATCCTTCTTGGCTATTTTGACGGAGTAAATCGTGCATTCCATTGTGCTGCTTGATTTATTTTTGAAGGTGAGCTCATTCTCCAGGCGCCTCTTTTTCATTTTGTATAACGCACACACTGATATCTAAAACTAGTCGTATTTCTTCTTTCTTCTGAACAGGGCATACACAACAGTTTATTTGTCCTGAAGAAGACCCCACTGTGATGTTATTGACATGCACACGTAACTAGGGGTTGAAACGTCGACGTTCCTGAGCTAGCATTTTTTGCCCAACAAGACCCATATAATTAGAAGAGGTCTTGCTAGGGTGCTTTTGGGTTGCTAGTAATACAACATAATCAAGAAAAATTGATGTTTCATGTTTTTGTGTGTTTTGTAAACATTTTGTAGTATCGTGATGTGTATAGTCACAATCTGTCACTTTTATATGTCACTTTTGTAAATATTCACGTGTATTTGTTGTGTATGTCGAATAATGTCGTTTGGTTATTGTCTCTAATTTACCACAAAAAAAATTCAAATACAAAAGAATTTTTCAATTTAAATTGTCACTTATTTTCAGTGTTGTGCTGTTTGATCATATGTTGAGAGTCCCACCCGAAGGGGGACACAAAAGATAAGTTGTAAGGTGGCAGAACCACTGTTCCTATACCGCTGCTCCTGCAGGAAGGCAGTTTTCCTTCATGGTGAACACACCACTCCCCCAGAGTTAGGGAGATGAGACAGGCCTACCACAGCACTCCCCCTGGTTCTTTGGGGCCCAGAGATGGGTTCCCCAGCCCCTCCTCCTCCTCCTCTTGGCGGAGTGTGATGGAGCTCACCTCCATCGATTGGTGTTGGGGTCCCAGAGGTGGGGTCCCGGGTCCCTTCCTTGTTCCTGAGGGGGGGAGGCTAAAAAGCACGCCCTCTCTCTTCCTTTGTGGTGGGGGCCCCAGAGATGAGGTCCCAGGCTCCCATATATATAAACTGGCCCAGGGTTTGGAATCCTCAAGACTCAGAGCTCTGTGGAGGGGTTCCCCACACATGCCCCCTCTCATAGTTCACAATTTAAAAAAAAATCCTTGCGTCAACCCCCAGGCCCTTTTCCACCCTGGTGCACTCAAAAGGCCCCATCCTTTGGATATTTTGATTTCTTGGGCCCCATTGGACTATTTTACATGATCTTGGGCTTATTTTGCTTGTGGGGGTGAGCCCTAGCCATCTGGAGCCTTTTCCTTAAGCCTCTTGGCCATTGAGGTGGCACACTTTGCAGGGAGCTGGTTCCACTGGCTCCCTGGTCAAGCCTTTTTCTTTTTCTTGCTTTCTGGGGCTTCTCTACTCTTGGGTGCAGAAGCCCAGTTCTTCCCCCAACTGGTCCTTGGGAGATGTAAGGGGACAAGCTTCCCTGGTCCTGGAAAGAGACCGACTGGTCTTGGAGTCAACTGTAGGCAGAGTTCTTTGTCCAGATGGGCATTTGGGGTTCCTCCTTACAGATATCCATGGCTGCTGCTGTCCAGTTCCAATATCCATCTCCAGCAAAAAGCACTCTCTTCCCTGTACAAGAGTTTTGAAATGGAGGTGGAAAGTTGTAGAAGCAAGGCACCTCTGACCAATCCTAGGGTGTCACATCACCTCTCCACCCCATCCCACCCTCCTCCTGTTCAGCATGCTGGGACAATTCCAGGTGGCGTCATCCAGGAGTTAATGATCACATCTCCTCTGGGACCCCTTCTCCACCACTGGCTGACATCACTGCCTGGGCCTTTCCCACCAACACTTCAAAGAGGACCCCCCTCCTGTGTTGGCTCCAGAGGTCTGGGCTCCTTCCTTTGTTCAGTTGGCCTGGCCTGGCCCATTCCTGGCACAGCGTGAAAGCTAGTTAATGGATGCAGGCATTTCTTCCCCACCCCTCCCTCCTCTGTACTGTTAATTGTTTCCTTTGTGTGGGGAGGCCTTTGTTCCCTTTACTGGAGAGCAATGTAAAGAAATTGGCCCAGCAGCGTGACAAAAAGGTTGGTTTCTGAAACTGAGCTGAGCCAGAAAAATATGACAAGTCTGGATGACCCATCAGATGTACAGATACCTTCTTGGAACTTGCAGATTTTATCTTGGTGCATACTTTTTGTACCAGTTCGATACTTCACTGGACTTTATAGGCCAAAGTGAAGCACAACTTCACTGTAAGGTAGATTTCCTCCTATGTATATAATAAAGTGTCACTGCAGACAAAACAGTAAACCACACTAGCTTTCCCTCTGAGTGTCCACTAATATTATAAGGCCTACCCAGGTCAATATTCAACACTGTAGAGTCTCCTCTACTGCACGCTACCTGTGCGCGAGTACCGGCTGTGCACAACAGTAATGTCACATGTGCAGCCCTCAAATGTGTGCACACTTATTCACATGTAACCAGCCAAGTGCCCCTTACCCTTGCTGCATCGCAGTGGCTTTATCTAAAAAGGTGGACACTGATGGTAAACATGTGCAGTCACCTGTTGTGAGGCTCACCCACAGTAAAGTCCAAAACCAGGTGATCTGAAATCGAAAAATCCAGCCGGATTAAATGGGCAGAACTCATTTCATAACACTCAGGCTGCATCCTAGTCCATTGTTATTTTGCATACCATGCTACCTCAGCTTGGACTTGTACACAGCCATATGCAAATCAGTCTTGACCCTGCTCCGAAAGGAAAAGTCAAGCCCGAGCCACTAGGCCTGGTCCTAACTGAATCGAAACACAAGCAACGCAAGACAGGTTTCGCCCATACTAGGGCTCGTCGGCCAGGTCTAGCTTGGTTTTAGTAGCACAGTGTGCATGGCACCCACATCTGGGCATACCCGTCTCACTTAGCAGTTTTCGTTTGCACCTTTTCACAATAAGGGTTTTATTTTGCGCTTCTGGAAGTTTCCCATTACCTGGATTTGAAAAAGAGGCTGAAAAAATACTAACCCTTTGAAGTTTTTTCTACTGAACATTTTAAGAATGCAAAGACATATTTTGCAGTGGCAGTTGCTGCTGGAGTTACTGACTGAATCAGTGTTAGGAAGATCGGCCGCAGCAATCAAATCTGACACTTATGGCATGTACATTCTGTTTAGTGATGTCATCTGTGTAAGGAACCGCATGCTGAGGGGCATATTTACGAGCCTCTTGCACTGCCGGAGCTTCACTTTTTGTGATGCTCATGCGGCGCCAATCACAAAATCATATCTAAGGCACTATGCGTGAGTTTGAATGGCCTCATGGATATGGAGTAAGGCAAGGCAGCGCAAATCTCCGTGCTGCCTTACCCTGCACTCAGGAGCTGTTCCATGGGCTTTGCAGTGGGTTTTCCCAAGCAACACCCATGGGTTTTGACAGTTGCCCAGATTTACGAGAGGATGTAAACTTGGGGAAGCGGTAAAACCTTACACTCACCTAAGTGAGGTGCAACAAGGAGAAATAACTTTATTTCTCCTCGTTTTTTCTGGAAAATGCCTCTTAGGGTTGTTTCTGTGCAGGAAGGTGACCAGGAATGCACCATATTGCATAAATATGGTGCATTCTTGCCCTTTCCCTTTGGCGTAGGGCAGCACAGCAAGCTGACTTGCTGCTCCGCCCTATGCCAATTCCCCATAAATGAGGGTCTGATTTTCTCTAATGTAGATCAGATTTCACGGCATATTTATGAGGAAATAGCAGAGCGCGGTGCTGCGGCAAATTGTGCAGTGCCACGCTCTGCCATTTCCAAAACTAAGGGATGCGCCGTATGTACAACAATACGGCGCATCCCTGTGTTTTCCCTAGCGCTGGCTCTAAAAATAGCTGCTTAGCTCCAACACAGACACCCTTGCGCCATAATGCAAAGGTGCCCAAGTTGCAGGTAATGATTTTTTATGTGCAGAAAGGTGTCCCTTCCTGCACACAAGCAATCAATAATGGCGGTTTGCTACTTCTTTTGTGCTGCTTTCTGCTTTCTATGTGTGATGCCCTGCCTTTAAACAAGCTGGGACAAGTTATACAAATTCCAGAGTAAGGCGGAGGAGGGTATGCATGTGAGACCCACACATCACCTGAGGAGAATTTTGAGTGAGTGGTTCAAACACACAAACCAACCCCCTTCGATCACAAGTTTATGAATTCACCAGACACAGTCACCTTTGTTCGCAGTCTCAGTAGAGCGGCCAAGAATTGAAAGGATAAAGACTGAGGGAAAGATGTACTAAAATCTCATGCAAAGAAGAGAGCAGAAGAGCGCCATATTTACAGCAATATGCCACTCTCCTTCCCTCTCCCTATCTCCCTAGCGCCAGTGCTGAAATTAGCTGCCGTGCGCCACGCACACACCTTTGCACCATAGTGCAAGGGAATTTCCTTGAGTCTAGCATAGGTTTTGTACTAGAAGGATGGCCTTCCATTACAAAATACTATGCTCAGACTAACTTGAAACTGTTTCCCTCTTTGTATGTGTGCTGTACAGTGCAGCACACATACAAAGTCAGAAAAAGAAAGAGAAATTGAAGCATTTCTCCTTCATAGCGCTTACTTGAAATGGGCGCTATTTTCTGATGCTAAAACTTGTCTACTTTTTTAAGTAAATAGGGCTTAGCCTCAGAAAGCTTGGGTGGTTGCATGGGAATGCCCATGCACCACCCATGCTACGCCCCCTTGGCGCTAAGGAATGCAAAGCAGCCCTATGCGCTGCTTTGCGTTACTTTCAAGAAATTTTCCAGCGCTAAGCAAGTTTAGCGCGGGAAAGTAAAAGGCTTGTTTATAAGCCCATTGTGCCGGCAGTGCGTCACTTTTTATGATGCACTTGTGGGGCAGTGTGCCTCCCATATATAGAAGGGCCACGTAAAGCCACCTTGGGGAGGTGAATGAATCTGACGCATTCCCAGGTTTACGAAACCTTGTAAATCTGGGAATGCATCGGGTTCCATGGATGTTGCTTGGGAACACCCAAAGCAACACCCATGGAACGCCCCTTTCATGCAGAGTAACACATGAAAGAGGGCCATATATACAAGGCCATGAAAAACCACGCAGGGTGGCTTTAGTGGCCTTGTAAATATGGGCAGGCACACTGCGCCACTGGTGCGTCCAAAAAAGTGATGCACCTGTGGCGCAATGGGCTTGTAAATAAGCCCCCTGGTAAATAGACCTCTGAGAACTCCTCTCCATGCCTTTCGATCGGGTACGATGCGCACTGGTTGTTGTTGGCATGACGAAGTACTTGACACCTGTTATGAAATAGCTCCAACCCACTTTTTATATCCCCATAGGAGCATGGAAATGCTTTCGCTTACAGAGTCTGCCCTTTACAAAACACTTTATAGTCACTCTGATTACAAGGATGCTCCAATGGGCTGAGGGCTCACAAAGGCTCACGTAGGTGTTCAGAGCTGTAAAATGACTTAAAAGTGCACTTCTCAAACCACAGTTCCACTGTATTTATTGTACACGTCTGCCATCTAGCGGCCAATATAAGTATTTCTTCATGCCAATAGAATAAGCACAAAATGCCCTAGTGACAACAACCATGATAAGACAGAGGTCTACAATCTGTGGGGCGCGCCCCCCAGGGGGGGCATGGCGTCCTAGGAAGAGGGGTGCGCATTCTCAGGCCTCACTTCTGCCTGGAATCCAGAACGCAGGGGCGGCTCCTCCATTAGGGCGGAGGAGCGTCACTCCACTGCTTTCTCGCAGTGCGAGAAGCAGAAACATAAAATGGTATTTTAAATACCATTTTATGTTTCTGCTTCTCTCACTGCGAGAAAGCAGAAGGGTTTGCCAGGTTGAGGGCGGGCTGGTGAGCGGGTCGGGGAGGAGTGGCTTGCCCAATGCTGTGGGCCCATAGAGAAAATGGCCCCATAGTCGCCCGACTGGGCGCTGTTCCCACCAATCACAACGCTGCCATTGCAGCGTTGTGATTGGCTGAGGGGAGGGAGGCTGCCTGCTTCCTGTTCCTGCCGGAGGCAGGAGAGCAGGAAAGCAGCAGGAAAACACGGGACCCGGCCAGGAGCGGAGGCTGCGTGGGACCCGGTAAGGTAAGTTTTTTTAAATTCTAAAATTTCCCCCCGTGCCTAGTAGACTCGACCTAAAACATAGTGTACTTTCAGTGATTCAAATATGTCCATACCTGCATGCGTTTTGCAATTTGATGAATTTAAACAGACAAGCGAAATTATTCAAATACTTGTGATTTTTTTTTAATTTGTTTTATTTATTGCTTTTCTTATAACATACAACAACAAGACACAGCAATGCAGCATGACTTTGCGTTCTGTTCTCATGATAGACAGGTGGAGCATAATATCAGTTCACAGCTATGCAGACATTCTTAAACATCACAAGCGAACCAAGGGAGCCCAGAAGGACCTGAACGTTGACGGTGACAATAAGTATGCAAAACCCCTGAGAGGGAACATTCTGGTATGTACGATGATCACATTTTAAATATTAGCACTGTTATGTACAAAATTGTTGTTGTGCACGTTGCCACATCGGTCAGGAGGTTCATCGTCTGCAGTAGTAGCAATCAACAGGTGAGTAGTGTACAATTCCCAAAAATTCTTTGGCCTATGTCGGGGAGGGAGTAATTCACTATAAAGTTCCGTCTGTGTACTGCAATGCGTCATGTCCCTCTTCCACTGCAAGATCGTTGGTAAGGGACCCCGAGACCAATTGATCGCCACCCTCCGCCTTGCCATCAGTAGTCCCATATCTATCAAACGACGCACCCCCTTGGGAAGAGGCCTGGAATATCCCAATAGTGCCAATGCTGGGTCGGGCTCTAGGACTAACTTCGTAATGTGGCTGAGTTCCTTGAATACCGCCACCCAGAACGCTGAAATGCCCGGACAACCCCAGGCCAAGTGAAGGAAGTCAGTAACCTGTGCTCTACAGCGGTTGCATGCCCCATTATCCCTTAAGCCATATCTGTGCAGCCTCTCCGGGGTATAGTATACCCTATTTAGGTACTTAAAGTGTATCAACCGGTGTCTGCCATTAAGAGAGATTCGTTTTGTGCTTGTACAGCAGTAGGTCCACATGTCATCATCTATTGCAATCTCTAGATCACTTTGCCATGCCAGACGGGCCTTAGTATACTGTTGGACTCTGTATGCCATGGATATGCCGTATAGTCTGGCAACAATACGCTTCGGGGATTTAGTGCAGATAATATGCGTAAAGGCTGCCACCTCCGGAGGCTCTAGGTAGTCGTCCCCAAGCAAGTCTCTCAGTGCTGTTCGTGTTCTGTGAAACTGGAATCGGGTCAGTGCAGTGGGGCGGTGATCTGTGTTACTAAAGTCGTCCCAGACCTTGCAAATCCCTTCTCCAAACATGTCCCCAACTGTGTGCACTCCTAACGTAGTGAGCGCTCTAGTGACTCCCTTTTCTTTACAGGGGGCTAACCAGGTGCACCAGTCCAGAGGGGTTTTCGGTGAATACAATATGGCGCCTGCCTGTATTTGCAATAGCTGGTGCCAGGCATGTGCAGTGGCATTGATGGAGTCCAATACACACGCCCTACGATCTACATTCTGGAACAACATTGCCGGGAGTGGAAGAGGTGCTGCCACCTCCGCTTCTATCCTAAGATGCGGCGTGTCAGGAGGACCATGTATCCAATAATGAGCGTGCGCACACTGCGCAGTTCTGTAATACAACTCAAAATCCGGGGCACCCAGTCCCCCCATGGAATAAGGCAATACTAGGATTTGCCACTGGACACGTGGTTGCTTACCAGCCCATGCCAACCTAACCATCAATGACGTAAGGCGGCGAAAAAAGGCCCTCGGGAGTACCATGGGAATATTTGTAAACAAAAAGAGTAGCCTCGGTAACACCACCATTTTCATGATAGAAATTCTACCTAGCAATGACAGGGGCAACTTAATCCATCTCTCCACATCATCTTCTAATTTACTGAAGGTCACCCCGTAATTTTCCCGGAAGACTGTATCGGAATCCGTATGTATCCGAATGCCCAAGTATCGTACCGCTTCCGTGGTCCATACGAGGGGGTAGTCTAATTCAAATTGATGGGCAGTCGGTGAAAGCGGGAAGATAATGGACTTCGCCCAGTTAACATGGAGTCCGGACAGTACGCCAAAGCGCACCACCTCTCGGAGTACAGCAGAGAGGTTAATCTCAGGGTGTCTGACGTATAATAAAGTATCGTCAGCGTCGGTGGAGACAATTATTTTATAGCGTGGAAAACTTATTCCCCGGTGCTGGTATTATTCCTGTAGCGCACACGCCAGAGGCTCCGCCACCAAGGCGTATAATAGTGGTGACAAGGGGCAACCTTGTCGAGTGACCCTGGTAATGTGTATTGGGTCTGTAACTGTATTGCCTATTTTTATGCGGGCCGTAGGTTTGCTGTATAGGGTGCCCACCAACTGGAGAATTACTGGGCCCACTCCCATTCTGGACAAGACCTGCATCATAAATGGCCATTCGACCGAGTCGAACGCCTTTTCTACGTCTAGAAAGACCGCTGCTGCTGGTGTGTCCGGTTCAATATGTTGCAGGGCCCCAAACACAGTGTGCAGGTTATAGGTTAGATTCCTACCAGGAACGAATCCCGCTTGCTCCGGGGCTACTAAGAGTGGGACCAATGGAACTAATCTGTTATCGAGGATTTTAGCAAACAACTTAGTATCCACATTGAGCAGGGACAATGGGCGGTACGAGGCGCAGTCGTCCGAGGGCTTGCCGGGTTTGAGAAGTGTAATTATCACAGCTTCGGACATGGTAGGTGGCATAGCGCCTGTGACACATATGTCATCAAAAAGCGTAGCAAGCTGCGGGAGTAGGAGGTCAATAAAAGTCCTATAAAACGTGACTGTGAGGCCATCAGAGCCCGGCACGCTACCTGCTTGCATGGAGGATAAAGCCAGTAGTATTTCGTCCCTCTCTATAGGCCTCATAAGGAATTCCCTGTGCATGTCTGACAGCCATGGCAGTTTGATTTGCGCTAAATAGTCAATTACATCCGCATCAGCGGAGGCAGCGCGGGAGGCGTATAATTCTGCGTAGTATTGACGGAATCTATCCGCTACCCCTTTAGCATCTGACAGTAGCAAGCCCTCAGCAGACCTAATTTCCACATTACGCACCCCTTCCCGACGTTTCTTAAGCAACTGTGCCAACACCCCACCCGGCCTTTCGCTCTCTCCATGTTTCTAGCACTAGGAGAACCGGAGAGTGATCAGAAAGCGTGCGCGGTAGCACCTGGCAAGTGCGGACGTTATCACAAAGCGAAGTAGTGGCAAGCCAATAATCTATGCAAGTGTGGATGTTATGGTATGCGGAGTAGTGTGTGTAACCCCCCGAGTGTGGGTGCTTCCAGCGCCAAACATCACATAGGTCAAACCTAACCAAAATACTATCCAACTCCTTGGCTGCCGCAGTTGCGCGCCTTGCGGGCCCTCCCGATCTATCCAAGCAGGGGTCTCGGACCAGATTAAGGTCACCCCCCCACAGTTGGAAAATCCCCCCATGACAACCCACCACGTGTGCCAGCTCGGTAAAAAACTCCGGATTGTCAAAATTTGGACCGTATATATTAACCAGCAACAGATCCATAGTCTTCCCTCTGCATCTAGTAAGGGCATACCTCCCGGCTGTATCAGTGGTTAGCGGCGAGATGGTGAGGCCTGACCTAGGGTTTCACCCATGTGAGGACCCCACGTGCATGTGTGGTGAATCCCGCTGCATGTATGTTCCCCAGGAGGCCCCTCCAATTTAACATAGAGGAATTAAGCGGGAGGTGCGTTTCCTGCAAAAAGGCTACATCTATGGAGTGCCTCTTCAGGTAGGCGAGAACTTTTCGCATCTTTCTATGATCGTTCAGACCGCGGACATTCCACGTCAGTGTGTTAAGCGTGTCCACCCCCCGGTCCCGCCTGTCCTCAGTCACCTGTGTCATGGATTCGTTCAAAGGCATCATCGCTGAGAATTACATAATTGAAGAGAACTGTGCAATATACAGAAACTGCTAAGATTAGCATACAACACTGCATGTGTCCCATGTCCCTACCTCCCACCACCCACATCAAGGCCCCCCCAACCAGGACTTGAAGGAAAAAAGACCTCCCACATCCCAAAAACAAAAAAAACATTCTACAATACCAATCAATTCGACCCCCCCCACCCACCTCCCGTTTCCCCACTCAGGTGCGACAACAACAAACTCCCCAAGGTGTGATTCACTCGTGGGCGGAGGTTACCGCCTATGCACTAGAAAACTAACCGTTAGGAAAGAACAGGCTAGTCCGCACCTCAACACAGAAGCATTACTCAGTGGCGTGAGAAGGAATAAACGTATGCACAGTCTATACCGAAACTCCAAGCAGGCTCCCACCCCTGCACTCCCAGCCTGCCCTACAACATTCAGCTCGAAGAATCAACAGAACCATTTAAGAAGACAGTACCCCAGTGCAGTCCATATGAGTTCCAAGTAGACCCTCAGCACGCACCGCGGTCCAGGAAACATATATATAGAACATTGCAATACCCTGACCCCTCTGTCGCAAAATCCTTATCTGAATGGTGTGCGATCACGCGTTCAGTCCTGCTCGTCAAGCGATCCCCCGGCAGCTACAGCTCCAGCAGTCTTCTCCGGACTACCCCGTCGCTCCCTGGTCCAGTCCTTGATTGCTTTCTGTAGTGCCTTTGGGTCAGTGAAGATTAGCGACCTGCCTTGTCGATTGATTCTAAGGCGGGCCGGGTACAGCATGGCATAGTCTATGTTCTGTTCCCGCAGTAACTTTTTGAGTGGGACGAACAGGCGACGCGCTTCCTGCACTCTCGTTGTGAAATCAGGAAACAAAGCCAGCACCGATCCCTCGTAGTGCAGCGTCTGTTTCTCCCTGGCGACTCTCAGTGCTGCGTCTCGATCGCGGTAATTAAGTAGTTTTACAATGATAGGCCTCGGTGGAGCACCTGGGACAGGTTGAGGACCCAGGGATCGATGCGCTCGCTCGACCACGAACATGGGCGAGAAAGTTTCGCTGCCCAGCAGCTGGATCAGCAGTTTCTCAACGAACTGTTCCATGTTTCCGGTTGATGTTGACTCCGGCAGGCCCGTAATTCGTAGGTTGCTCTTCCGGGACCTCGCCTCCAAGTCTTCGGCCTTGTCTTGTAGTGACTGTAGCTGCTTTTCCATCTGTTTACGGCTATTATCCACGTCCGTCTGCGCTTCCTCCACCTCAGTGATCCGGCGTTCGGCCATGTCAATCCGTTCCGCATGTTTGTCTACCCTTTCGGACATCCTGTCCATGCGGTAGGAGAGGGAATCGATCTTCGTACCCAGCACTGTCAGTGAGGTTTGTAGTCCCTTTTCCATCGAGGTCAGCATGGCCCTAATGTCACCGTTTGGCGGATCCGATGTCCTCTCCTCACTTGCACCACGGTCGCCCGCCGAAAGCGCACGATCCCTGGGCCTGCGCTGTTCAAAGGATAGTTTCTGCTGCGTTTTATCTGTCCGGCCCATAATAGCTGTCTGCCGTAGCACCAACCTAGTCAACGAGGCAACTCCACAGGCCCGCTGATACAGCCACTGTGAACAGCAGGGAGAGGCGCGCTCAGGGGGAACCGACAGGAATCCAAACCTGGTGTAAGGTCTCCAAGTTCTGTGGGACCGTACTGATCGTCCCGTTGCGCAGCCCCAGTTCCGCCTGTCGAAACATCGTGGTGAAGCTCCCCGCACAACAACCTCAATCACCGGTGCTGGAGAGGACCAAGTGTGGACTATACCCCTCTTAACAGCTGTGCGTGTTGGTAGGCGGACTATCCAGGCTTAACAAACCCCATGGGCAGGATGGGCAAAGTAGGGAAGTATCTGATCCGGGGTCCGCCCGGGTCTGCCGCGTATATGCCGCACTCACCAGATCACTGATGTCCTAGAGTTGCAGGGGAGTGCCGGGAGCAGCAGGGGCACCATGTGCGTCAAGCGCTTGAGGGCTATAATAGGTCACCCTCTGCTCAGCCACAATCGTGTCCCTTTCACAAAGTGCTCTGGGCTCTGCAATGTATCCTCGACGGTGAGGGGCCGGCAGGGGGGGTCTGTGGTGAGCGTATCAAAGTTCACCAAACCTGCGGTCTCCTCCAAACTCCGTCGTCGGCCTGTACTCCATGCGTCGTTCAGGTGCGGTAATTAGCGTGATGCCGCTACCGTGCTGGAATTCCGCCCGCTGCTCTGGCAGATCAGCAGTCCGCCAATACACTCCTCTAGCACAGATAAGGGGCCGACAGTTTGTCACGTCCTGTCGGGAGCCGGCCGTGCAAATTAATCTTGGTGTTCCGGCCGCCTCTTCCAGGCGCGCACACCCAGCCAGCGCCTGCTTCCGGTCGGCCGGAGAGAAACCAGAGGCCGGGGACGTGCGGCCTGGCGCGTACGCCGTAGCAACTCTGTCGACACGCAGCTCTCTCACCGTGCTAGATGGAGCTGGGATCGGTGATTTAAAGTGCGGAGCCCTTCTTTTAGGCGGCCGTCATCGGCCCCGGCAAGCTCCGCCCCTCAAATACTTGTGATTATATATGCCTCAATATTTTAGTTTAACAATATTTTTAGCAATGTAGCTTAAAATATCAGGTTTAAGTAAACTCCAGATACATTAAATGTTGTCTTCTTCTGGCTACAAGAAAGTGCTAGGGTTACCATACCATTTCAACAACAAACTGAGAGATGTGATATGCTGCCAATGGGTGAAGTTATTATTTTGAAGTTATAGCATGGACGGTACTGAGAGAGTTGTGTGGGGCCCTGCACCTGCTGGTTGCTTGCTTTTTGGCCCCCTGGCACTACATGTGCCCCCCCCCCCCTATCTCAGGATGAACATGTCAGTGGCAGGAGGAGAAAGTAAAGATGCTTCTTAGAGAGAGGTTTAAATTATGTGGTTTAGCTTCTAGCCTTTTCCTAGCCCTTAGGCAGCAGATATGAAGCTGATGAGGGGATTTTTTTTTCCAAAAGAGTCAAACATAAAGGGACAGATTTACTAACATTTCACTCAACACAACACAGCAAGGAAACTTGCTGCGCTGCGTGAAATGGAGAGAACATAAATATAGACAAATCAAGGGAGGGACAAGGAGTGTTTAGATAGGTCTAGTACCCATGCTCTTAAAGAGACAGTAAGGTTTAAAGAAGGGTGTAGTTCCTCGTTGAAGGGGAGGGGAGAGCGTTTGCAGCTGGATCAGATTAAATGACTGGAGGGATCCGGGGGGGGGGGTCCAAGTGATCAGATCTGAGTGCCCTCACACACCCAGAAGGGTGTCATGCTTCATCATAGGGTGCTGCTCGTCCAGCCAGCACGGCAATGCCCGGTAGGCCTTTCAATTGTGGCTCTTTTGTGGAGATCTTTTGATCTTTTGCCATATGATGAGTGCAGGTGAGGGGGTGTAGGGTGGTGCATAAGTGGTTAAAAGAGTCTAAGGGATCCCTCAAAAACATTTTAATGGAGTGGTGGTTCCATCGACACAGTAAAACAAAGGGAGCTATCATTGATAATAATGTACTGAGATAGCTTCAGTGAGTAATGAATACAGTCAACATGTTTCATGCCTCGGTGCCTGGAGAGTCAATGGCATTTAATCAGGACCAGATTAATACTTACTCTACAGAGGATTGGAGCCCAGGAGGTAGCAAAGGGTTTCCAATAAAATTTAGTCAAACTGCACCTGCTGCGATGCAGGATAGGAGATCCAACCACAGAGTTGAGTCAGTGATACCCCTTAGGTAAGGCAGACGACTGCGCCTTCCTGCGGGGAGAAAAGTGGACCTTGCAGTACATTAGCCGGGGCCTACCCGCTTCTGCTGACCTGCAGGAGAACAGAATTATGTCATATCTACTAAGATTTGGTGCACGTTTGCTCTCTCATAATGCTGGCATACTTCAGGCAGTCTAGCATCAATGCAGAGACCCATGCACAACATGCAAAGAGTACTGCATTATGGGCAGGATTGTTTTGTGCAGGAAGGTATATCTTCTTGCACACAAACAACACAGATAGAAAGAGGAAGTTACAAGGAAAAATGAAGATATTTCTCTTTGTTACGCCAGCCTCGGGTAGGTGCACCATTTCAATGCAAACCCAGGTTTACTGTCATCAGTAAATCTGGGTTTGCGTCAAAATCCATGGCTGGATGCATGGGAATGCCCATGCTACACCCATGGAATGCTCCCCGTTGCAAAGTAATACAAATAAAACACCTGGAAACCCTCCCAGGTGATTAGCGTGCTATAAAAATCAATAAAACATAATGTAAGCCAGAGCTTTGTGATACATTGCGTTACCTTTTAAAAAACAAATCCAGCCACACAAAGCTCTGCAAGCTGGGGTTTGCGTGGCTCAGTAAATCCTGACGTACATTATTCGGCAGGCTACGTTAAAAAAAGTGTGCAACCCTGATGCAAAAATGTTATAAATCAGGGCCTTAATGTCATATGGGGGTCAAAGGTATTTGATGCTCACGAGGAGTAGATGTGCACACTGTGGTAGAGGGATCACAGACAACTGGAAATTGTCAATCAGTGCTGCAGTAGGTGCAGTGGCACCGAGTCTCACAGGTGTAAGGGGCAAATGCACTCAGATCATTACTTCTTTATTGTTCTGAAACTAGGGGAACGGGCTCATTTTCCTTGTTTGAATCAGGGCCTTGTAAACTTAGCTTCATCATTTTTTCAATGTCTGATGTAGTTTGGCCTTAGTCTCTTAAAGGCACTTTGTTTGCTTGAAAAGAGATGTGGGGGCACATTTATCAAAGTTTCACGCAGTGCAGTGCAGCAAGTCACAGCCACAGAAATGCCACAGACACAAACAAAGTGCTTCACGTAAACATCTTAAACAGGGGAGAGAACGTTGCATTGCAGCCAGAGCTGCCGACGTAGGAACTAGAGGACCAGGTTCGAGTCTGGCGTTTGGTCAACCTCTTGTGGTTCTATGCAAATCACTTAGGGCCTGATTCACAGAGGGCCTTTGCATTTGTGGAGATTCCACCCGATTGCGGAGACTCCCCCACGACTGTGGTGTGGCCTCCGCCACAAGTGTGGAGACCCTTTGTGAATAAGGCCCCTAATCTATGTGCTTCAAACAAATGAATCTGACCCAGTTTAATTTAACTGGTGCTCATGTTAAGTGATCCAATGCCCTTGGGCCCAGATTGTGCTATGTAAACAAAGACAGTAGGGTACCAGCTCTCTCTTCTAAAAAATGTGAAACCGTTTCTTGCAGTAAGCGGCTTCAGAACTGCTGTTCATGTTCTTGCATCTGGATGATGGTAACTTCCTGAGCTATGACCTGCCTGTCTCCACACTAGAACCCCTTAAGGGCATCCTAACCAAAGCTGCATGTCTCGTCCAAGGGCTGTAAGTTCTATATAAACACAACATGGTTTACAATTACATCACCCCCACCCTGATGGAACTCCATTGGCTCCCCTTGCTGGCCCGCTGCTGCTGTATGTATGTGTGTATATATATTTATGTATCCGTATATGGTACTGTATACCGTAAACCAAGCCAACAAGTATAGGGGCACAGTAAAGGGTTAAAGGGAAGCACGGAGTCCACAATGGTGACTGTTAGTGCAGTACGATGTTGTGTTCTATAAGGAGGTGGGTCCTCAACACGTACCTATATTAGAGCAGCAGTGGGAGGTCCTGGTGCATATGAGGATGCTGCTGTTACAGATTTCTTAGTCTCCAGTCTGGTGGTGTCATGACTGCGTGCGTGCCGAGAGCCACCAGAGAAGGTCTGGAACATAAGCAGAGGTGATGCTCATGATTGCCTTGTAGATGATGCAGCTAGTTTTGAAGATGGTGCTGCTTGGTTAGAGGAGCCAATGAAGTTCCATCAGGATTGAAGTGATGGGATCCCAGTTCTACAAGCCCCAGATGAAACATGCTCCGGCGTGCAGGTTGCCATTAAGGGGGACAATATGAGACTGGGAGTCCACGGAACTGGGTGTTACTACCATCCAGATGCAAGAGTACAAGGGCTTGAACAGTTATTCTGAATAGAACAATTTCACCTTCTTTAGAAAAGAGAGTTGTTACCTGGCCATCTTTGTGTTTTTTTTGCCAACAATACAGAAAAGTGGAGCACTCATCGTGTATGAATAACTACCACCATAACTGTTTAAGTCCATTTGTATGTCCATTTGGTAGGCTATAATATATACAGCATTTCTGTTGCTTTTATAGTGTAGAGACGATGCCCCTGAAATCATTGAACAACTTCAAACATCCAGGTAAGTAACATTTTCTTTGTACATCAAATCAGTATCACAAAAACATACCCATCCAAACACAGTTGTTTATCAGTCCCTTGATTACAGGTAAAATTGTTTAGTGACTATCGGTAGATATATTGCTGTTATTAATTCATGGATGGGACCTTCTCAAGGCTGATTGAAGTGATATATAAAGAAAGCATTAAAACATAAATCTTCATTATGGATAAAGAAGGATGATGAAAAGAGAACTAAGAGAGTGCTTTATTTAAAAAAAAATGTCTGACAAACAACCCAAATTTTGTGTGTCCAGTTTGCCAGACTGTGGTCTTGTCTGATACTTGTAAAAAACGTGCATTACTCAAGTATTATGATATACCCTGAATGAATGCATAGTATAGTTTAAAGTTCCTTCACCAATACCAACAATCTGTTGGAGATTGAAATAAGAAGACAGAGATAAAGATACCTGGGGCCAGATTTATTAAGTTCTCACACAACGCAGTGCAGCAGCCGTAAATGGTGCGCTGCGTGCGAACGAGAGAGCAGTAGAGTGCCATATTTACAAAAATATGGCACTCACCTCCCCTCACCATAGCACTGGTGCAGAAATGTGCTGACGTGCGCTACGGACACACCTTTGCACCATAGTGCAAGGGTGTCTCCGTGATTCTAGCATAGGTTTTGTACTGGAAAAAAAGATTTTGCACCGATTTGCGTCACAACATGGCATAAAATCTTAGTAAATCTATCCCCTGGTGTTAAAAATACCTGGTGTAAAAAGGAGAGATACATTGCTGTTAAAACTCATGCATGGTCAGAGAATGCTAAAAGAAGTGGGTCTATAAAAACACCCAGAAGTGAAAAGTAAGAAAATACATAGTGCTGATTAGTATAGGGAAATAATTTTTTATTAGGATCAATTTACCTATATTCAAGTAGAATGTCTCCAGCCAGTAAGTAATGGTTCCAAAGGGAGGACGACAACATCACATTACTGGCTGTACAATCCAAAGCATGCAAGTAGATGATAAATAACTGCTGCCAATTCGGACAACCAAGACACATTCGTGAATAAAGAATTGTTTCCTACATAACTTATTTGGAAAAACCCTATATCTGAGACATGCTCAGAAAAAGGACAAAGAAGGAGGTAAATTTGACAGAACCTACCAGTGGGATAAGAACTGATGGTGTGGAACAACATGTCTCATGTTGATGGGAACTGTGATAAGTACTTCGTACACTGTGTATCAAAGAACTCTCTTATCTATGTTGCAAATTGCTTTTTGTGTTTTATTGGCAGTGCGTTTCTCGAGGGCTGAGATTGATGTCCAGGTTGAATCCAAGTGGCTTGGCATTCAGTGAAAGTTGGGGTTCAAAGCTGTCAGGGTTCATGTAATTGAGCCATTGTTTGTTTGTACTATTTCTTGCTTGTTGTTGTCCGGGAATAACAGGAACTCTGTCTTGGTGGGGTTGCGTTTCAGGGAGGTGCTGGACATCCCGGTCTGGATGAGGTGCAGAAAGTGTTTGAGGCTTGAGATGTCTGGAGCAGAGAAGAATTTCACAGTTTTGTATAATGGCACATTGGTGAATTTTGATGGTGTTAACTATAAGTAGAGTCCCACGGTGCTCCTTGAGGAGGTTGAAGATACCAGAGGATAGTATAGAACGCTGGGGGAATCCGCATGTGATAGGGATCTTTTGGTATGTGGATAGTGTGAGAGATTTATCCGAATAATAATTAATGTCTGCTTGGCGTCATGATAGCTTTGCATCAAAGAATATTTAATTGTACCCTAAACAATTATGTTTTAGTTAGGTTGGCTAAACTAGGCCTGACTCCATCTTGAATTCCAACATGACTGTGTTTTCATTTTTTCTCTCTTCGAATGCAGCAAAATTTGCACCAATGAAATGCTTTGAATTGACATTGTTCTGGATGAACTCCCTGGGAAGCTTTCTCTCCAAATGTAACTGTCCAGGCTTCTTCCTGTCTGTAACTCAGTAGGACTATTCATTTCATAAGTCTGCCATTGTTTTGTTTGTAGCTAGAAAGCCTTGGCAAAATTGTAATTACACCGGAATAATTAGAGTAATTTACGTAATTTTGCATTGCTCTTGTGAAACTACCGACAATTATACGTGTTTGCATAAATTTGGGTAATTTGGGGGAAAATGCCTACTCTAAGAGGACAGGAAGTGAGCGTGAAAAGCTGCTGCTGTTGTGTTCTGCTGCATTTAGTGTTGTTTTCTTAGCACAAAATGCATCCTCATTAGCATTTTTGATGCAAGGGTGCATTTAGCGGTAAATGCTCGGTTACACTCTGTGTGTGGTTCTACGTAAACTCACATAATTTTGCTGTATTTTAGCATCATTATGCTACTGTAAATTATGTGAGTAATGCCCACCTCTAGTATCTAGATTTGCACTGTCACATCCAATTACATTAGGGCAAGTGGGGGCTAACTATTATTTATTTAGGGGATGGCGTTGGGATGGTTTTAGGTAATGTTGCATTTTATCTTGTGTTATGTTCTGCTGAGCCTATGTCATATTTTGCTGACGGTGTGAATTTTGCTGTGTATTTTCCTATTTCAAAAAGGTTCATTTTGGAGGTGAGTCAGGAGTTTCTGGCCCTGGCGCTTAGCGGGCAACACCATTCCAGTCTGTCTCCTGCTTAGGACTTAGAATAATTTGGGTATTTTCTCTGCATTTATTTCAGACCTCCTGCTGCATTCGACGGAGCCTTATGCTAATTACTTATATGTGATTTAACATGAATTTTGCCTGATTTTAAGACTAACCACATTTTGCCTTCTCTAATGAACTTTAATTATTGAATAAACCTTCATGGTCCCTAACATATCTTGTCACAAGAAGGCTTATTTAATTGATTATGTTATTTGATTTGCTGACAATCTAACCTTCTTAAGGGAGCATTTCCTCAAATTTTCTTGAGGACACCACCACCCCCAATCCGGCACGGGTGATTTATCTTTTATCTGATAAGACAGCATCCACAATTGCATCTTCAATGCTATTAGAAGATATCTTTATTTCCCAATGAACGGTGAAGAGTTTTGGTAACCAGTGCTTAGTGTATTTTGGATATCTGGCTGAAATACCTATAGTCACATGACTTCAAGCAGACTGTTCTCTGGTGTGGGGTTACATCTCCGGATCACCAAACAAAAAGTAAAAAAAACTGCAAAGAGGAAGATAACTTTTTGAGTCATTCAGTGGAACTCTCTACCCAAACGTCTAAAGAGTCAACCAGACGATCTTACCTTTGATAACTCTCCACAGATCGGACTCTGCAAAAAAGCTACCGACTGATAATCTATATTCTTGAACTCTGTTTTCACTCCTACCTTTCTGTCCTCACCCAGGGGTTTCTGAAAGGCTATTCTTCCTAGTATCCCATTGTCACTTTTGCACCACGTAAGTGTACATGCACGACGCAGGGCTCTCATAAAGATTTATGACGCCACGCAAAGCCACCCAATTGCTGCATTGCCTTACTTTGCACCCTGGAGGCATTCCAGGGGCGTTGCAGTGGGTTTTCCTACACAACACCCATGTGATTTGATGCTGACCCAGATTTACTAAGTGATGTAAACCGGGAAAAGTGTCAAATCCTTACGCCTCCCATGGTGAGGTATAAAAAGGAGAAATATGTTAAATTCGCCTAATTTTTTACTCTTTCTATGTGTGCTCATAGGATTGTTTTTGTGCATGAAGGTGCCCCTTCCTGCACAAAAAACAATCCTTCCTGCAGCACAGGCATATCTACGTTGGCGCTAGGCTGCCAAAACGGCGCCAGTGTGGGCGGTAAGGACAGGAATGCACTGTATTGCTGAAATACGGTGCATTCCTGCCCTATCACTTTGGCGTAGGGCAGCGCGGCAAGGTGCCTTGTTGCGCTGCCCTATGCCAAAATGCAATAAATGAGGCCCAATGTGTTCAAAATCTATAAAATAAATAAAAGTTAAGGTCACAAAAAGAGGATATTAAGCCTTACTTTAAATTAATCTAATGCCTACTAACTAATATTCAGATAGATGAGTGGTAAGATATGTGTTGTGTTGAGACTGCCCCAGTATGTTGTAGTTTATTTAAGTGTTTCGGGTGTGGGACACTTAGTTGAAAACCAAGATTTTGCTGCCTATTTTTCATGTTTTGTTGTCTTTACTGAAATTTGGTTTGAGGCGATGGAATGTGATGCATCAGTGTCAAACAATATGGTGTAATTCGAGGATCCTCCTCATTCTCTCTTTTCTGTGGCCCAATTTTGGGTACCATGATTAATTTTCACTTTTGTCTGCATTTTTGCCGATAAACTTTAACATAATTCACATTTGCAGTTCTGAATCATGTTAGCTCGAGACTCGCTGATGGATCTGAGGAACACGGGGAATTGTATTCCACTTAAGCTTTAAAGACTGTTTTCCAAATTCCAGACTGCACAGAATTGGCCAAAGAATAAGAAACACAATTTGAAAACGCTGCCAATTATCTCAACTGCAGTTACCAAAATGCAAGCATGTTTCAAAATGTTATAACAATGTGTTGGAAACATGTAGAAAAAGAAATCAAAGAATTTGAATTTCATCTTGCCATGCAATAGCTACACCAAACCTTGTGAATAAATCAGCCTTTTCCCAGAAAGTCTCAATTCCCCCGACAAAGAATTTTAGTACATCAAATGAAAATACTTTTATTTCTCCTTGTTTTTGGTCTTTCTATGTGTGCTGCATTCTTTAAAGTTTGTTTATGTGCAGGAAGGTGTCCCTTCCTGCACGAAGCTGTCCCTTCCTGCACATAAACAATCATCCCTGCAATGCAGGCACCCTTGCACTGTGGTGCAAAGGTGTCTGTGTTGGTAGCTATTCATAGTGCCAGCCCAAGGAAAGCACAGGTGTGTGCTGTATTCTTGTAAATACAGCGCACCCCTGCATTTATAAATGACTTGACGCGGCGCTGCAAAATTGCTTGCAGCGCCGCGTCTTTCCTAGTAAATATGCCCCTAATTTTTTTATGCTGCGATCTGTTTTTGTAGGTGTTTGTTTTTAATTTAGCAATTGGGCTTGCCATTTTCTCGGGACATTACATTCAGTGAAATGCAGATAACCCACAGAGAAGATTGTAGCAACACATTCTTAGCTGGCTTCTGTGCGAATGTGTATGTTTAATGAGATGGATGTGTAAGTAGAAAGGGTTTGTGACAGTATAACTCTGTCTGGAAAGTTTGACAAAAAAGGCATACTAGGGAACACCTCTAATAAAACATACCTAAAGTGCACTAGCTGGAATTAACAGGCCACAGACTCAGTTCCTGGCAGGGCTGACTCATGGAGTTATTTAGACCACTGGCTGGGGGGGCAGCAAGCCCACCAGTTTAGCGGAGACCGTGACCTCTCTCCATGGTGGAGGGCCGCCTGTTAAATTGAAAGATTGCTGCCAAGCAGAGAGGGAAATAGACCCATCAGTGGAGTTGCCGCAGCAGGTACATTGAAGGCATTAATCCCAAAGGGGCAGATTTACAAGCCCCTTGCGTCACTTTTTGTGACGCAGCAGCGGCGTAAACAATGTGCCATGTTGCGGCCCATTTCCAACGTGACGCATCTAGGGAGATGCGTCACGTTGTAAAGCCCTGCACCACATTATACCTGCATCAGGTATCATTTATGCAGGGTGGGTGTTCCCACGCAGGAAAGCCTCGTAGAAGTGACGCAGTGAAATCTACATGATTTCACTGCGCCACTTCTAGGACTCCACTGTGTCAAAACCTTACGCCTGCTTGGAGCAGACGTAAGGCATGACACAGCACAATAAGAATAGGCCTCCCCAAGCATTGTTGAAGATGCGTCGTGCTTGCGACACAACTCCAGCAATACGTGACATTTGCGCCAACAGATGCGTCAGAATTTCTGAAGCATCTGTCAATCCTTGCGCCATGGTGTGCCGTATTGTAAATAAGACACATCCATGGTGGCGCAAGGGTTTTGCACGCAGGCGCAGGGAAACTGACGCATCTCTGCTCTAACGCAGAGATGCGTCAGTTTCTTGTAAATCTGCCTCAAAGTATTTCGGTCTGCAAGAACAAGCTACTAAAGTTGGAGTTGTGTCTCTCATGGTTGTCCCGGGTAGGGAAAATGAGCCATCCACCTGACCAAAGGTTTCTGACAGGAGAGCCAGCTGAGTCAGAAAGCCTGTGGTTCTCCCACCTCTACATGAGGCAGAGAAATTATGCCTTTGGAGGCACAGGGCACTGCCATGTTGACGCCTGTGCTCCCAGTCTGCCAGTCCCTATAAGACCTTCTCAGCCTTTTTACCTTCCATGTTCATTAAAATAAGTCTCCCGGAGTTCTGTAAAAGTAGCACCCATCATTTAAGTGTCAAGAGGCAATTCAATTTCTGGTGCATACTGTGTGGTATAGCCAGAACTATTGCAAGCTACATTTCTATCCAACACAAATACGCTATATTTATCGACCATATATTATTTTATTGCATTTTGAATGAAAAGAAAGGCAGGAAATATATATTATATATATTAGATAAGCATAAACTTCATATATATCTAATATTTCAGATAATCAATCATTAACATAATAATAATAATATATATTGAACATACATGCAATGACATATAAAATCATGCCATGAGATAAATTAAAATTCTTCCATCTTGCAAAGATTAATAAATAGGAGGACCCTACACAATAATCTAAAGACTGTTATAAAAATATATTCTCCACAATTGTATTAACAGCAACATTCTTAGGCCCCATACTTCAAAATTATTTGCAACTACCCCTGAGTATAGAAGTGCCAGAGATGTTTCTCTTGTGTTTGTGACACACTGGCCTTTGGAAAAAAAAAATGGCAGCACACCAGAATATCACCGCACCAAGTGACACCTGTGTAGGAAGAAGAACGCGCCTGCAGATATTTGGGCAGGAAGTAAGAATGACATGGGATTGCTCGTTAAGCAAAGTAAAAGACCAGCATCATCATGGATGTGTCATTGAACATTGATGTCACTGTCAATCCCTCCAATCAAAGATGCTGTTGCATATACACCCATGGTTATCAGCAGCATAACAATGGCAAGCACGTCTAATCTACATAAAGAGAGCTAATTCACCTGAATGTATTATCAGTGGACACAGTTCCTGTGGTGTCAGAAACTCCCACTATACATTGTCCAAAGGGGGAGCACCTATGGCTTTCTCACTCCAGCTTTGCAGTTCATCCATAAATCCAAATTAAGTTCTCAGGCATTTAGAGTCATTGGCTCTTAGTGAAATGATCATGTTATGGAGCACATGAGTTACCATATCCAGAGTGGGGACTCAAGGCTGAGCAGCACTGCTGAGGCGTGATGTGGGGGAGATCCACACATTGTGAGGCACTTAAGCGACATAGTCCGGTGCTGCAGGTACCAAAGAGATCACCACTGTTGGCCTCACCAGATGCTTCTGAACTTTTACCAGGTCATCACTGGAGCAATGCCATCTGTGGTATTAATCAAACCCAAAACAATAGGCAGTACCACACAAAAGTGGGATTTTTAAAAATAATTTTAAACTTCGTCTATGAAATGTGTACATTTAAACAATGGAAATGGCAAAATATTTGCAGGATGGACCCAAGTTGCGCTTGAAATCACTACATTTTGGAAATCTGTGTGCAATGTAGTCCATGCAATAATTTATTTTCTTTTATGTGGGGAGCGGTGTGCACGCACAGTAATCCAACAACAGCAGACACCATGTCTCTGGTTCACTTTAGTAGAGGGGGGGGCAGTGCCAGAACAGTCTTTTCCTGACACATGTGGGGTGAATTTCTGTGCCACTCTTCCAGGAAGCAGCCAGTTACAGGACCATGTCCAGGATGCCTTTATTGTTCTGAACTGTGTTCTGAGTTGCTGGATAAACTTTCAGTAAGTACTTGTGGGCGACTTATTTTTGCCTGTAAAGAAAAAATATCATCAGTTAATACTGGCATTACTAATGTTACTTTAGCTATGAGCTAAGGCTTTAAATTAAAGGATGATGACATGACACTGTCATAGGTCAAATGTCTTTCATACATTGATGGACAATGGGGAGGTACTTTTACAGTACACAGCAGAGCCTAAGTCAATATGTTATATTTTCTCCTTAGCCCTACCAGCTATGGGTAAAAATGCCCTCTAATATTTGATCAAATAAGATATTTTGGGAAATTGTACACATCTATAAATGCTACTATTTTAATATCTCTAAAATTGTAATTCATTTTAACCAAATTACAAAGTGAAACTAAACTTGGCTTGGCTTTGCCTAACAGTATGTTTGGACTATAGCAGAATGAAATGTTTACTTCAACGCTGGGTAAAATGTAAGCAGCACTAGAACCATGCAAACTCTGAAGTGTTTAAACTTCACCCAGAACAGACATGCCCCCCAGGTGTGTCGGCAGGCAAGGAGGCGGGCTGGAAATAGAAACAATCTAATCCAGGATCTGGTGCGGTTAAGGTGTGGCAGCAGAAAGGGGTGGAGTCACAAGGGGTGGAGTCATGAAAAAAGGGGACTTGTATGATTACTTTTTTTACAAAATGTTGCCACAAAGAACTTGGCAACAATGAAAAAAGTGAGTGTAATTCTGTTCTAGCTGACTTGATTAATCACTAACAAGCTGCATTTCAAAATGTATTACGGCGTGAAGGCTCCTGCTGCAGGGATCTTTGTGTACCATGCAATTTTAGGGGATCATAATCATGGTAGAATAACTGTGGCAGTTACTGCACCACCTTGAGGGAGCTGCGTTTTGCCTCATCACAGATTTGACTCATCTTAAAGTAGCATAGAAGTTTAATGTGCCTGCTGCAAAGCACAGAATGTAACATGCAGATCACAGATTTGTATTTTATGTAGATTGCTCAGTTACTGCTTTTGTCTTAAAAATCCTTTTGATACGTGCAGTTTATAAGTTCCAGTCATTCTAATATAAGACAGTGAGCTATAAATCAAACTGCAATAAATGTTTACAATTCTATTATTTTATCAGATTTTTTTGTTATTCTAAGGTTGCTACAAAAGGGTTCCTTTGGATAGTAATAAAGTGTTGTTAGTACAGACAACCCCAACCACTGTGTTACATGTTAAATTCTGATTTTGTGTTTCTCCAGACCAAGCACCTGCAACATAGAATGCCTACCAGTATGGACAACCTTGTAACTCCCATTATCATAAGTAACATTGCTTGTAACTTTGTTTGCACACTTGTACAATTAAATGTTTCTTAGTGATACAGGTGTGTAACTTAAAGCACTCTGACATCCTACATTGAGATGAGTATCACTATAAAAGAATTAATTAGACAAAAATGTGTATGTTATATGTAATTCGTTATTAGTGTAATTACTCATAAAAATACATCTGGCACTCTTACAGTGCATGCTTATCTCTTAAATACAGGGGTTGAACAAAGCCAAAAACCTGCCTTCAAATCATAGGTTCTCTTAAGTACTTGTTAAGTAATAACAAGAGGAGTGCCTTTGTTTCCCTTCACTACATTGTCATCTAGATAGCTTCAAACCAGGATAAGACACCAATAAAAGGAGGGCTGATGGCTCTTTAAGTGAAGCCTTTGTGTTGGCCTGACTGGAACTGAAAAAAGATATTCTCCTTACTCCGTGACGTTTGTTGCTCTGAATTAAAAGCAGATAAATGTGGGCACCACTGAATGTGTCTTGATGTCGGTAAAGTACACAGGGCCAAATTCAACATATTTCACTGGTGCCAAGCCGGATCAGACTCAGAAATAGGTGCCAGATCCAGGATCCAGTTGGATCTCCTCCTTTTCCTGCACTGTTATGAGGGAGGGAGAAGAGGAAGTAACTTTCTGTGATGTCAAGGAGCGTGTGAGAGTTTGAAGTCATGACTTTCCTACTGTGCATGTATGATTGCAGTAGCTGTCTGCCTCTGAATACAGAATAGTGCCTCAGGAAGTGTGACAGCCCTCTAGACGTGACCTGCAGCAGCAGAATTCGGGCGCAGCAAGTGCTGGAAGGGAGTTCACAGGCCAATCTGGGGTCAGGATGCACCTTGACAATGAGAAGCAATAGAGGTGGGCTTGCTACTCCCCTGGCCCTCACCACTGCAAGGAGTGAGGGCCACTCACTTGCAGAGAAAAGGTGGTTCTACCAGACTGGGACCTGTTCTTGGCACACAGATTGTCATGACTAGGGGTGGGCGATACATTCCACTCCGCTGGAGGAATTCACAGACTTCTGGCCACTACGCGTTATGCTTTAACGCGGAACTCCAGCCAAACTCCACATGGCAAAGTTTTTTCTTGTGCGTGGCTCCCCAACAGTAAGTTGGTGAGCGCGAGCTAGAATTGGCATCCCCTACTGCCATTTTCGTGAGCTAGGAGGACACCTCGAGAGATTTTCTCAATGCGAGTGGTTGTAAGGGTTTGTGGTGAGAAAATTGCTGCTCGAGTTGAAAATGTACTTGAGTGGCGGCAAAGAAGCAACGCCCTCTTATGTGCCGTGTGGTGCCATTTGCACTAATTTTGCAGCGCCGAACAAGATTCCAGTGCTAAAAATCAGCACGAGTAGCCAATTTCTGCCTGTTCGCAGAACTCTGCGGAATCTCCCAGAGTTTTCATGTAAATCTGCGGAATCTCCACAAGTTTGGCCCACCCCTAGTCATGACCTGGAAGACAGACCACCAGAAGGGGCATCTGTGAGTGAATTCATGTTTCTCCAACAAGGCATTAACATCAGGGTGTTCAAACTCAAACAAATCACTGTTATGACAATGGTTCTGCTGGAGATTAGGATTGAGAGTTTTGAAAAAATGAAAAGGGATTACTTTTTGAGGTGAGTGAATGGCCTAATGTAGAGGAGTCTGTAGACCTGAAGAATCAAGTTGAGCCTTAACTCACCTGTGAGATGAATACTGAGGCCCATATTTTTCAGTATTTCCGCAACGCAGCAAGCCGCTTTGCTGAGGTGCATGAAAAGGCCAGGGGCAGGAATGTGCCACTTTTAACATTATACGGCGCATTCTTGATCTCTGCTGCACTAGCACAGAAACTGCTGCCTAGTGCAAACGTGTACCCATGTTGCAAAGGTGCCTGCATTGGATGCAGGACTGTTTTTGTGCAGAAAGGGCAAATTCCTGTACAAAAACAATCCTCAGAGGCATTTTCCTCTTTTTAAGTGCGCTGCAGAATGGAAACAATAAAGAATATTTCTCCTTGTTGCACCTCTGGTGGGGAAGCGTACAATTCTGGTGCATTCTCAGGTCTACCAGTGTTGGTAATTCTGGGAATGTATCATAGTGCATAGGTGGATGCGTGGTAACGCTCACACTCCACCCATGGCGCGCCTCCCTGCCACAGAGTAATGCAAGGCAGGAATTTGCACTGCCTTGCATTACTCCAGATTGATCAAGCCACGCAGGGCCATGCAAGGTGGCCTTCCTTGGCTTGGTAAATCTCATTTAGATTTTACTTTGCCCTTGCGTCCCCTTGCATAGCACAAAGGCAACGCAAAACCTTGACAAATATGGGCCTGGGGTGAAGAAAAGCCTATCAAACTGTGTATTGATTTCTGTACCCTGCTGAAGGCGTGTCAAATGCAATTATGTCTGCACCTAGTACCCCTGGTCCTTCTGCCCTAGACCACCCACCACTTGGAATATATTCATTGAACAGTCCCCAAGCCTTTAGGCCATTAGGTAAGCCACAAAACTGTACCACTTTTAATCTAAACATACTAGCTGGACCCATATCTGTCAGAATTGTGGTTTTACTTTATTGGTTATTACTCTTCTTTGCAATATTCCACCACTTCTCATGATTTCACTCCCTCACATCAAACGATGTACAGTTTTAAAGCCCATTTCATGCTTTTAAATACCACTTCTTTGCCTAAGCATGCCTTGTACATATTCAACCTCCTTCATGTTCAGAGTTTGGATGTTTTATTTTTAACAGCTGGTGTTAGACCTGTCATCTTTCAGGTGGTCTTCACAAAACCTTTTGCCTCTCTTCCTCCATTTTGCTGAACTTATTTTTGTTTTCCTTAGGACTCTGTGCGCCTTACCAATGCTTACCAGTGCTAAAGTGCTTGTGCTCACTACCATAAAACATGGTTAGATTGGCTTATACCTAATTGGCATATTTAATTTACCTGAAAGTCAATTGTGGAGTGATATACCATAATCCCAGAGCCTGTAATTTAAATGCTACAGGTGGGCCTGCAGCACCTATTGTGCCACCAACTTAAGAATCAGTTTAAAATGTGATCCAGGCCTGCCATTGCACCATGAATGCAGTGTTAAACTGTCATGTCGTCTTGGAATTTAAACCCCCTTGCCAAGCCCTAAACTCCCCTTTTATTACATATAAATCACCCCTAAGAAAGGCCTTAGGTAGCCCATAGTGCAGGGTTCAGTGTAAGTAAAAGGTTGGGCATGTACTTTTGAGGGTTTACAGGTACAGGTGTACATGATCTGGTAATGATACTGTGAGGCCTACCCCTCCTATAGGATAACATTGGTGATTCCTTATTACTTTTAATAAGTGGTAATTTACTGTTGGGAGTAGGTAGCTGTATTATGTTTGGTGTCTATGAAATTGTAATGATAAACCCTCTTTAATGGTAAAGTCGGATTTTTCATTACTATTTTGAAAATTCCACTTTTAGAAAGTTGTCATTTTCCTGGCCTTAGCCCTATTTTGCCTGTAGCGTGTCTTGGGTCATATGACTAGGTGTAGCTGACAGTCTTTGCGAATTTCACCCAGACAGTCACACAATAGAGGCATTAGGTGTGCCTCAATGGGTCATCTGATGGCAGGATGGGGACGAAGCTAGGTCCAGCCCCACTTGCAAATGAATAGGGTGTGCTCTGCCTTCACACAAAGGGCCTAACGACCCCACATTATCGCTGCAGCCAGATTGGAGCCAGGTCAGGGGAGTCAGGAAATTTCATGCACTTCAAAGCCACTGTCTAGAAGCTTCCTCCACCTTCGAGACCCAGGGCACCAGGTTATAAAAATAGGGCCTGTTGACACTCTGCCAGGAAGAAGAACTGCTATTCTGACTGCTATGCTGCTGGAAGGACTGCCACTCTGCTGAACTGCTGGTCTGAAGGACTGCTGCCCTGATGGATTGCTGCCCTGTTGTCCTGCTGTTCTGCTGCCTTCTGCCTGGGTACAAGGAATGGATCTTTATCTGTCCCAGAACCTCCGGAGTGACTCACATGAGCTAGTTTGCTGATCTCCTGTTCAGAGCCACAGGGACATGAAAGGCTTCCTCCATCTCAAACCGGCACCTGGACCCAGCCTGAGTGAGTCCTGTCCCTGCAAGTGGTGGCCCACCAGTCCTGGACCCTTGGAAGTGGTGCTAAAGGTCTCCAGATGGCCAAAATTCAAAACTGAGGACGTAGGCTAATTTTAGCCCTAAATTGTTCTCATAACCAGGAGGAGACCGGAACCAACCTGCTTGCATATCCACCCACGGTGCATCGCAGCTTGGATTAACTTTGCGGCTTCTCCCACTATGTTTTTCTCTGCAGCGGCAAATCCTTTGCAGCAGTCCTTTGCCAAAGGGGTATCTGGCCCCATGGAATTGTCTACAGCCCTGTGCCTTGTCCCGCTGGAGATTTTCAACTTACATTTCAGATACTAAGGCCGAACATAGAAAGTTTCTCCGCGGCTTCAACACCAGGCTATTTGATGAAGACGCTTTCTTATCAGACACTTCCTGCAGCCTTGCCCCGCTGAACTTTACCTTCTCAGACACTTTTTCTCAGAATTTCTTCTACGTCCAAAGGTAAGCGCCGAGCAGGCCCAACCCACTTCTTGTATCCGATCCCTGCTCCATCACAGTCGGCCATATTTTTCGACTCAGATCCAGTCACGCGTGACTAGATATCTGCAGTTGGCACTTAGATCTTTTAGGTGCACGTTTTTACTAAAAGTTTTGAAAATTCATAACTCCCGTTCTACTGATTGGATTTTTGGCATTTTGGTGTCAAATAATTTATTAAAATTTACTCCATTTTTCTAAATTGATTTGGGATTTTCTTGTGCTGTGGTTTCAATTTATTACTGTTTGTGTGCTGCTTAAATACTTTACACATTGCCTAGTAGCTGCTTTGTGTGCCAAGCTACCCAGGGTTAAGCACAGGTTAATATAGTGGCTTTTTGGGGTTCACCCTGCAAGGGATTGTGGCAGTTGCTTAACCAGCGTTCTCACTCCAGTCAACCAACAATCTAATTTATCACAAAGTGGTTAAAAGCCTCTTCAGTCCCAGATATTCCTCAAGCCATAACCAAGGGCTATGTTATTTCCTGTTGTGACCACAGCTATAGACCTGGCAGTGGAATAGCTATTATTCATCATTGCGGTATTGTTTGCTCACTAATTCCCGTAGCTAGTCTCTGGGGGGCTGAAGGCATGGTGTGCTTTCTTAAGCATGATGACACATTTTTCTTCTCTGGAGCACTAGTCTATCGATCACCTGCCTCCGTGGGGAAGTTCATTAACTCTTTCATAGAGGTATTTGCTCTGTTTCTCTTGAAATTTGCCAGCTTCTTTATATTAGGGTACACAAACAATGTATCTTGATGTTACTCATCACACCTGCATTAAAGGTCTGCCTCAAGCTTTATGAGCACTAGGGCTTAGGAAAAAAGTGTGTCTTCTTAGCCACGTAGCAGGTCACATGCTCAACTATCTTCTTACAAATCCCAACCAGATTACCACTGATACTCCGTTCCCCATGACTTGGACCGATGATTTTGCAGTTTTTTCCACTTTTCATTTCAACCAAAGAGTTTCCAACAGTAATCACCATGATAACCTAGCCAGAGCCTGGGGTAAGCTAAGCTCAACTAATTTCCTCAAATCTGTTAGCAACACTGATCTTACTGTCCTTGGACCACGAAGGAGCAGTCTTCATTGTGAACAGCTGCATTTTCTCTGCTTTAAACTCATTTTCCACCTAAAACAACATCAAACTTTTGGGGGAAAAGTTTCTGCACCCTGGTTCACTAAAGATCTTAGTAAACAAAACAAAAAATTGACGTATTTGAGCAAATTAGAGGCGCACCTATGACATTGATGCAAAACGGATCTATAAAGTGGCTTCAAACAATTATCATAAACAAATCTGTTTTGTACACACCAGATATTTTGCAATAAAAGATTTAGTACAACAATCAATAGACGCAAGAGGTTTTCAATGCTAAACAACTACTTCATCCTACCATACTCATTCAAGAAATACTGCCCTCTCTCAAACTATGTGAAGATCTTATTGGCTTCTTCCATGATGAAATCACAGATATTTACACTAGAATTTTGGTCTAGTCTACGCTTGAGTCACTCACAATATACAATATGCCCACATATACCCCCTTCGGAGTGTCACTGGACAACTTTATTACTATTACTGTAGGAGAGTAGGATCTGCCTCTTATGTTGCCCCTACTTTTTTTCTGATGTTTACACTGGTTTCTGGCTATAGTCAGGCTGGGACCCTGCTAATCAGGGCCCCAGCCTCTCTGTTCTCTCTAAATGACTTGGAGTGCACTCTAGGTGCACTAGTGATTGGATACTGTGGCACCTTATGAGTCCCTAGTATATGGTACCTTAGGTACCAAGGGCATAGGTACTTCACAGGCCTACCAGGGGCTGCAGCATGTATTATGCCACCCCTGGGAAGCAGACTAAATCTGACACCACAGGCCTGCTACTGCAGCCTGAGTGAGGAAGTGCTAGCACCCCTCACTGAGATATAGGTTCCCTATATCTCTCCTACACACACATATAACCCTATCAGTCACCCCTAAGGCAGGCCCTATCAATCCTGAGGGCAGGGTGCTTGGCTTCTATGTGAGGGGGTGCCTCTGCCTGAGCAGGGCCCCTCGGCAGCTCTCAGAGTCCATTCTCTGGTGCTGTTTGTGGATGCGGTTAAACCATATACTTTTAAGTGCATTATATCCTCGCGGTAAAATGCTAACTTTGGAATGGCTGCATCGAAACATGTCGTGTTTGGTGTCAAACACCTTGGAATACTACCCCCCGCCAGTCCTGGCGGCGGGGGTAGCATTCCACCCTTCTAGAGGGATAGACATGTACCTACTGTGGAAACGCGGTAGAATCCTGCAGAGCCCTGGCATCACAAAATGGATGCCACCAGTCACAGACACTGGGCTGCCCTCCTGCTGATGACCAACACTCGCAGTGGAGGAAGCCCAACAATAGATATCCTGTCCCAAGGGGTGTGACCACCTCCCAGACAGGGTTTAGTGTATTGGGGCTGGGTGGGTGCACTCTTAGAGTGCTTTGAAGTCCTGCACTGGGGGAGCAGAAGGCTCCTCTGTGCATATGCCAGTTCAAACCGGCTCAGGGGCTACCTGTCCCTGCTCTGGCGCGAAACTGGACAAAGGGAAGTGGGTGTAGCCACCCACTCCCCTGACCCTCCCATAGGTAGGGTCATAGAGCTAGTCCCTCCCTTTCTTTTAGTATAAGAGGGGGAACCTGTGCATTGCACCCTAGATTTCCCTGGACGACGCTCTACAAGAAGAATCCCGGACCTTCGACGTTCCACTACCTTTGGAAGACTGAAGAATCTCCCTTGGAGTCAAGGAGTGACTCCCCTGCTTGGCAGGCACCAAAAACTACAAACGACGGTCGCAAACTACACCGCTCCCGCCGGAGTCCGAAGTCCCTGCAGCCCAATAAGTAGATTTCCTGACTTCTCAAAGGCCATCGTGAGTCCCCAGCGAAGCTGAGGCCAGTGGACCCCAAGAGTAATGAGGAACCGCGACCCCTGGGTACCATGCACTATTGTCAAGTGCAACCCCTTCACAACGTTCCACAAACTTGTGCTTTGGACCACGTGTGGTCCCAGCCTCCAGCAGGAATCCCTCCTAAGATCAGAGGCCTACCACGTCCCGAGTGACCGTGGGCCCCTGTGAGTGAATCCTCCCGAGGCGTCTTTGCGATCCCTTGCCAGCCGGCTTGTGGGTCCCCAGAAGACTTTTTAAAGAAACAAAAGGGCTCCCCTGGTTGCTCCAGGCCTGCCTTGACTGACACTTGCTGGGTGAGTCCCCCAGACCTTGCTGGTCTGCGCCATTGCCTCTTCACACTTTCCCCAAGACTTGCTGTTACCAAGGCTTGTTGGCTCCGATCGAGTCGCCGACACTGCAGTAAGCTGCAGACATCGTGGGACACGCCGAATCCAGCTCCTGGTTGTCGTCGACGCCCCCTGAACCTCGTGGCTGAAGAGTCAAGGCAACCACAAACGACCTGAATCTTGCGACGACGGTGGGCATCCATCTTCCTTGCCCCGAGTCACTGCCAAGTGACTTTGAACACTGTCCCCTCTGCTTTCAGGTCTTCCATCTTCCGAATCCAGGCTTGGATTCCTCCGGACACTTCTCCTGTCGCCGCAAGCAGCAAGTCTTCACTGGCTCCCATTGAAAACGACGCCGCGACCCGACACCAAAGAACACCTATGCACCCGGCTCCCCTGGGTGAGGTAACTTCAGCACTACGGTGCTCCTGTGGGTGTGGGCCCTAGAACTACTTACCCTGTAAGTGACTTGCTTGTAGCTTCCCTAGAAGTGTCCTAAAACTCTAACTTTCTAAGTGCGACAATTGCGCTGACTCGTACAGGGTTCGCGTCTGTGTTAGACACACCGCGTCCATCTCCTTTGTAACACTATCTAAAACTGTATCCTTCGACTCGTACTGAGTCCGATCGGTGTTCGCCTCGAACACACAAAGGGCCTGTAACTCTGAGATCTCCATTGCACTGACTCGCACAAGGTTCGCGTCTGTGTTAGACACAGCGCGTCCATCTCCCTTGCATCTCTATCTGTGACCGCGTCCTTCGACTCGTACAAGGACCGATCGGTGTGTTCGCCTCGAACACGCAAGGGACCTTTAACATTGAAATCTCAATCGCGTCTGAGTGCATAGACTCGCACAGGACTCGCACCGGTGCCAGGTCACCGCGTCCGTCCCCTGTGGGTCTCCTACAACTACCTGGGGTGGTTCTTGGGGGTCCCTCGATTCTAGATGCCCTAGACCTAGGTCTAGCAAACTAAGATTGTGATATTCGATTGTGCTAAACTTATTCTGATAATATTTGACTTGTACATATGTTCCTGACTTCTAATCTCATAAAGAGATTAGTAGAGAGTGTTTATTAATAAATACATATATATTTGATATATATACCTGTGTGGTGTCTTTTCATTTGGTGATTCAAGAGATTGTGTGGTAAAACAAGCTGCTTTACATTCCTTCAAGACTTAGCCTGAAGGCTGCTCTCCACAGCTACCACTAGGATAGCTTTCTATAAAGGTTGTCTTAAACCTATCTACCATAAGAGTCGAATTGTTCTGGTGCAAGGTGTCCACTTTAATTAGTGAACAGCATATACCAGGCCAACTTCTCACATTGGTGGGCAGCGTGTGGGATTCCAGCTTGCTATTGTTTTACCAGAAAATCTCTATTTGAATTACTAACTGAAAACCACTATAGGTACTTAAGGTACATATAAAGTCAAGCTTAGTATCAATAAGTTCTACTGAACTTAGAGCTGTGTGCCAAGGGATAGCACACCCTTTCTACAGCTCAAGCTAGTATCAGTAGGCCACAAACTAGTGTAGGTAGTACAACACTGCACAACACTAGAATGTCCTTAAAGGGTGGAACCAGTGGATCCACTCAGCCTCAGTATAAGGACATGGCTTTCTCTGACTTGAGAGCCATGTGTGTTGAAAGACACCTGAGGCTAGGACAGAGTCCCTCAACCCTACACCTGATAGATCTGCTGACAGCAGATGATCTTAGATTGGCTCTAGGAGCTAATGGATCTGAATCAGTGGGTGGGTCAATTACAGTATCTGGGTCAGATGATGAAAATCAGAATGACCAGGACTCTGTGATTGAAGGGCCAGGCCTCAAGGGGCCTGAAAAGGACAGAGGAATTCTCCCTAAGAGAACTTACAGAGTGGAGGAGAGGCATAGGTCCCCTTCCAGGGAATCTGAGCACTCTTATCACTCTGGCAGAGAATTTGTCCACCAGAGGAACTCATACTTTCCCATAAGAGAGACCTCCTCTGAAAGAATGTGCAAACTGCTGCAGTATGAGGAAGCAAGAGTTGCCCTCAGAACCAAGCAGTTGGCACTGGATAGAGAAGCCCTGTAGATCCAGAGAGCTTCTAGAAGAGAGGGGTTAGAACCCCTTGGTGGCAGCAACAGTGTCCCTAGAGGCAGAGAATCTATTCCAGACCATAGGAACCTGAGCAAGGTTGTTCCTCCCTACCAGAGTGGGGATGATATCCACAAGTGGATAACTGCTATGGAGAGGGCCTGTAGAGTACAGCAGGTCCCCCAAAAGCAGTGGGCAGCAATCTTGTGGCTCTCCTTTTCAGATAAAGGTAGAGACAAGCTCCTCACTGTTAGAGAAGAGGATGCTGATGATTATGAAGTCCTGAAGAGTGCACTGATAGATGGGTTTGGCTTAACCACTGAGCAGTACAGGTTGAAGTTCAGAGACACCCAGAAGGCACATACTCAGGACTGGACTGACTTTGTTGATTGTGCAACCAAGGCTCTGGAGGGTTGGCTGGTTGGCAGTAGGGTTACTGATTTCAAGGGATTGTATAATCTGATGATGAGATAACAGATCCTTAATAATTGCCAGAACCAGTTGTTGCATCAGTACCAGGTGGACTCGGATCTGACCTCTCCCCAAGAAATGGGAAAGAAGGCAGACAAATGGGTCAGAACCAGGGTGAGGCAGAAACCCCAGAACCAAGGGGGTGACACCAAGAAGCAAGATCCTAAGGGCTCTGAGAAAGGTGGGGATAAGTCAAAAGACCAGAAGTCTTCACAAGGGCCCCAAAAATCTGCATCTGGTGGGGAGTCACAATCCCACAAGGGAAAAGGCCAAAAGAAGCCCTGGTGCAAATTCTGTAAACAGAAAGGGCACTGGACTTCTGACTGTAACAAGTCCAAAGACCAAACCACCACCACTCCTGCCCCTAAGGCAACTGTTCCCCCTAGTTCAGCTACTGGTGGAGGTGGTACTCAGAATAAGGGTGTAGTAGGGTTGACCCTGGGTTCTGAAGTGGACTCTGACCTAGTCAGAGTGCCCACTCAGGCAATGCTGATTTGTGAGGGAGACCTTAATATGTCCTTCCTAGTGAGTCCCAGTAATCTGGGCAAATACAAACAGCAGCCTGTAATAAATGGCAAACAGGCTTTGGCATTTAGGGACACAGGTGCTAGTGTCACCATGGTGGCAGAGGATCTTGTGGACCCTGGACAGATCATCCTGGGCGAAATGTACCAGGTGACCAATGCAAGCAACGTCAAGACCAACCATAGTCTGGCAGTTGTGAATTTCTCCTGGGGAGGGGTAACTGGCCTCAAGAAGGTTGTAGTCAGTGCAGACCTCCCTGTCGAATGTCTATTGGGCAATGATCTAGAGACTTCAGCCTGGTCTGAAGTAGAGTTATGGACTCATGCTGAGATGTTGGGCATCCCTGCAGAGGTATTTGCTGTGACCAGGTCACAAGCAAGAATGCATGACACTGAACCAGCTGTGGATCCTGGAACAATGGACCAGATGCTTCCCAAGAGGAGGAGCAGTAGGGTAAAGGCAGTGCCTTCCCCTCAGTCTCAGATCACAGATTCACCCCCAGAGGGAGGTGAAGCAGATCCTGAAGAAGGAACTGCCCCAGAGGGACTTGAGCCTGATCAGGTTGAGTTCTTGAGGGGCAGGGGGCCCTTCTAGGGAAGATCTGAGTAAGGAGCAACAGTGCTGCCCCTCTCTTGAACCCCTCAGACAGCAGGCTGCTGCTGAGGCTGCTGGGAGTGCTAGTGGGTCCCATAAAGTTTATTGGGATGAGGGACTCCTATATTCTGAGAGTAGAGACCCAGCCCCTGGAGCCACCAGGAGGATGGTAATACCTCAGAAGTTTAGGGGGTTCCTCTTGACCCTAGCACATGACATCCCTTTAGCAGGACACTTGGGCCAAAACAAGACCTGGGACAGGCTTGTTCCACATTTTCATTGGCCACATATGTCAGAGGACACAAAGGAGTTTTGTCGCTCCTGTGTCACATGCCAAGCCAGTGGTAAGGCAGGTGGCACAACAAAGGCCCCCTGATACCACTACCGGTGGTGGGGGTACCCTTTGAAAGGGTAGGGATTGACATTGTTGGTCCCCTTGACCCTCAAACTGCATCTGGGCACAGGTTTATCCTGGTGGTAGTGGATCATGCCACCAGGTACCCAGAAGCAATTCCCCTGAGGACCACCACAGCCCCTGTGGTGGCAAGAGCCCTCATTGGAGTCTTCTCCAGAGTGGGTTTCCCAAAGGAGGTCATTTCTGACAGAGGTACCAACTTCATGTCAGGATATCTAAAAGCAATGTGGAAGGAGTGTGGTGTAACTTACAAGTTCACCACCCCCTATCACCCACAATGCAATGGTTTAGTTGAACGCTTCAACAAAACCTTGAAAGGAATGATTAAAGGTCTCCCAGAGAAGCTTAGGTGGAAATGGGACCTTCTTCTTCCTTGCCTGTTGTTTGCATACAGAGAGGTTCCACAGAAGGGGGTTGGTTACAGCCCATTTGAGCTTCTGTTTGGGCATCCTGTGAGAGGTCCACTGTGTTTGGTAAAAGAGGGCTGGGAGTTACCTCTCAAGCCCCCCAAACAAGATGTGATGGACTATGTACTTGGTCTCCGCTTCCGGATGGCAGAGTACATGAAGAAGGCAACCAAAAACCTGGAGGCCAGCCAAGAATTACAAAAAGCTTGGCATGACCAAAAGGCTGTACTGACTGTATACCAGCCAGGACAGAAAGTGTGGGTGTTGGAGCCTGTGGCCCCAGCAGCCCTCCAGGACAAGTGGAGTGGCCCCCATACAATAGTTGAACAGAAGGGAGAAGTCACCTACCTGGTGAATCTTGGAACTCCCAGGAGCCCCCTGAGGGTGCTCCATGTCAACAGATTAAAGCCATATGTTGACAGGGCTGACATGGGCTTGCTCATGGCAACTGATGAGGACCAGGAGGAGGAGAGTGACCTTCTCCCTGACCTGCTCTCTCAGAACCCTGATGATGGGTCAGTAGATGGTGTTGCTTTGGCAAGCAGCCTCACTGACCATCAGCAAACTGAGTGCAGACAAGTTCTGCAACAGTATAGACATATGTTTAGCCTGACCCCTAGTCAGACTTCCTGGTGCACCCACGAGGTGGACACTGGAGACAGTCTGCCTGTCAAGAATAAAATCTACAGGCAACCTGACCATGTCAGGGACTGTATCAGGACTGAAGTCCAGAAAATGTTGGAGCTAGGTGTAATTGAGCCTTCAGATAGCCCTTGGGCTAGTCCAGTAGTCCTGGTACCCAAGCCTCATACCCAGGGTGGTAAGAAAGAAATGAGGTTTTGTGTAGACTACAGAGGCCTCAATGCAGTCACTAGGACTGATGCCTATCCCATACCAAGGGCAGATGAGCTGATTGATACTTTGGCCTCAGCCAAGTATCTAAGCACGTTTGACCTAACAGCTGGCTACTGGCAGATCAGATTAGCTGATGATGCAAAAGCCAAGACAGCATTTTCGACCCCTGGTGGGCACTACCACTTTGTGGTGATGCCCTTTGGATTGAAAAATGCACCTGCCACTTTCCAGAGGTTGGTGAATAAAGTTCTGACAGGGATGGAAACTTATTGCTCAGCTTATCTAGATGATATTGCTGTCTTTAGTTCCTCCTGGCAGGATCACCTGGTCCACCTCAGGAATGTTTTGGAGGCCCTGCAGAAAGCAGGCCTCACTATCAAGGCCACTAAGTGCCAGATAGGGCAGAGTCAGGTTGTGTACCTGGGCCACCTTGTAGGTGGAGGCCAGGTTCAGCCTTTACAGAGCAAAATCCAAACCATAATGGAATGGGTTGCTCCAACCACCCAGACACAGGTGAGAGCCTTCTTAGGCCTGTCTGGGTACTATAGGAGGTTTGTCAAGGGATATGGATCTATAGTGACCCCCTTGAATGATCTGACCTCAAAGAAAATGCCAAAAAAGGTTCAGTGGACAGCTAGCTGTCAGAAGGCATTTGAAGACCTAAAGCAGGCCATGTGCACTGCCCCCATCTTACAGAGTCCAGACTACACCAAAAAGTTCATTGTCCAAACAGATGCTTCTGAGCTGGGTGTGGGAGCTGTACTGTCTCAACTGAATGATGAAGGTCAAGACCAGCCAGTAGCTTTTATTAGCAGAAGGCTGACCCCTAGAGAGAAACGTTGGTCAGCTATAGAGAGGGAGGCCTTTGCTGTGGTATGGGCCCTGAAGAAGCTGAGGCCATACTTGTTTGGTACTCACTTCATAGTTCAGACCGACCACAAGCCCCTCCTATGGCTCAAACAAATGAAAGGAGAAAACCCAAAACTTTTGAGGTGGTCCATTTCCCTACAGGGGATGGACTATACAGTGGAACATAGACCTGGGACCCAACATGCCAATGCAGATGGACTCTCAAGGTATTTCCACTTTGAACACGAAGACTCAACTGGTCAAGGTTAGTTTAGTGTCCCTGCGTTTGAGGGGGGGTTGTGTAGGAGAGTAGGATCTGCCTCTTATGTTGCCCCCACTTTTTTTCTGATGTTTACACTGGTTTCTGGCAATAGTCAGGCTGGGACCCTGCTAATCAGGACCCTAGCCTCTCTGTTCTCTCTAAACGATTTGGAGTGCACTCTAGGTGCACTAGTGATTGGATACTGTGGCACCTTATGAGTCCCTAGTATATGGTACCTTAGGTACCAAGGGCATAGGTACTTCACAGGCCTACCAGGGGCTGCAGCATGTATTATGCCACCCCTGGGAAGCAGACTAAATCTGACACCACAGGCCTGCTACTGCAGCCTGAGTGAGGAAGTGCTAGCACCCCTCACTGAGATATAGGTCTCCTATATCTCTCCTACACACACATATAACCCTATCAGTCACCCCTAAGGCAGGCCCTATCAATCCTGAGGGCAGGGTGCTTGGCTTCTATGTGAGGGGGTGCCTCTGCCTGAGCAGGGCCCCTTGGCAGCTCTCAGAGTCCATTCTCTGGTGCTGTTTGTGGATGCGGTTAAACCATATACTTTTAAGTGCATTATATCCTCGCGGTAAAATGCTAACTTTGGAATGGCTGCATCGAAACATGTCGTGTTTGGTGTCAAACACCTTGGAATACTACCCCCCCGCCAGTCCTGGCGGCGGGGGTAGCATTCCACCCTTCTAAAGGGATAGACATGTACCTACAGTGGAAACGCGGTAGAATCCTGCAGAGCCCTGGCATCACAAAATGGATGCCACCAGTCACAGACACTGGGCTGCCCTCCTGCTGATGACCAACACTCGCAGTGGAGGAAGCCCAACAATAGATATCCTGTCCCAAGGGGGTGTGACCACCTCCCAGACAGGGTTTAGTGTATTGGGGCTGGGTGGGACCACTCTTAAAGTGCTTTGAAGTCCTGCACTGGGGGAGCAGAAGGCTCCTCTGTGCATATGCCAGTTCAAACCGGCTCAGGGGCTACCTGTCCCTGCTCTGGCGCGAAACTGGACAAAGGGAAGTGGGTGTAGCCACCCACTCCCCTGACCCTCCCATAGGTAGGGTCATAGAGCTAGTCCCTCCCTTTCTTTTAGTATAAGAGGGGGAACCTGTGCATTGCACCCTAGATTTCCCTGGACGACGCTCTACAAGAAGAATCCCAGACCTTCGACGTTCCACTACCTTTGGAAGACTGAAGAATCTCCCTTGGAGTCAAGGAGTGACTCCCCTGCTTGGCAGGCACCAAAAACTACAAACGACGGTCGCAAACTACGCCGCTCCCACCGGAGTCCGAAGTCCCTGCAGCCCAAGAAGTGGATTTCCTGACTTCTCAAAGGCCATCGTGAGTCCCCAGCGAAGCTGAGGTCAGTGGACCCCAAGAGTAACGAGGAACCGCGACCCCTGGGTACCGTGCACTATTGTCAAGTGCAACCCCTTCACAACGTTCCACAAACTTGTACTTTAGACCACGGGTGGTCTCAGCCTCCAGCATGAATCCCTTTTAAGATCAGAGGCCTACCACGTCCCGAGTGACCGTGGGCCCCTGTGAGTGAATCCTCCCGAGGCGTCTTTGCGATCCCTTGCCAGCCGGCTTGTGGGTCCCCAGAAGACTTTCTAAAGAAACAAAAGGGCTCCCCTGGTTGCTCCAGGCCTGCCTTGACTTACCCTTGCTGGGTGAGTCCCCCAGACCTTGCTGGTCTGCGCTATTGCCTCTTCACACTTTCCCCGAGACTTGCTGTTACCAAGGCTTGTTGGCTCCGATCGAGTCGCCGACACTGCAGTAAGCTGCAGACATCGTGGGACACGCCGAATCCAGCTCCTGGTTTCGTCGACGCCCCCTGGACCTCGTGGCTGAAGAGTCAAGGCAACTGCAAACGACCTGAATCTTGCGACGACGGTGGGCATCCATCTTCCTTGCCCCGAGTCACTGCCAAGTGACTTTGAACACTGTCCCCTCTGCTTTCAGGTCTTCCATCTTCCGAATCCAGGCTTGGATTCCTCCGGACACTTCTCCTGTCGCCGCAAGCAGCAAGTCTTCACTGGCTCCCATTGAAAACGACGCCGCGACCCGACACCAAAGAACACCTATGCACCCGGCTCCCCTGGGTGAGGTAACTTCAGCACTACAGTGCTCCTGTGGGTGTGGGCCCTAGAACTACTTACCCTGTAAGTGACTTGCTTGTAGCTTCCCTAGAAGTGTCCTAAAACTCTAACTTTCTAAGTGCGACAATTGCGCTGACTCGTACAGGGTTCGCGTCTGTGTTAGACACACCGGGTCCATCTCCTTTGTAACACTATCTAAAACTGTATCCTTTGACTCGTACTGAGTCCGATCGGTGTTCGCCTCGAACACACAAAGGGCCTGTAACTCTGAGATCTCCATTGCACTGACTCGCACAAGGTTCGCGTCTGTGTTAGACACAGCGCGTCCATCTCCCTTGCATCTCTATCTGTGACCGCGTCCTTCGACTCGTACAAGGACCGATCGGTGTGTTCGCCTCGAACACGCAAGGGACCTTTAACATTGAAATCTCAATCGCGTCTGAGTGCATAGACTCGCACAGGACTCGCACCGGTGCCAGGTCACCGCGTCCGTCCCCTGTGGGTCTCCTACAACTACCTGGGGTGGTTCTTGGGGGTCCCTCGATTCTAGATGCCCTAGACCTAGGTCTAGCAAACTAAGATTGTGATATTCGATTGTGCTAAACTTATTCTGATAATATTTGACTTGTACATATGTTCCTGACTTCTAATCTCATAAAGAGATTAGTAGAGAGTGTTTATTAATAAATACATATATATTTGATATATATACCTGTGTGGTGTCTTTTCATTTGGTGATTCAGGAGATTGTGTGGTAAAACAAGCTGCTTTACATTCCTTCAAGACTTAGCCTGAAGGCTGCTCTCCACAGCTACCACTAGGATAGCTTTCTATAAAGGTTGTCTTAAACCTATCTACCATAAGAGTCGAATTGTTCTGGTGCAAGGTGTCCACTTTAATTAGTGAACAGCATATACCAGGCCAACTTCTCACAATTACTATTGCTGAAATATACGCTGTCGTTACATCCACCATATCTAGTTCACCGGACAATTCATGTCTCCCGCATATTTTTGCTTTGGCCATCAAAACCCTTAATCCTATCTTTACCAAATTGCTCAATTCACCTCCTGAGTCAGCTGTGGTTCCTCCATTGTGTAAATACCCTATGATTCTCCCTTTATGAAAATAAACTAATGATGGTCCCAGTTACTACAGTACCTATCACCCAACACCTCTCCTCCCTCTGCCTGTAAAAATTCTTGAAACAAACATCAGCTCCTAACTCACACATTATCTTGAGGCCAACAAACTTCTTGATAGTGCTCAATGTCAGGTTTTAGACCACAAAACAGCATCAAAACAGCCATATTAGCAGTACGAGAAGATCTGAGAGCATTTCCTGACCAGCGTATGTCTGCTTCCTTGATATTATTCGATTCATCAGCAATCATTGATATGGCATCCCACACCTTTCTTGTACATTGGCTCCACAACATATCATAGGCATAAGTAAATCTGAATTGAAGTGGCCACATTAATTTTGTTCAAACAGGACACAATCAATCTTTTTCCCTCCTTTCAGGTCAGCTCCTGTTCTAGTCAATCAGGGTGTTCCATGGGACTCATCACTCAGCCCTTCCCTTTATAACATTTATATACCGTACCAGCCTCACCGGTTAGGGCCTGTGGATTCAACCCTACATGCATAATGCACATCATGGATAAATGTGCCCCTATTCAAGACAGCTTTCGCACTTGCTTCTCATCCATACATATAATTGTCTGAAAATGAAAGCGACAACACTCAACTTCTCCTACCTGGGAAACAATTCTCAGTCTGGTCAAACGTTTGGTGGCCTTCAGAGCTTGATCGGCCCCTGCTACCTTCTTCAAGTGACAGAAACCTGGGGTTTTGCTTTGAGCAAAATCTTTCCTTTGAAGAACAAGCCTGATTGGTATCAGCTACTTTGTTTGCTTTGCTTAGAACTTTTAGAAATGTCCTCCCACTCATCCCTCCTGTCACCATGAAGATAGTGGCCCACACCCTTATCATCTGCAGACTATGGAAATTCACTGTTCTTCAGTCCATATTATCTAATCATCGTACTTCAAGTAGTCCAGAATTCAGCAACACAGCAAATTCTGAACCTCTCCCCCCAACAAGCTGTGTCTGGCCATCTCAAGAATCTGCATTCACTGCAGATTCATAAACATCAAAGTTTAAGGCCAGCAGCTTGGAACCCCTTGCGCTGCCGGAGCATCACTTTTTGTGACCCTCCCATGGCGCAACCCTTGGAATCATATTTACCAGGCCATGCAAAGCCACTTTGTGTGGCTTTGAATGGGCTCATAGGTATGGAGTAGGGCAAGGAAGCACAAAGCGCTGCGTTGCTTTGTTCTGTGCTCCGGGGCATTCTATGGGCGTTGTGGCATTGTGGTGGGTGTTCCCATACAACTCCCATGGATTTAGATGCTTCCCCAGATTTGCAAAGCCATGTAAACCTGGGGGTGCGCCAAAACCTTATGCCTTCCAAGGTAAGGCTTAACGAGGAGAAATAACTTTTTTACTCCTAGTTTATTCCTCTTTCCATGTGTGCTGCATTCTGCAGCACACATGGAAAGAGGAAAACACCTCTCAGGATTGTTTTTGTGCAGGAAGGTGCCTCTGTCTGCACAAAAACCATCCTGTTGACAACACAGGCACCCTTACACCATGGTGCAAGGGTGCCTGCGTGGGTCCTAGGCTGTCCAAACTGCGCCGGCGCAGGGGGAAAGGACAAGTATGCACTGTATTGGATAAATATGGTGCATTCCTGCCCTTTAACTTGGGCAGCACAATATGGTGACTTGCTGCGCTGCCCTACGCCAAATCCCTTTAAATGAGGGCCTTAGTCTTTAAAGCACTTGCCAACAAGAGTCCCTCCTACATTCAAAGATGATAAAACCATATCTGCCCACCAAATCACTCTGATCTGTGAACACCAAACTGATTTTTAACCAAAAGGTTAAGTAGACTTGGGTTGGCAGACACTCTTTTACCTCTTTAGCGACCAAAAACTGGATTCATCTCCCTTTTGAACTCCACCTTACAGAATCAGAACCAAATTAAAAACCTGGTAATTTAGTTTGTTGTTCTGCACTGCTTTCAGTTCCCTGTTTTTCTCCCAGTCTAGACCTGAGTGCCAGGGCAACAGCAGCGCTATTAAGCTTTCATACAATCGTTCATTTATTAATTCATTCTGTCTAGGGAAGCAAAACTTGATGGCAGGGCTCTGGGCATAGTTTTGTCCTGTGCTATGAGATAATTTTTCAAAAGAAGAGATTCTGAGGCAGGCAGCCAAGCGGAAGTATATTCTTCATGAGATCCAGAAGATTCTGATCTGGGTTCAGCGATGATTAGGGGCCACCGACTGGAACTGCGAAAATTCTTTATTGATGTGGAGTCAGAAGTCAGTGTCCTGCTTCTCTCTAACTAAGGGCGATCAAAGGTGGAAAAACCTTGCTGGTTAGACATGAAGAGGTGACCGATTGGCAATCAAGTACTGATGACATAACGACCTACTGAGATATCCGGCCTGATTATCGAGACTTTACTGCATACCCTCACATGACCAGAACTTAGAGAATAGTTCACATTGGGAAGACATTACCTGTACGGTATTCCCAGACCTTGTCAAAAAGGAGGATTATCTACTCATAACTCTGTAGATGCTAACAGAACTTGCTCTGTGCGCATTAACAGAAGCACAGCTCCCACTTAGCCCCCAGGCTAATCCTGTCCTGAAGAGACCCTCACATTTCAAGTAGGGTCGAAACGTCGTCGACAACACCTAAGGATAGTCTAATAAAGAAAGCACCAGAGAACAGGCTGGTGCATCTTCTGTGGAATTAAAAAGAAAATACTTAGACATCCTTGAACATACCAATAACCCTTTCCTGATTTTAAGTCACTGTAATGTCACGTTCAAAAATATAAGTTTGGTTATGGTCACTTCACTGGTGGTTCATATGTCACTCTTCTCTCTAAAAACACCACTCATATGTATCTTTGTTGTGTTCTGTTAATAAAAACAGATTTAATACTAAAAACACCACTCACTGAGTTTATTTTGCGTCATAACTAAAATGAATATGTGTCATGATAAGTGAATGAATTAATGAATAAATATATCACTCAGTTCGACTGAATTGAGTATAATGTAATACATCCAGTGGGCTACTTACCTTCAATTGAAAAATATTTATATTTGTGTTGTTAAAATTAATTTGGGCCAGATATATCCTGCCTTACAGTTATTCTTTTTCCTCCCCTGACTAAACCAACACAGAATAAGAATTTGTTAGAAAATAAGATTGTTTTCAGAATGAGTTCCATGTGAACACTTGGGGCAAGCTATAGGTGTGAAGAGGCAGCAGAAACTTGCCTCAAAGATCTCATCCAAAATGGCTGTCGGTGACCTGTCTGTTGTGGTCAGGTGTTTTCACTTTCTGTTCTCTGTCATACAGTTTAGGTGAGTCATGTATCCTATTTTGGGCCGTAAGCAATCTTATTTAACTCCTCGGTCTCCTAAAGATTTATAGGAGTGTCTCTCCTATAACTCCTCACACTTTCTTATCCTTCAGTGGTATTTTTTTACATAGGAGTATTAGGTAAATGGTTCTCATTTTCTGGTGATCATATTGCATGTGGTGCATATGTGCTTGTGGTCATTATTTTGAGCTTGCTTGTTTAAGCAAGCCTTTTGGCCCTTGTTTAGTCTATTGTTCAAATGATAATAAAAATCCAATTTAAAAAAATAACTACGTTTAAATGCCCCCTGAAATATGGAAAATAGAGTGCCATGTAAATGTCTGGCACAGAGAGATTTGATTTGTAATCATATATAGATTTCATTATTTTATACAGCAGCGGCTTGTCATCTCGTCCCATTCACAGCACTCAGAAGTCTTAAAGTGGTCACGCTGCAAATGATGCTATAATACAGCTCAAAAGTCATGCTGACATGGTCAAACAATGCAACATTTCAGAAAGCCTATTGTTGTTGATTGTTGACAATGCAGGGCTGGGTAAAGAGAATATTTTTTATATTCTCTACACTGGAAGGCTCCCTAAAAAGTACCACTCACTGTGAAAGGTAAATGCAGGAAGATATAGGAGACCAGGCACTTCAGACTTTCACAGTAGGCATCGACAGAACGTACAGAATTTTACTCAGTGTAATTCCGCGGAGTTACATAAAAAACTCAGAAAGATTCTGTAGAGTTCCGCCAAATGGCGGAGAAAATGCAATTAACATATTCAGTAATAAATACAATAACTAGTAATAAATTAATAATTAGTTGTTAGTTAAATAATACTTATTTAACTTCCCACCCCATCCCCTAAAAATCAAAACAACCCACACCTAATATATAGCATAAAAAATATATTTATTAACAGTTTAAATCAATTTTATATTTTAATTCAAATGCATCATTAATTGGCATTTAATATTTCTTAATTACCTTCCCACCCTATAACCCTACAAACACAACTCGCACCGAAAATATAATTTGCAAAATATAATATTTACACAATTTAGATAATTAATTGTCAAATAAATAATGAATAATACATTCAAAATTAGTTATCAATACATTATTAGGTATTTAACTTCCCACCCTATGCCCCTACAAATCCAACAACCCGCACCTAAAATATAAATTTGAAAATATAATAATTAAACAATTTACATAATTAATTATCAATTTAATATTTAATATTAATTAAAAATAAATTAATTATACTTAATAAACTTCCCTCCCTGTACCCCTGCAAACCTCACAACCTGCTATGACACTATAAAAGTATTAACAATTACATTTATATTATAAATAACATAAAATTACAAACTATATTTAAAAACATTAACAACAATTATACAAACAATATATAACATTTAAAATTAAAACATACATTAATACCCATAAAGATAATTAATAAACAATATTTTTTACAACTACATTACTAAAAACAATATTAACAATACAGATATTTTTGAAAATGATATTACTTACCTTAAAAAATATCAACATTTCTGTCAACGATATTTCTGCATCATGGTATTTATGTGTCACCATATTAAAAACTCAACGTTAATGTAGGTCAATATTTCTGATTCGATATTTTGCCCAAATACCCCTGGGTCCGCCAGGCGATCGATGAAACGATCCTTCTCTGTAAATGCCCCGAGAATTTGGAACTCCCTCCGTATGACCACATTTCATGCTACCTTCAAAAAGATCTCAAAGCTCTTCTTTTTGAAATATCCTTGGGTCAAATCCCATTTGTCCTACTCACTATTGAATGTCTGCTTTTAATTTTTCCTATGTTGTATCTCAAATGTACTCTTCCATTGATTATTAGGCAACTGTACTCGTGTGCAGCTAATCTCCTGCTTACCCGATTATCATCTCTTAATTCTTCCTATGTCTTATCTCTAATGTAGTCCTGCTGTAATTGTTTGTCAGCTGTACTCTTGTAAAGCGCTCTGATGCCTCTGGACCATGTCCACGCTACATAAAATTAAAATATAAATAAATACCTTAAAAGATGTGTCCACGTTGTCGAGGCGAGGTTTCCAATTTATAAGATTCGGTTCATACTTGGCTGCAGATAGCGATGGCACTTCAGTGTCCTGGAATCTTTTAAATCCTGAAAAAACACAGAAAGCTAGTTAATAACATGAACATGTATTTAAAAATCTGCTTATGCTCCAGCAATATGACATTAAAGGTGTCAACATTACCTATATCAGTATTGTGATCATTATTAATGGAAGGAGAATTTTATTTTAATTAATATATTATGGCACACCCTTGGTAATTATCGAAATTGAATTTGTGTCAAATATGCTTGAAGAATCTGAAGCTATTGTGGCCCTTTAAAGAACACCAAAGAACATCTTGGTTGTATGGCACCAATATTTGGGTTGTTGGGTCATTTTGGAAATAAGATGGAAAATTGCATACATATCATGTTACTGATGATCATTTAATGCCCTCTCATTAAACATTTATATTTGGGTGGGCATCTGATGACAGTGGTTTAAAGGAGGATGGGGTGACAGTAAGGGAAGCCCAGATAGATCTGTGAGAGCTGGCCCTCCATAGAGAAATTAAAAAATAAAATGCATGAGGAGGCAAGGCGAAAAACGTGAGGCTTGCCCTCTTTGCGGAGCATAAAACAACATAATCCTAAGTGATGCCTACTCTCCTCACAGAGCATGAAAAAAGTGGAATGAGAGGATGGGTCTCCAAGGAGTAGAAACAAGTTATTCAGAAAGCTTAGCAAGGCCTGCAGATTCATGTGAAGGCAGTAGCCTTGTGCTGTCTCTACCTCAATGTTACTACAAGATTTACTAAGACATTGCACTGAGTTTGCGGCACAAAGTGTAGATTTTGGATTAACTTTCTTTCATGAAAAGTAGCCCTAAAGTAATGCTGTAGGACTTGGCCTTTTTGGCTAAAGTTTCCTAAACTTTTGCTTTCCCCTAGACCGTTTTCCTGACATAGAGTTGCCAATTTAGATGCTTTGGGTACTTTGCCACTGCTGATCAGTGTCAAAGTACAAGGGTTCCCTGTGTAAAGTGTAATGGTAATTGGTTGGCCATGATTGGTATGTTTGCCTTACTGGTAAAGTCCCTAGATATGTGCACTGTGTGTGCCAGGGCTAGTAATGCAAAGGTGCACAGAGAAGGGAACTCAGGCCGGCAGTGTAGGGCCTGCGCGCAGTTTGCTACGTTAGCATGTTGTCCTGACAAGTGCAACCACTTGTCAGGCCTTACTTTCCCTTATGCGTACACAGTGGGCACCCCTGTGGTAGGTCCCGGGTAACCCCTGGGCAGGGTGCAGTGTAAGTAAAAGGCAGGACATATACTGAGGTGTGTGTTATGTCCTGACAGTGAAAAACACTCCATTTCGTTTTTCACTGGTGAAAGGCCATCCTGCCCATAGGACAGAATGGGGGAGGCTGGGTATTGTGTTTGTTAGCCTAGTTTCCCATAAGTTTAAAATGAGAGGCGAAGTTTAGTATGTATGAACTCAGTGTCATAACACATCTTTCTATGAAAGTGGTTTTGTCACTGTGTGTTCAGAAACCACTCTTTTAGAAAGTGGCTGAGTTTTGTGCTTTAAGCGGTCAAGAGGAACCTCTGCTAAGGAAGGAACAACTGAAGAAACTGCTGGGAAGGACCGACCCTTGCTTCGTGATCTGGGGCTGATCTGCAGTTTGCTGTTTTAACCAAGGAAGAGGCTGTTGGGACTGTGCTTTGTGCGCTGGGTCCCCCTGCTTGAAGAAGACTGTGCTTTGTGCTGTGTCTTGTTACCCCAAAGGCTCGAGGTGAGCTGGCTCCCTGTTTGGAAACACAGGAACATAAAAGTTTCCGGAGAAGTTTCAAGCGACGCGGTGGGCGCGTGTTGTGGCAGCTTGAGACCCTCGGAAGGTGTGCCCTGTGATCTTGGACACACGGAGGAGAAGTGAGACTCGGACACGCTGGGTGTGTGTCGTGGTGCACAGGAGGCATTGGTAAAGAGTGCCTGGTCAACGTGTGCATCGAAGGTGAAGTGAGTCTCGGACGTGCTGGGTGCGTGTCGTGGTGCACCGCAGGCATTGGTGAAGAGCCCCTGGTCAGCGTGTGCATCGGAGGTGACATGAGACTCGGACGTGCAGGGTGCGTGTCGTGGTGCACCGCAGGCGCTGGTGAAGAGCGCCTGGTCAGCGTGTGCATCGGAGGTGACGGGAGTCTCGGATGCGCAGGGTGCGTGTCGGGTGCAACAGAGGCGCTGGTGAAGAGTGCCTGGTCATCGAGTGCACCGGAGGAGAAGTGAGGCTCGGACACGGTGAGCGTGTCGGGGTGCGGCTGAAGGCGTTGGTGAAGAGCGCCTGGATATCGGGGCACCGGAGTTGGAGTAAGTCTCAGTGAAGCAGTGTGCGTGCTTTGGTGCAACCTGGGACTGTGGAGGTGATTGGCTGATCATCGTGTGCACCGGAAGAAAGTGAGTCTCTGCAGCGTGGTGTGCGTGTCTTGGTGCCAACTGAGACCGCAGGAAGGAGTGCCTGGTGAACGTGTACTCGGAGTCGACGTGAAGTCCCATCAGCGTTGTGTATGTGGCTTCGTGCCAGAGGAGACCCGGAGGGTGCTGCGGTGAACGTGCACCCGGAGTAACGTAATCTCAGAGGCGTGGGGTACGTGTGCCCTGCGGCCGCCTGAGACCTTCCTAACAGTCACAGCCCGGACCGGCAGCCCCGGAGGAGCTGAGCTGCCAGGCCGAGCCGCTGAGGCCCATCGAGAAAGTTCTGCACGGAAGGCCTAGTTCACGGAAGGAGGAGAGGAGAGTGGGATCGCGCCCCCAGGTAACGTGGATCACTGCCTGGGCGGGGTGCGGGCTCGGAGGGACACTCTCTCGGCCTCTCAGTCCTTCTGGTGACGTGAGCCTTTGCTTCGGCTCAGATTGGGGCCCGTACTGACCAAAGGAGTGGCGGTACTGGGACCAGAGTGAGAAGCTGTACTTTATGTCATCGTTGATATGTGTGGGGGGCAACTGTTATCGAAGAGGCTGACTGTCGTAATACACATTGCCGATATTGCTGTTAACGAACTGCCGGACTGTCTTATGACACCTGACATTATTTCTGCATAACAAAATACACGATTGTAGCGCTACGCATTGCATTATTTCTCCATTGCAAAGTACAGGATTGTAGCGGCCCGCATTGCATTATTTCTTCATTGCAAAGTACATGATTGTAGCTACGCATTGCATTATTCCTTAATTACAAAGTACATGATTGTAGCGGTGCGCATTGCATTATTTCTTCATTGCAAAGTACGTGATTGGGGTGTGACGCATTGCATTATTCCTTCATTGCGCAGTACATGATTGTAGCGGTACGCATTGCATTATTTCTCCCATTGCAAGGTACCGGGGTGTATCGTTACGCATTGTATTATTTCTCCTTTGCCCAGCACAGGAATGTATCGTTACGCAGCGCACTATTGTTTGTCCATTGCAACGTGTGTGATTCTAGCATTGCGACCAGCATAGCATTTTGAAAGCGGTGGTTGGGATTTGAACCTACCAGCCAGCCGGAACGAATATTACCCTTTATTATATGTTGGCTTTTGTTTCGTGTTGTATGATCGTATATCTTTTTATATAAAGTTTATACTCGTTTTATCAAACTCGTGTGGAGTCCATTTGTGGTGTCACCAGGGGGTTGCTGTGAGTGTGGTTGCACATACTGTACACTCGTGCCTTGGAGATAGGCCTGGCTGCTCGTGCCAAGCTACTAAGGGGGTGAGCAGGGCTATCTCAAACGGTGTCCTTACTAGGCCTAACATTGAGTGAGGAGTCCCGGGTCTCGCATTTGGTGACAGTGGTGCGGGACTGGGACTCCGGCTTCCAACATTTGGCGGCAGAGCGGTGGGATACGATCCTAACGTAATTGAAACGCGTGTGTGTAAAACCACTCACAGTAATTGGTGTACATCATAAATTGATCGCAGACCACGACGCAACAACATATTGGGGCCGATTCAGGCCGGAAATCTCCCTGACCGAGCCGGACCCGGAGAGATTTCCGACCGAATCGGACTCTAGCAGTCCGACCGAACGAGTACGATGCGCACGCATGCTATCGGACTCGATTCGGTCGGACTCCCATTGAAGTCAATGGGAGCCGGTTGTACAACGCGTACGCGGGCTCCCATTGACTCAATGGGTGCGAGGCGAACTAGGGCGCCCCCTACAGTGGGTTCGCGTCGATGCAGTTCGCGCCGCACACGCACAGGTAGGGGGGACCCATGGGTCCCCCCTGTGTGCGACTCGCGTGGCTATGCGTACAGGGGGGTCTGACACGGACCCCCAAAGTCCGGCTCTGACAGCTGTTTCGAGCCGGACGGTGCGGGTTGGTTGGACTGCTCAAGGCGCGCATCGTACTTGCCCGGCCGGGGAACGTCTCCATCGCGCGGTGCGAGTCGAGTCGGAGCGAGTCGGTCGGTCGGTGCGGTTCGGACCCGTGAACGAGTCGGTCGGCGATTTCGCGTGCGCTCGCATCGTACTCGCTCGGCCGGACGCGCGTTCGAATCGGTCGGAAAAGAGGGCTCCGAATCGGATCCGGTTAAGCCGAATCTGATTCGGTGCGCTACCGGCCGAGATCGGAATCGGCCCCATTGTTTTGAATTGTTGGTTCTATTGTTGAGTATTCTTTAAACCACACATCATGTCTCAGGAGGGGAGCCAGATAGCCGGTGAGGCTGCGGCTGCAGAATTAGAGTTTAACATTGAGGCATTGTTTACCTACAAGGTTGATCAGTTGAGGAAATTCTGCAGAGCTTTGGGATGTCCCATGAAGGGTAGCGCCAAGAAGGAGGAGCTGCAAGTGGCCTTGAGGGCCTGGTGGGAAGCCAAAGAGGCTCAGGAGACGGGTGATGTTGAGGTGGATGAGGATGAACCAGGGAATGGATTTGGTCCACAGGATTTGCCAGTGGAGGGTCCAGCCGCAGGGGCTGGTAGTAGCCATTCAGGGAGGAGTTTTTCACCAGAGGAGTTGGAGGAAAACCAAAGGGTCAGACTGCATGAGTTGAAGGTGTTAAAACTTAAAACTCAAGCAGAGGAGAGCAGGAACGCTCTCACGTTGGAAGAGAAACGGATTCTCTTCGCTCATGAGTTAAGCATGAGGGAACTGGACATTAAGGGTAAACAAGCAGAGTCCAGTTCGAATGGTGGCAGCGCACCACCAGTGCCAGTAGGGAAGGTGTACATTCCCAAGGATTTAGTGCGAGATTACCAGAGGGGTGATGACATTTATGCATGATTCACGGCATATGAGATCGCACTAAGGATGAATGAGGTGCCTGAAAAGCATTGGGGGGCGGGCCTATGGAAACACTTTGAGGCTTCGGGGAGGGACGTTCTATCACCTTTAGAGAGGGCGGGAACCCTGACCTACGCCAACATGAGGGAGGCTTTATGCCTCCGGTATGGGCTCACTCCTGAACAATACCGGCAGAAGTTCAGGACCTCCAAGAAACTAGAAACCCGTGCTTGGGTAGAATGTGTGAATGAGTACACACGGGCACTGGATGGTTGGATGCTGGGCAGCAAGGTCAATGATTTTAAGGGCTTATGCAATTTAATCAGTTGGGAGCACTTGAGTAGTCTGTGTGTTCCAGAGCTGCGCCAGCATCTATTGGATAGTAAGCTGACTGATCCCAGTAAGCTTGCTGAGGAGGCGGACCGCTGGACTAGTACCCGGGTCCACAAGGGGATTGGGAGTACCACTGCCAAGAGTATTCAGGGTCCCCCGCCGAAGGTGGGGGAGGACAAGGGTAACCACAAGGAGTCCTCTAAAGGGCCCCAAGGTAGTTCCCCCAAGAAAGAGTCCCTGTCTCCCAAGGCCAAGAGGGCCTGGGCCTTCAAGGGCAAGAAGGAGCCCCGAGGTCCTCCTACGTGTTACTTCTGTAAAGAAGTGGGTCATATTTCCCCTAAATGCCCCAAAAAGTCATCTGCACCCACTGGTGCTCCAACACCTGGTTTAGTGAGTGTAGCGTTGGGGGAGGAATTGAGTCCTTGGAATGGGGAGGAGCAAGCAGTTATGACCCTGGTCTCCTTAGGAAATCGAGAGATGGTCCAGGAAATCTCTCTGCCTGAGAACACTAAAAAGTACAGGAAGTGGGTGACCATCAATGGACGGAGGGTGGAGCCTCTGAGGGACACCGGAGCCAGTTTGACATCTGTCAGGTGTCAGTGGGTGTCTGAAGAGCAAGTAATTCCCGATGTGCTTCACCCTGTAATGTCAGCAGACAATTCAGTGCGCCTCTGCAAGGTGGCGCTGGTTCCCTTTGAATGGGGAGGGGTCTCAGGTTCCTTGAAGGTTGTTCTAAGTCCGTCCATGCCTGTAGACTGTCTGCTAGGGAATGACCTGGAGAGTTCCCCCTGGAAGGAGGTGGAGCGCCAGGCGCATTTGGAGATGTTGGGTCTACCTGAGTGGGCGTGTGTGACCACTCGGTCTATGGTAGCCAGTAAAGGTATTCAAGAGAACCTGGGGCCTGAAACAGTGGCCCAGGTGCCTGCCAGTAAGAGAAGAGGCAGGGGGTGCGGGAAACCGGCCCCCACAGTTCCCACGGTCCAGGAGGAGGCACCCTTTGAGGGGGATGCCCTGGAGCCTATGGGGGAACCCTCTTTTAGAAAGTGGCTGAGTTTTCTGCTTTAAACATTTCTGTGTGTCTCTGCTGAATGTGGATTGACTGTCTGGATCTGAGAGGGGAGAGGAGCTGGGGGAGGTCTTGACTAGGGGTTGAGATGGCACCAGGCTGACCTGCATCTGGAGAGTAGGCGGAGGAGAAGCCCCGGGAGGTGAAGAGGCCTGGGTTGCGGCTATAAAACAATTGACCCATCTCCGGCTGAGTGATTACCCCCAGTATCAAAGGGAGAAAGGTGACACTGGGAGGGAGACACCCAGAACTGATTTAGGCAGGGGTCAGGGACCCCTGAACACAACGAACTTCAAAGACATTTAGGGGTATAACTATGAGAGTTGAGACCCCTGAACGTTGGAATAGAAATGGATTGAGACTGAAAAGGCTTGGACCCATTTCGTGGTCAAGAGGAACCTCTGCTAAGGAAGGAACAACTGAAGAGACTGCTGGGAAGGACCGACCCTTGCTTCGTGATCAGGGGCTGGTCTGCAGTTTGCTGTTTTAACCAAGGAAGAGGCTGTTGGGACTGTGCTTTGTGCGCTGGGTCCCCCTGCTTGAAGAAGACTGTGCTTTGTGCTGTGTCTTGTTACCCCAAGGGCCCGAGGTGAGCTGGCTCCCTGTTTGGAAACACAGGAACATAAAAGTTTCTGGAGAAGTTTCAAGCGACGCGGTGGGCGCGTGTTGTGGCAGCTTGAGACCCTGGGAAGGTGTGCCCTGTGATCTTGGACACACGGAGAAGTGAGACTCAGACGCGCTGGGTGCGTGTCGTGGTGCACAGGAGGCGTTGGTGAAGAGCGTCTGGTCAATGTGTGCATCGAAGGTGAAGTGAGACTCGGACGCGCAGGGTGCATGTCGTGGTGCACCGCAGGCGCTGGTGAAGAGCGCCTGGTCAGCGTGTGCATCAGAGGTGACGGGAGTCTCGGAAGCACAGGGAGCATGTCATGGTGCACAGGAGGCGTTGGTGAGGAGCGCCTGGTCAACGTGTGCATCGGAAGTGGAGTGAGTCTCGGACGCGCAGGGTGCGTGTCGGGGTGCACCGGAGGCGCTGTTGAAGAGTGCCTGGTCATCGGGTGCACCGGAGGAGAAGTGAGGCTCGGACACGGTGAGCGTGTCGGGATGCGGCCGAAGGCGTTGGTGAAGAGCGCCTGGCTATCGGGGCACCGGAGTTGGAGTAAGTCTCAGTAAAGCAGTGTGCGTGCTTTGGTGCAACCTGGGACTGTGGAGGTGATCGGCTGATCATCGTGTGCACCGGAAGAAAGTGAGTCTCTGCAGCGCGGTGTGCGTGTCTTGGTGCCAACTGAGACCGCAGGAAGGAGTGCCTGGTGAACGTGCACTCGGAGTCGACGTGAAGTCCCTTCAGCGTTGTGTGTGTGGCTTTGTGCCAGAGGAGACCCGGAGGGTGCTGTGGTGATCGTGCACCTGGAGTAACGTAATCTCAGAGGCGTGGGGTACGTGTGCCCTGCGGCCGCCTGAGACCTTCCTAACAGTCGCGGCCCGGACCGGCAGCCCTGGAGGAGCTGAGCTGCCAGGCCGAGCCGCTGAGGCCCATTGAGAAAGTTCTGCACGGAAGGCCTAGTTCACGGAAGGAGGAGAGGAGAGTGGGGACGCGCCCCCAGGTAACGTGGATCACTGCCTGGGCGGGGTGCGGGCTCGGAGGGACACTCTCTCGGCCTCTCAGTCCTTCTGGCGACGTGAGCCTTTGCTTCGGCTCAGATTGGGGCCCGTACTGACCAAAGGAGTGGCGGTACTTGGGCCAGAGTGAGAAGCTGTACTTTATGTCATCGTTGATACGTGTGGGGGCAACTGTTATCAAAGAGGCTGACTGTCGTAATACACATTGCCGATATTGCTGCTAACGAACTGCCGGACTGTCTTATGACGCCTGAAATTATTTCTGCATAACGAAGTACACGATTGTAGCGCTACGCATTGCATTATTTCTCCATTGCAAAGTACAGGATTGTAGCGGCCCGCATTGCATTATTTCTTCATTGAAAAGTACATGATTGTAGCTACGCATTGCATTATTCCTTAATTGCAAAGTACATGATTGTAGCGGTGCGCATTGCATTATTTCTTCATTGCAAAGTACGTGATTGGGGTGTGACGCATTGCATTATTCCTTCATTGCGCAGTACATGATTGTAGCAGTACGCATTGCATTCTTTCTCCCATTGCAAGGTACCGGGGTGTATCGTTACGCATTGTATTATTTCTCCTTTGCCCAGCACAGGATTGTATCGCTACTCAGCGCACTATTGTTTGTCCATTGCAACGTGTGTGATTCTAGCATTGCGACCAGCATAGCATTTTGAAAGCGGTGGTTGGGATTTGAACCTACCAGCTGGCTGGAACGAATATTACCCTTTATTATAGGTTGGCTTTTGTATTGTGTGGTCTGATCGTATATCTTTTTATATAAAGTTTATACTCGTTTTATCAAACTCGTGTGGAGTCCATTTGTGGTGTCACCAGGGGGTTGCTGTGAGTGTGGTTGCACATACTGTACACTCATGCCTTGGAGATAGGCCTGGCTGCTCGTGCCAAGCTACTAAGGGGGTGAGCAGGGCTATCTCAAACGGTGTCCTTACTTGGCCTAACGTTGAGTGAGAAGTCCCGGGTCTCGCATTTGGTGACAGTGGTGCGGGACTGGGACTCCGGCTTCCAACAAATGCCAGTTAGTGCTATGGTCTACTTTGCGTCAAGGATACGTACCACAGGTGATACATGGGTGTTCCCTTAAAACCACCCATTAGTTTTGATGCAAAGCTTTATCTACTAAAAATGGTAGACAGGACTTTGCGCAAAAAAGTAGTGCTTGTTCGGGGCAGGTGTTAAAAGTGAGAAATGTATTCAACATTAAATGTGTGCTGCACTGTCCGGCACATACACAATGTGGGAACCATTTTAAACTATGTCTAAGCATGGTATTTTGTAATGGAAGAGAGCCCTTCTAGTAAAAAACCTATGCCAGACATAACGCACACACCCTTTCACTATGGTGCAGGGGCCTGTGCATGGCACTAGGCTACCTCAAAGCGCACCAGCACAGGAGGAGAGAGAAAACGCTACGTATCTTAGTAGCAATTGCGCCCTTCTGCCCTCGACCTTTCATGTAATAGAGCACAGGAACTTTGGTTGCTACATGGCGTTGAGGGAAATGTTAGTAAATCTATCTTGTGGTTTCTTTCATGTGTGTCTTTAATGTAATACATAACATGACAATACTAGAGCAAGCTCTATTTATCAAAAATCATAATGATAATAATAATCTTATTTTTACTCTTATTCTTCAGAGACATTAACTTCTAGTAAACCAAAAATAATTATTTGTTTGGGTAGCATACACTCTGAACCTGATCACTTGGTGCTCTCTGTTGTTCTTCTTGAGGGGCGCCATAACCTGCATCCGAGACCAGCTGGGCATGACTGAGAGTCATGCAATGCTAAGGCCATATGTGCTCTCACAACCCGCTGTGCACACCTAAAAGCAGCATGCGGTGCACCTAGTACACGCTCAGAGGTGTAACATTAGCCCCTACAGCCTCGCAGTATGGGGGCCCTCAAGATCCAAGGGGCCCCTTACAGCACTGTGCATAGGCGGTAGACCCCTGGCCTGAGAGCTCCTGACTGTATCCGGGACAGGGGGGCCCTCTGTGTACTATGCAGGGGGCCCCCTGAAGTTTTGTTATGCCATTGCGCATGCTGGCTCAAGCCCATGCCCTCTGCCCAGCTGAAGGCTGTGCATATGTGCGACTACTGCGCAAAGACTGAGTGAACCTGGATGCACCTCTAAGTGCATTTGCTATTCCCTCACAATAGAATTGCAGATAAACATTGCTTGTGCTACTTTGCATGACTTTGGCAGGCATGGGTTTATGTTGAGTCCTATCAGTGGCATGGCTTCCATTGGGGCAGCAGGTGCAGTGGCACTGGGGCCCACCAATTTCTGATTATTGCTGTATTTTACATTTCAAACAGCAGCCGTTCTGGCCCTTCTTCCTTGCTATAGGGCCCATGACACACTGGCTACGCTACTGAGTCCTACTGGAGTCTTTGCAATTCCTGCTCTTTAATATCCGCCATGCATATGTTATAAGGGATTTTGTGCTATGCAAAATAATGCCATTTACCCCAGCTCTCATGGGGACTTTTTGTGAGCAAACAGTCATTGCCACTAATGTTCGCTTTTGCTTTGCAGCATGCAAGAGCCAGCACACATTTGTTTAAAGGGAATCTGGGCCCCAAAGGTGGGCTTAGGGATGCAGAACAATGACTAGCAGTTGTGTTAGACTTTCTTATGCCCACAGTCCTCTGTTAATCAGTTTAATATTCATGACAATAATTATTACATGCATGAGCTATTCCTAAATTAAGACATATACATCAGTGACCATAGCAAGTATTGATTCATGCTAAAGGACATTTGAGTACTCTGGTGTGGGTTATCACTCTCCCACCTCTTCTGCAATACAAATAGCCAATGGCAGGAACATACTTATTCTTTCCTCTGGCTCTGCTCACTTATGGGCTAACTACATGGGTGCATGGGTTGGGAACATTGATTAATTTCAAGTGCAGCTATTGCAACTTGTCTTTTCCACGTCAATCAGTCCGAGGACATCTAGATGTTTACAGTGGAACTCAGCCATACTAATGCATTTGACACCTTTCCAGACAGGTACAAGTTTAATTGATTCTGCTGCAAGATTTAATTTTAATTTAATTTAAAATATATTTTGTGATGTCATTTATGATGTCTTTTTTATATCATCTTGGAAGACATGTATGAGGTCATAATCAGTGATTTGAGGAAGGGCAATTTTGCTGGTAGCCTTGAGCACATAGTTCCTGTCCATAAAAAGTGTTTCACTGCATTTTTTTGTCATGATAATCCCATATGTGGTATATGCTGGGAAAACACTTTCTACACATTCAGCATGTTTTTCCCATTGCCCAACTAACTTTACAGGAGGGCCAATGTTTTGGCTTTTCATGGCCTTGTAGATATGGACTGAGGCAACGCAGTACAAGTCGCTGCATTGCCTCACCCTGTGATAGGGAGGCATGCCACGGGCGTTATGGTGGGTGTTCCCATGGCATTTGACACATTCCCAGATTTAGGAGATTTCGTAAACCTGGGAATTCGCCAGAAGCCTACATCTCCCCAGGGGTGGCATAGGGGAGGCGCAACAAGGAGAAATTGAATTATATCTCCTCGTTTTTTCCCCTTTCTATGTGTGCTGCATTCAGCAGCACACATAGAAAGAGGAAATCACCTCCATTGATTGTTTTTGTGCAGAAAGGTGTCCCTTCTTGCACAAAAACAATCTCCCCTAAAGCGCAGACATACTTGCACCATGGCGCAAGGGTGCCTGCGCTGGCGCATGGCAGCAGTTTGCATGCCAGTTCAGGAGGAAAGGACAAGAATGCACAGTATCCGACAGATATGGTGCATTCTTGCCCTTTGTTTTGACGTAGGGCAGCGCAGTAGGAACACTTGCGGCACTGCCCTATGCCAAAAGATTGTAAATGAGGCCTTCGATGTACATGCATATATTTGCATGATATGGGGGCATATTTATGAGCTAGTTTGCATTGCGTTTGCACCAAGCAACATGGTACATGTGCGACGCAAATCCTAAATATGATTTATGAAGCCACGCAACACCACTTTACTTGGCCCTGAGTGGCTACATAAATCTGGAGTAAAGTATCGCAGCGCAAATCGCTGCGTTGCCTTACTCAGCCCTGGGAAGGCATTCCATGGGCCTTGTGTGGGTGTTCCCATGCAACTCCCGTGGATTTTGCAGCATTCCCAAATTTACTAGAATTAGTAAACCTAGGAATGCGCCAAAAAGATACGCCTTTCCAGGAGAGGCGTAATGAGGAGATTTAGCTTTATTTCTCCAAGTTACTTCCTCTTTCTATGAGTGCTGCATTCTGCACAGGGCCGGCTCTGGGGCGGTGCGACCGGTGCCACTGCACTGGGTGCTGACTCTTCCAGGGGGCGCCGCGTTTGGAAGTATTTTATGGCTTTAAAAGCACCTGCTGCTGCATTGCTGGCCTCCGCAATTTTCATACAAAAATAAAAATGTCAAGATAACACTGTGATTAATGTTCTTCCTGGAGAGAAAAGGAGTTTTGTCAAGTGAAAGTTTTAACTCATTTTATGGTAGCACAGAGAGTTAATGAGCCTGCTGCAAAGAATGTGCACCATTCAGATCACAAAGTGCATATAGTTTAAATAGGTCAGTGCTTTTGTCAGAGAGATCCTTTTGTTACTAGCAGTGTAGAAGTTAAAATCCTAACATGGAACAGTGAACTAATAACTGTCATCAAAGAGCTGCATGCAAACTGCAAGGTATAGATCAGAGCGTGATGATGTTTTCCTCCGTCTTTCATTATTCTAATGTTTCAAAAAGGGTTCATTTCAGTAAAAAAAATCCTTATTATTAAATGTAACCCCCAATCATGGGGTTATGTTTTAAATTCTGAGTCTGTGCTTCTCCAGACCAAGCTCTCTTAAACTATAGTGTCTACCAGTATGGATGACATGTGACTCACCTTGTAGTCTTCTGTCTTATGTAACATTTGCTATACATTAATTTACACACATATGATTGACTGTCTCTGTGTAATGTGTGTGTGATGTAAAGTGCTCTGACACCCTACACTGGTATAGGTGGCGCTATATAACTAATTAAATACATATGAGAGAAAGTGGTTATGGAGACTTGAGGGGGCACTGTTAAAGGGTGGTAGTGAGGGAGTCTGCGGGGGTGCCCGTGGGGGGCGCAAACAAACATTGTCGCACAGGGCGCCACCAGCGCTCAAGCCGGCCCTGATTGTGCAGCACACATTGAAAGAGGAATATGCCTCCCAGGATTGTTTTTGTGCAGGAAGGTGCTTTGCCAGTCGACTGCCAAAAGGGAGCCAGTGCAGGGGGAAAGGCAAAATTGCGCCGCATTGACTTAAATTTGATATATTTCGGATACAGTGGGGGATCAGGACTCAGTCATCCATCTCCCTCTGCCTTGATTTGTGCCAGGAGACAATTATCTTCATCGCCGCACTCCCGCAGTGTGGGATGGATTTCAGACACAGCGGGGGCTCAGGACTCAGTCATCCGGCTCCCTTAGCACCGAAGGATGCCGTTTCTGTGTTGATTCACGCCAGGAGGCCTTATCTTCACCACAGCACTCCCTCAGCGCAGGACATGGCCAGGTGCGTGTCTGGGTGAATCCCTGGCCAATAGAGAGCCCGTCTGTGCCTGTCTGCGGCCGGGGAAAGCTGGGCCGGGCCATTTCACTTGACCTTTGGATAGAACCTCTATTGCAAGGTTGTATCTTTGTGATTAGCCCGCTATGTTTGCTAGTTGAACGCACCTATAAACCTGGGGAAGAAAAAGTCCATTCACTAACCTAAAGTAGAAGCTCAAGGAACCTCCTCATCATCATTAATTGCATCATATTTATCTTTCACCATGAGGGCAATTTCCACAGAGCTAGAGCCAGTGGCAAATCGCATCGACGCCGTCCAAAAGATGATCAAAGATTCGACAATTCATCAAGAAAATATACAGGTGGTTCCCCATGATATGCCACCAAACGGGGATAATGTTGTACATTTAAGAGAACTTTCAAACGGTCAGCAAATATCTGCTTCTATCCAATCTATAAATCTGTGTGTAGTGCAGGCTCCTCATGAACATAATTTTATTGTAGGTCCAAGTAGCCTCTTTTCAAGCACGCATAAAGCTCTGTCTCCTAAACATAAGCGGAGTGATGGTAAATCTCAGACGGGAGAAGTTAAGTAAAAGCCTAAACATGTCGCTCCACCCAAAAATTTATCTATCCCTATTTCCCCTGACTTCAGTACTGATCCATCGAATATTTGTAAACCCTTTTTTGAAAATTTGGAGACCTTGCTTAAGGACTTTCAACAAGTGGTATTGACACAATTAAAACTCCTAGGCAAAAAGGTTCAAACTTTGTCAGATAATCAGAGTAATTTTCTTCGGACGTATTCAGACCCAGTATCACAAGAAAAAGGCTATTCTTTGTCTGCACCTTCAGCCTTGACTTTCAGCCCCGACTACTTGTGACTCTAATCTGCCTATGCAAACCCGTCCATGGTGTTTAGATATTCAGCGGAACTTTACTAGATCGGACCAAGTGCCAAGCAACTCAGACCATCACCAGCCTTTTGAAAGCATTAGTCATGAACCTGCTAACAATGGGAGATTGGCCCACTTTCAATTACCACCTGACTGCACACCTCATGCTATAGTTCTTACCAAAGAAGTCCTCCCCCTCTGGGTAAGGATTCTTATGAAGACTGGAGGAGTTTTAAATACAAGGTCGCCCACTGGTGCAAGAGTAAATCAGGTTGGTCCATGGACTTGGTGGATGAGATTTTTATGGTGCAGGGGGTAGGATGGCTTGGCCATGCTCCCAAAACTATATTAGGGGATTGTGTGGTGGTGAACTTTAGAAATCCCCAGCCTGTGCATTATTACAGCAATTGGATTATTTTGCCAATCCACCGTTCTTAGCAGCTCTCAATGGTAGGAAGTCCAGGCAAAGCCTCCCATTAAGGACAGAACCTTCTCATCCACATGTCCATGAAAATTACTTTGCTGCCCTTATCACCTTTTGGATATCGGCTGATAGGCTTCCCCTTTTAGACCTACTTTTAACACTGCCAGCATCTGTATCTACTGACAAGCCTGGAATTTTAATGGAGAGAGAGGCTATTATTATTAATTCTCAACCTGAACTGTATTGGTCAGAGGGCTTACGATTTCTTTCTTGGAACATAGCGGTTATCTGCAAGAAAATGGACAATGTGCACTGCCTACAAATTGTCAATTCCTATGTTGTTGAATGTTGCCAAGAGACTTGGGATCTAGAACAATCTAATCCTGATCGTTTTCAATCATTCTGTGTTGCCGCTTCACCATCGATATCTGGCTGAGGAACATTCGCTTCCCTCAAACTTAGTAATGTTAAAGCTGAAGTGGTGTTGCGTACCCCTGTTGCCAAATTTTATCTTTGAACCTTCCTGATTTTCCTACTTTTTTATTTATTCATTTATATTTTCATATTTTTGTTAATCAACCAGCTAAACCTATTTTGCATATAGATAATTTTATTTCAGATTTTATTGGAAAGAATTTATAAAGGGTGTTCATCATCTGGTTGGGTGATTTTTATATTACTAAATGCCCCTTATTGGGAGATCGTGTATGCGGTTTGACAGATTGACAGGGGGAAAATATAACTCATTTTTCACACAACTCCTACAGGGATGCACTAAACCAGATTATTTTTAAATATAATTGGCTATTTCATGTGTACTTCTTTCATGATGGCAAGATGCATCCCCCAACTTTTACTGGGAAAGGTCAAGGGTCTACTATTGACTTCATTTTGTTTTCCCCAAACCTAGCTTTGCAAGTCCTTGATTCAAGCATCTTATTGTTGAGTATTAGTGATCATAAAGCAGTTTGTTTTTCCTGCCTAGTTGATAAGACCCCAAATCTGTGCCATTCAAATGTGCATTTTTCCCCAATAAGGGGTACGCGTCAAATGGGAAAATATGGATCAAAATACATTTTTGAGGAATTAATTATGGGAATGCAAGAAGAGCCAATGTGTTGCCTATCGGATGATTTTGAGCCACAACAAGTTTTAGATAGCTTTTATGATCTTTGTAAAATGGTGACAAACATGATGATGTCTAAAAAAACTATTGTTTGTAGTTGGTTTAAGTGTGACTGTTCCATTGCTTCGAGAAAGTTAACATCAGCAACTAAGATTTACCCTTGTAATGTCAAGACCATTAGACACGCTAGGCAAGTCTATAACGGACCTCAGAAGGGAGGAAAATAGAAATAAGAGAGAAGGTCTTGGAGGATTTACAAGCAGCTGCGATTTTCAGGAAGTACAAGGCCTTTTGGGAAGTTATCAATTGGCCATTCTTTTCTGAAGATAAGTATCCCAAAATAGAATGACATATTCTATCAGAAGAATGGTTATCCCATATCTCAGGAGCTTTTGTCCAATAAGGCCCTCACTTACCTTCTTCAGTCGTACCTTATACTGCCTCAGACGGTGCATTTTATTTTTGCTAATTCCATTGATGTTAGTGATGTATCTGCGGCTATTATAAAGAGTTCTGCTGGTAAGTCATCTGGCCCAGATGGGGGTCCTATAGATGTTTTTCAACGAAACCCAACATTCTGGACTTCCGAATGTGTTTTGCGCCGCAATTATAGATGAAATTCCAAACACCTGGAAGAAATCCACAATTGTCCCTATTTTTAAAAAAGGCGATAGAAGGCACCTAACATGTTACCACCTGATCTCCCTTTTAGATTCTTCTGTCAAGATGCTAGGGAGGGTAATCCTCTAAAAATTGGAAGACTGGGAGGAGGAAAGAGGTTTATTTTCTGAAGTACATTGCAGCTTTCATCCAGGCCTGGGTACAGACAAACAGTATCTTTACTTGATCTTCCCACTTGAAAGTATGTTAAAGCTAGGGGAGGTTCAGTACACATGGCTTTCATGGACCTCTCCACTGCTCTCGTTCTGGTGGACAGGATCAAGTTATGGGACATGATGAGTGGGGCAGGGGTCAAAGACCCCTTGATAGAGCTCCTTAAATGCCTTCACTAGGATACGACTACACAAGTTTGCTGCGACAAAGATGGAGAATGCATCCACCCCCTTTAAGACCAATCGGGGGGTTAGGCAGGGCTGTATACCAGCCCCTTTTTTATTTATTTCTATATTGATTCTCTAGACCAAGGGGCTTATTTATGAGTGGCGTTAACAGCAGTAACATCACTTTTTTTATGCTCCGGTGGCGTACATCTCTTGCATGGCCTCCTAGATCTGGAGTAAAACAAAGCAGCGCAAGTCGCTCCCATTCCTTACTGTGCGTCAAGAAGGCGTTCCTTGAACATTGCAGTGGGTTTTCCCATCCAACACCAATGGATTATGACGCTGCCCCAGATTTGCTTATTTACGTAAACCTGGGGCAGTGCCAAAACCTTATGCCTTCCCAGAGCAGGCGTAACATGGAAAATTTATTTGATTTCTCCTTGTTTTTTCCTCTCTTGGAAGGTGTCCTATCTTGCACAAAAACAATCCATCCTGCAATGGAGGCACCCTTGCACCATGGTGCAAGGGTGCCTACGTTGGCGCTAGGCAGTAAATTGTGCACCAGCACAGGGGGAAAGGACAGGAATGTACTGTATTTCATTAATACAGTGCAAGCCTGCCCTTTCACATTGGAGTGGGACAACACAGCAAGAAGACTTGTGGTGCTGCCCTACACCCATTCCTCATAAATAAGGCCCCCAGTGCTGATGGCCAATGGGAAGGACTCTTCACTGGAGGGTGACCAACCTATGCCCGTTCTTCTTTAGGGGATCAGGCAGTGCTTATTTCTTGCACCACTAATGGGCTACAGCTATTACTTGATTCCTTCAACAAATTTATGGGGGGAATTGAAATTAAAGGTTAACCATCAGAAATCGTATATCATAATTTGTTAGTTAAAGAATATACGTTTAGGTAGATTTAGTATTGGAGAGAACCGCATCACTAAAGTATAAAATTTGAACTATCTTGGAATTTTGATGGATGCCAATTTCAAGTGGGAAAATCTTTTGTCCCAGAGGGTTCTTAAAATTGTAGAGGCAGTGGACGCTATTTTTAAATTTGCTAGGAAGCTTGGTCATAAGCCTATTAAAGAATTAATGTCATTATATAATGCCAAGGCACATATGGAGCCTTTATTTGGGGTTACACAGACCCAGGATGTTTGCAAACCATTGAAAATATTGCAGTTCCAAAGTGCACCACAAATTTTATAACCCAAACTGAAGCCGGTCCGCCATTTATGACTGACACGATCAAAATTGCAGCGCTTCTACTCAGGGTAAAGGTCTGGAGATCTCCCCACACTAAATTTTCACAAGTTCTTGCAGACTGCGTCACACTAGACCATAGTGATGCCATTCCTTGGTTAGCCTAGATTAAAAGAACATTTATAGAGCTTGGCGTTCCTAATTGATTTTACTTCCCAAATTAATTTGACAACACCTCAAGGGGCGTGGTAAAAATTCTATTTTATACACATAGAGCGCATAGTAGAATACCCAAGATTCAGGTTATGGACACAGTCCGTTGTTATATAGAAATTGAGACAACCAAAGGGCAGGGGCGGCTCCTCCACTAGGGTGGAGGAGCTGCCATTGCAGCGTTGTGATTGGCTTAGCGGAGGGGAGGGAGGCTGCCTGCTTCCTGTTCCTGCTGGAGGCAGGAGAGCAGAAGCAGGAGCCGAGAAGACGAGGAACAGGGCTGGCATAAAGGTAAGGTTTTTTATTATTATTTATTATTAGATGAAAACTCCCCCTCCCAGCGCGACCCCCCTCCCCGCGCGACCCCGTGACAATAATACTCAGTAGTCCATTATTCATTTTATGTTTTTCTGTGGCTTTTATATCATACCCAGAGTTCAGATTGTACACCCCATACTGCGTGCGAATAATTTTAGATCCTGCAGATTAAGCCTTCAATTTCTACAGTAGCTGATTCAGAGCTCATATGTCATGCAATCATCAATTATGCCCGGCAAGCATTCAGGATTAGAAGGGATATGAATGTCTTGACTTTGCCAGCCTTTTAGTCTTACTTTTCAGGCCTCCTTGGCCTAATGTTTATAATGTTTTTAAGCAGAGTGCTTATCTGATGCGATAATTTGGCATATATGAATTGTTTTTTTAATAATTGTAGTGTCATACTTTGTATATATTCAACTGTTGCACATATGTTTAGCACCTTAAGCACTTTATGAACATTTTATGTATTTTATTATTGTATGCCTGTCTTTTTATGGCTATATAGCCAAATAAAAATATTTTGATTGACTGACTTAAGTACAGTACATTCCTGCCCTTTCCTTGTCACACAATGCTGCGCAACAAGGTGAATTGCTGCGCTGCACTGCATAACATGTTCATAAATACACCCCAAGACATACATGCATATTTTTTGCATGATATGAAATATACTAAATAACCTATGCCTAAAAGTAAATCCTCATCTACTTAAGTCAATTCTCTACCATTTAATGCATCGTTAGCCTCAAGTCTTCACCTCTTCCATGTGATGTCTGTCCTCTTGGGATGTTTTCCCCATTAGTGGATTAAAAAGGGGTCTCTTAGGTCTTCAAATCCTGAAAATCTACTTACCAGACAGAGATTTACTGTAGTTGTTGGAACTGAAGTAACTGCGAAGAGGGAAAATAAGGACACAAATAAGGCTCTGTAACATTAAAATGACTTGCATGTCCTATTTTGTTCACACTTTACACATTGCTTTGTCTCTTGAAAACATTGCAGAATTTAAACTGTGGGGAAAATATTCTGCAAGAATATCTTTTCTATGAAAAGACTACCAGCCCAAACTCCTTTTTATTAGGAGAATCATCTTGCACAAAATGTTTTTACTAGAATATTCTCCAGTAAGTAAAGGTTTGCAATGTATTTTAATCTTTGCAATCTTCCCCAAAGTAAAAAATTTGAGAACATTTCCTGACTTTGCTCACAAAACTTGAATTGCGCCCGCCATTTCTTTGCCTGAATTGTTCTACAGGAATTACACTGGTGGCGGTGATATGCAACATATTAACTACTCCCTGATGCCATTTCCTCTAACATGTATTATACTTGTGAACGGCAAACTGCAACACCATCCCCTGTCCTGTGAGGTTTCCCTTTCTCTTTGCAGAGGACAGGAAGCAGAGGAGTAGCTAAAGTAGGGAACGTACAAAGCCTGACTGTTCTCATTCTTGCAAAACAATTGTAAATAAAAATATTGGCAGCTTTGTATAGTGGGATGCTGTCAAGGTATATTTTAAAAACCGCTACCATAAATGGTCCTTAAGCTGCAGCAGGGAAGTTGATGCTGGTGGTTAGCAGCCATGGGGTTACCCCAACCTCCCAGTCCATGTCTAGCTCTTTGCCAAGCCTCAGAGCCAAAGGTCTCACCAGTGGCATTGCAATACTTGAGCCCCCTCCTGCAAAGTACATGGAGGTCCCCCCCCCAGACCCAGTCAGGAGCTCTCAGACCAGGGACCCGTCACCTGTGGCCAGTGCCGGAGGGGGCCTCCTAGAGCTTGGGGGCCCCTTGCACCAAGGGGCCGCAGGGCTAATGTTACGCCACTGTGTCTCAGGGTGGACATCAAGTATTAAGGAAGCGGAAAGTGCTCGTCAATGCTGGCATGTGTGGTTCCCTGCTGCTATTCACTGCTAAGAGCCCTAAGTGACAATGAGGAAAATGGTTCCTGGCAGCTGGTTGTTTCATGCACCTATCGTCTCCCCGGCATACAAGGGCTATAACCTCAGGAGAAGTTGGACAGTGTTGTCCATAAATGTCCAATTTCACCCAACTACACAAGCAAAATCAAAAACATGCATACTGTTGACCAGCAGGAGGCAGAAAGGGCAATTATCGACAAGTGAAATCAAAACATATACACCATAGGTCAATGGCACTGTAAGCACTGAATTTACCTTTCATCATCGACTTCCCGCCGTCTCTTGCGGCACCAGTAGACTGTGAGGAAAATGGCTATCATCAGCAGGAAGAGGAAGGCAAGGGCTCCAAAGAGGATGCCGAAGAAGGCGTTGAGGTTCATGGTGATGGTGTCACAGGTTTTGCCAGAAGTGGTATATATCGAGAAGGGAACACAACTGTATAAAATGAGAACACATAGTTATCTGAACTGTCCTTCAAATGAAATCACTCTATTTCATATTCCCCTTCACAATATTCTTTTTTCTCATATTTTTCGTGGCTCAAACCCTAGTGTGGTCATTAGGAAACATGATTTACATGGACAAAGAGCAAAACAGGAGACACCATGAGAGATCCAAAGACAAAACACATGATGAAGTACAAGAAATTTAGATATGATTTAATCTAAAACAAATCTCATATAAACTGACTGTCCATTGGAGGTGCTGGGGCCAAACACTGAAACATGTCTTTGGTCAGTTCATCCTGAGAGTTTGTCATTTTTACTGAAAGCTGTCTTTGGAATCGATAATCATGTTTGCTGTAGAGCACAAGAATGTGTTAGTATAGTGTGTGTCATCTGGTTGTGTAGTCATCAAAAGACGCCCTAGTAGAATTTTATTTTCTAGACTCTTTAAAGTTGTGAGCTGGTTAGTTCGTATCCTTACATTGCTTGCTCGTGATCTGGCTCCCCCTTTTTTCTAGTCTCTCATAGCCATGCTTTATTTTCAGGACTGTTGTGTACACCTGAGAACCAGAGAGCACATTGGCTATGATGAGAATGGCCACCGTAGAACTACCACTTCTCAAAATCAATTGTTATGGAATAAAAACTGCCACACTTAAATAACGCAGAGAAAAAGCACACACAAAAATGCTGCCACCAGAGAAAAAAAGTTCAAGGTTTTTCAAAATTAAGAAGAGAGGAAAATGTCCCGCTTATTGATATTGAATTATTTTCTAAATATTGAAGATATAGTGAGAGTGTAAAGCGACACAAGGGAAACAGCCAACCCATTGCAGCAGCTCCAGCCTTTGCTAGAGGCTTCTCTTCTCTACCCACCAGCATCTGCACCCAGAGGTGTAGAAAGCTCCTGATTTCTGTGTTGAAGGAACACAAGACTGGTTTGGGTGGAAATTACTACCTCTGTATAAAAAACAAACTGTGTTACCTCCTTTTGAGAAGTTCTCAGTGAGACTCGATGTCAAGACCGTTGAACTTCAGAACATACAGCACTCATCCACTGACCAAGCCTTACACAGAAAAAGAAAATCTAAATCTACGCACAAACTCAGCATCATTATCAGAAGAAGAGTCATTTTTAAATTGTAAATTAGAAGATGTCTAAATTACTTTTGATACTGGACCAAGTATTCTGGAAACACCTTATAAAGAGAACACTGGCGTAGAATTGGAAGTGAGTAAGTTGCTGTGGAATGGGGAGAAGTCCACAATATCAGAAAATATAATTTTGAAATGTTTACATAGATGTAGAGGAGCTTTAGGTTTTCATTGTAGTAGGACATTTTGGAAATGTCATACAGTGATACACACTAGGAGACGACTGATGATCTGAGGTGAGGAAAGGCTGAGGTTGGTAGATTTAGATAAATACTCTTCTAATAAGGAAAGTGTTGAACTAGGTATGAAATCCAGCAGAATTCTCAGTATAGAAAAATGTGCATAGTTCTCTTTCTGCACTTAAAATATCACATAATAGTTTTGAGAACAGAGTTATTATGTAAATGCTTCGTATCTGCAGCAATATGTGACAATCAATATGTAATAATGACTTTTTAACAACATGTGTGTATATATGTAGGTAATTGACTTAAATAAGGTGAAGCTAGACAGAAAGTAATGGAGCACTTGACTTGCTTTCCTGCCAGCCTTCTACACTAGTCTGATGAAAATAACAGCTCTTCAAATTTCAATATGTTTAATGTTTCAGCTGCATGATATATGGAAATTACTTAAATGGGAGGTAAAAATGTACATTTTATCTACCAGTACATTTTATCCACCAGTGCATTTTATCCACCAGTGTCTTTGTCTAGATTAGACTTTTTTCTGGTTTCAGACCCAGTAAAATAGAAAAATGCTCCATACTAGAAATAGTATTATCTGATCCTGCAAGTATTATAGTGAGATTAAGACTTGCCGGATGCAAAAATAATTCCTTCTGCTTGAGAGATAAAGACTTGGCAAACTAAATAGATTTTGAAATGATACAATGTTTGGAATTGAACATTAGCTCCACTGACTTACATTCAATCTGGAATGTATTAAAGGCCACAATACGAGGAGCCATTATTATGTACTCTAGTTTTTAATTAAATTAAAAAAAACATAAAAAAGACACTGAGCAATTAGATATGTCGTTGAAAACATTAAATAAGAAATGTAATCAAAATTCTGCTGATGAACTCTTGAGAAATATTGAAAAGGAAAGAGTGTAACTAAACATATAGGTATGTTTAAATGATGGGAAAGATGCCTGCTTTGTTAGGGAATTTTATTGGTGAAAGAGGAGGTCTTTCACTAGAGGCGCAAATGAAAAAGCTTCAGGATGATAAAAATACCGTATCCATCCAGAAGCAAAGGGGAAATGTACTGACATCAGGTAAAGACAGTTTTGATTAATTTCTAGAACATTATTCAAACCTATTTTTTGAGACTCTACTATTTTGCGCTAAGAAGTAGTGCTAAATGTAACAGAACACAAATATTAGTGTGAGTAGCTGCTGGCGCTCGCTAAAATCCTCCTAGGGCATGATTTTCCTCCAACTGACTCCTTGCATTTAGCACTATTTTCTTAGTGCACAATACACCCTTTCATCCAAAATGTACACAAAGATGTATTTTGCACTAAGAAAAGCGCGAAATTCAAAACAACATGAATAGTAGCATGAGCAGCTGCTCCCACTCACCAAATGAGTCATTTCTGTGCTAATTTCTGCCCCCTAATTACTCTTAATTAGACTAGCAAGAGCAATTGTGTAATTATTGGTAATTCGCCATCAAAGAGTACCGTGGAATTACCCGAAATTACTCTGATTACTTGGGCGTAATTAAAATAACTGATTTATTCTGACAATTTTACCTTGTCCGTAGAAAATATTACTTACAGTTACATGCACCATAGCTTTTTGGAAGCAGGTGCTCTTTGCGGGTGAGGTGTCACATTGTTTGTATTTTAATGCTCCAATAAGGTATAATCCAGTATTAAAACTAAAGGCCTGAATTATATCTAAATCAGGCCCTTAGGATTACATGTATTGCTTGGAAATATTAGGTATCAGCAGAAATTTTGAAGATTAAATCTTTTTGGGAAAATAACTCAATGTTATCTTTACGAGTTTTTAATGTTTAAATATAAGTTTCCTAAGTGACAGCTAACCAGATATTCCAGTCCACTGGAACAACCAACCACTACATGTCCATGATATCCAAGAAAGTGCCATCTGAACTGTTCCCTAGCATTGAAGTACCACTTATTTTACATGAGGAAAAGGCAACTGTTATTCATCGTTTTTTTTAAATAAAATTTTCAAATCATAGGAAGAAGTCTTGTGATATGCATTTAACATTACACAATGTCCAAGGATCTATAAAATGATCATTGAGGCAAAACTCAACCTCAAACCTAAATTTATTCTGCACAAATTAACATTTTGACTTTGCAGGACCCTTGTCAGAATGTTGAAAAATGTGGATCAGTGCTATGAGATAACTGCTAGGCGTGTAAAAAGAAGAAAATATATTGGGTTATATGATATAGCCATGCAGTAACATTAAAAATATCTGGCAGGGCGTTCTAGATATTTGCTGCTACTGCGTTGTGAAGATCAGTCATAATCACACTATTTCACCTTTTACCATCAAATGTGGAATTAAGTCGTGGTCACCAAAAATGGATTTATAGGCTCTGGTGATGACTAAAAAAACGTATACTGATACACTGGAAGATCAGACACTCTCCTAACATTGAGCAATGGGTTGTTGCATTATCAAACCTGTCAACATAGAGCACATACAGTACCTACAATGAGGTTAAAATCAATCTAAAGCAATATTGAATAGTTTTGGTGGTTTGCATGCTCCATACTATTAATCATTTTTTTATTGATTTGTTCAACTTATTTATTTTCTTTTATGCTCTATTTCTCTCTTTCTTGTCAACTACTTCTGTTATGGTTGTCCGGTATGCCAGCTGAAATTCCTTCCTGAATTTCGGTAAAAAGAAATGTGTGTGTGTGTGTGTGTGTATGTGTATATATATATATATATATATATATATATATATATATATATTCACGGCGAAAAATTCTCCCAAGACCTCCTCTTCGGAGAAAAGTGAGCAAACGGACACCGGATTGACTGGAAAGTTGTTCTTTATTGTTCACTCCTCCTCTGACGACGCGTTTCGAGCATCTAGTGCCCTTGATCACATACAGAGTGCAGTACGCCATATTCTTTATAAATGCTTTGTGCACACCCCCCTTACAGTCACGTGATGATAGACATGAAGGAAACACTACACTCTTCATATGAGCACTTGCAATTATATACGAGTTTAGATCCAATATATTGTAAATACTGTGTAGTATTGCCACATTGCTAAAATAAATATAGCGGTCTTTCAGTAATGCCCCAGTTAATAAAAGCGTATAAATACATGTAGCAATATATACAGATAACTTGGAATCATAAATATGCATACATAAATAAATATATACATATATATTATTATAATTTTGGTACTAATAGGTATAACCTAAAACAATATAAAAATACATTACGGCCTAAATGCCCAATATGTATTTCACCATGGTATTTAAATAATGGTTATGATACCTCATATCTGCTTAAATGCTTATACCCATGGATTTCACTTTATTAACGTTATAACCATGTTGCCTACTGTACCGACAAATGAAGCGCTCTAAATTTGATTTTCATATTTTTGCGATATTCATGACAGCTGAATATCTAATCTTTCCTTTTTAAGGCAAGAAAGTGCTTCCGTGCTTAGCAGCCCCCGCTAATTGTGCAAAAATAGCTATGACTAACTAAAGTGCCTGGTGCTGTGTAAAAAACGATATACAATATAAAAAAGTGCTAGTGCCTATATGTTTAAAAACATATTGTGTATAAAATGTTACAAAAGGGATATTTATAAAAATCATTATTTACAATGAGAAGGCAGCGAATATCATTTCACTTCTATTTCTAATGTTAATAAACCTGCTGTGTTTATAATAGTGCTATTAGTCATCATAGCAGTAAGGTTTAAAATACATTCTACAATCTATACAGTTCTATGTGCCACGGTTCATCTGAAAAAGAATTGGTGAGTTTCATAAGAAATTATGCATGTCCTCTGTATTATTTAATCCATTTGGTATTTGGTTTATTATATATATATATATTCAGTGAATTTCTAAGGTTTTTTAAATTCTATTTCCTAACTATAGCCTCCCTGTAACCTTTATTTTTTTCTGTGAATTTCTACGGTTTTTACATTCTATTGCCTAATTATAACTTCCCTCTAACCTTTGGCTTTTTAAGTGAATTTCTAAGGTTTTTAATTTTAGTTCCTAAGTGTAACCTATAACCTTTGAGAGTTTGAGTGAATGCATGAGTGTCTCAGTGGGTGTGTGAGTGAATGTCTCAATGGGTCCGTCAGTGGGTGTGTGAGTATCTTAGTGGGTCTGGGACTGGCTGCATAAGTGTCTCACTGGGTGTGTGAGTCTCTGAGTGGATCTGTGAGTCTGAGTGGGTCTGTGAGTGGGTGCATGATTGTCTGATTGATTCTATGAGTGGGCCAGTGAGTGGGTAAGTGGGTCTGTGAGTGAGTGTGTGAGTGGCTAGGCCACATTTGAATGGGGGTGGGGAGCCAGGCAACCCCCCTCCTGGGCCGATTTTAGCCCCAGAGACCCCATCTCCAAGGCACAGCCATGGTTCCCTGGGTGCCCCCAGGGCACCAAATCTGCACTGGGACTGTGGGGGGGCCTGAAGACCCCTACGGTCCCTGCTGGCTCCCCGCCGGCATTGCTCTGACAGAAAGTGAGCTGCTGAAAGGCAGTTCCATGTCTGTCAGAGCAATCCTTTGTCTGTTTCCCTGCTCGCTTTACAGTGGGCAGGGAAACAGATAAAAGCTCCGCTTCCAGCAAACGAGAGCATTTTCTCTGCTCTTGCTTGCTGAAAGCAGAGTGCTTGCTGTGACCTCACAGGAGCAGTTAAAGCTCCCACCAAATCACAGCAAACAGCTATGTCCCTGGGGTAGGCAACCCGAGACATAGCAGGAGTCGGCTCTGTGGTGTGGTGGTCCCCCGAGCCATGTATGGCTCCAGGAAGGGGGCCCGCGGCCCAACCCTCCTTTTATTTAGTAGGGCCTGCCCCAGGTTGGTGGCGATCCCCGGTGCCAAGAACGGTCCGAGAGGGGGGGCGTGGCCCCCCTCCCATTTTAAAAATAGAATTTGGCCCCGGGGAGCTGGTGGTACCCGGAGGGTTCCGTGAGGCCCCCCATTACAAAAAAATTCTAAGAGCCCTATGAGGGGGGTCCGTGCGGCCTCCCCGATTATAATTTAAATAAGCCCCAGGAGCATGGTGGTTCACGGGGCATGAATATGCCCTTGGAGGGGGCTCCGTATGCCCCCCCTCCTTGTTGTATCAATATCTGTATGCCCCCGGGACCTGACCTACCCAGGGGCTTTATGAAAAACAAGCACGGGAGACAGCTTATTTGTAGCTGAGTCCCAAAATGGCTTCCAAAACTTCCTGGTTGAAGTGTTGGCAGCCAATCAGATTTGAACACGGGGACTGGCAGATCCTCAGAGGATCCAAATCCTTATATATAAACATTTAGATTTCCCTTAATATTTCCAAAACTACTGAAAGGATTTACACCAATTTACAAAAAGGTCGCTTTCTGTACAACAGCTACCTTTCTGCCAAAAAAGGTGTAATTTCCATTCAGCGGTTCGGGCTATAGCTGTGTCTATAATCCCTATGGGAAATTGCATGGGGAAAATGCGTTTTGGGACACCCCTTTCTCTCAGCCCCACTTGACGAATCACTCTGAAACATTCAAGAGAGCAGCTGAAGACAGCAACATACTAGTTTTGAAACTTTCACGAGGATTCATCTAACTATAACTACCTACTGGCGGCTGCCAGTAGGTTATATATATATATGTATATATAGAGAAACCGGAAGCCACCGCCGCCGCTCCTTCTCGTCCCGGGTGCTCACTCCTGCGGTGGTGTGCCGCGGTAAATTAAAAAATAAGGCATGTCGTTCTCACGCCCAATGGAAAGCACACACAGGAATAGTGTTCAGCAAAAATGCTTTATTATGCAGACCCCCCTGCACCGACAGATGCGTTTCGCCTTGCGGCTTTGTCAATGTCAGTTACACTGTGCAAAACCGGCAGTATTTCATTAGTCGACATGTCACATGATTTTTCATCAACATTAAAGATGGACTTACACTACATTGGTGGCAAAATTCATGGCGGCCATCTTAGAACATGTTTTTCAACATTCACTGATTAAACTGCCAAAAAGTGATAAAGTGCTCTAGTGTGTTTAAAAATATAAAATCAACTGTACAGGGAGACACATTTTCACTCCTAAACATTTGCAGTCAATTTCAGAGACCATTTCTTTTTAAAGCATTCATTTCATATGATAATTGCTAAAAACAAATGGTTTCAATTATATATTCATATGTATTAAAAAAAAAATATATATATATATACAGTGTTCACTCCCTTGTAACTTTAATTACGCCCTGAATGGGCACCTGTGCGTCAGTTTTTTGGGAAGGTGGCAGTTCCTATATCACACATAGCGTTCTTCCCTTATCTCATGAAATACAGGTTGTGTGAATATATCACCCTTATTACAGATGGACCCACAATTCCTCATCATTGTTGAGCCCTATAGGAGCCTTCGTTTGGAGATCGATGATATATTTCGACTCCAATATCTGCAACCTTTTAATTCTATCACCTCTCCTTTCTTCTCTTTCTACTCGATCTATACAGTAGAACTTCAAAAGGTCCCGGTTACTTTGGTGAAATTTCTCGAAATGACGGTCAACCGGATAAATAGTATCCTTGTTGGTTATCGCGCGCATATGCTCGAGAACGTGCTTTTTGGTGGGGTGAATTGTACTCCCTATATATCGTTTGGAACACGGACATTCCAAACAATACACTGTGAAGTCTGAATTGCAGTTGAGAAACTGTTTGATAGTTCTTAGAGGCCTAGGATCCCCTGGTCTCCCCTTATAGCTTGTAACTTTGTTGCTATATTTACATGCTTTGCAGTGCAAGCATGGATAAAATCCCACTACATTCGTTCTATTCTTCACCTTCGGTGCTGCATCATAATGGCTGTGGATTAAATGATCGCTAAGTGATTGGCTGCGTTTGTATGTGATGAGAGGACGGGCTGGAAGATGATTTTTAAGCACATTATCAGTCTTAAGAATGTGCCAGTTCTTTTTGAAAATGTGCACGATTTCACCAGATTTTCCATTATAGTTAGTTATCATTCTAGCAAGTCCTTCCTGTATGGTAGTATCTGTTACTTTGGCTACCAACAGGTTCCTTCTCTCTATCCTGTCCACTCTGTCACTTGCTTGTTGTAAGGTAGAATTGGTATACCCTCTCGTCTTAAACCTCCCCAACGCTTCTTTTCTAGCTTGTTGAAAGTCTTGTTGGGTAGAGCAGTTGCGTTTCAAACGCAAGAGCTCCCCATATGGAATGTTTCTCACTAGACTTTTGGGGTGATGACTGGCTGCATGTAACACAGCGTTACCTGCTGTTGGCTTTCTGTATAATCATGTCTGTAGGGTATTTTGTTCAACAAATACTTCCAGATCTAAATAGTTGACTGATCTTTCACTAATGTGGCCTGTAAACCGTAGGTTGCATTCATTGTTGTTTAGTGAGGTAATGTACTCAGCCGAGGAGCGACTCCCCCACCAAACAATGAAAAGGTCATCTATATATCTCGCCCATAGCGTTATGCTATCCATCCACTGTTCATGGGGTTCCCCCCAGGCCACGTGCTTCTCCCACCAGCCCATGAAAAGATTCGCGTAGCCAGCAGACTATCTGCCACAGGGCCACCAAGAGAGCATCAGTGGGCCAACCTTTTTTACATTGGAGTTTCCGACGCACCTTTTTTCTGTTCACAACCAGGTAAACCGTGACATTAGAAAACATGAAATAACACAATGACCCTGCAGGTTGTTGGAAGGAAACTTACAGAACATCCTGGTCATATTTTGTTTTCTTTTCCAAAAGCTAACCCACGTATTTTAATAATTACAAACATAAAATTGTTCATCATGTCATGGTGACTGACCAGCATTCCATTAATGAAAAGAGCTCCCACTGTTACTGCAGGTACATTTTCAAAAAGATCCCTACGAACCCATCAAGCTTGCCCTCCTATTTGGAGAGATTTTTGCAAAAAATCTAGTCAACCCCATGAGCATCTCTAAGTAGCCGCCCTTAAATATGTGACACTAGAAGAGGTGGCCATCCATTGCCCAACAAGTTGGAAGAGCACTCGCCAGAGTCTAAATCCAAAATACAGTGTAACAACCCTTTGAACCTTTTGATGCCTTTGACACACATTGAGATTTTAATATTAAACCACCTGACCAAAGATTGCAGATTGAGAAGCAAGATCCCATGCTCCACTCTATCAAAGACAAATCAAGAACTAATGAGAGCTTGTCCTTACTAGAGACAGCCTGAATGCTGCTTTAATTGATAGTGAGGGCTTCATGTGCTCTGTGTCTGAGGTAGAACCTAGATTGCTCCAGCTCAAAAGAATATGATTGCAATAGTCTTCACGTTCGTTCTCCAGTTGACTTGCAACAAACGTATCTAGGAGTCTGGAGATGAGTTGTAACAGGGCAAAAGTTAGACGGTGCAACTTAATTGAGAACTTTTCAGAAGGAGCAAAATAAAGCCATATTTTAAGATATTGACCCCCACCTACTAAGCCCTCCACGACATATGACCAGGGTACATCAACCTCTGCCTGAACTTTCACTAACCGCCCAGAGACCTCCACTCTGCCACCCTCACACAGACACCGCGCATCGGCCGAAGACACATCAGAGGCCAGTCCTTCTTCTACCTCACTGCCAAGTCCTGGAACATCCATCCCCTCCATCTCTGTATGTCACTCTCGCTGACGGAATTCAGGAAGAGACTCAAGACCTGGCTTTTCGACTGTGCCCTGCTACCCCGAGCCTGGACACCCTCATGGGTGATTAGTAGCCTATAAAAATACTGTTCAGTTGATTGATTGAAGAAGGCAGGCAAGCTGTTGCTGAAGGGACTGTTTTGGAATGTACTTCAAAGTTTGGTGCTTCAGTGATCAAATCTCCTGCATGAAAATGTAGTTTATCTCTAGTTATTATATCTAACATTTCTAGAATACATTGGAGCAAAGGGATAGTTGGCATGAAATAGCATTCTATTCCAGACCCAAAGCCATATTTAGTTACTTTTCTGGCAGAGGAGATCTGATATCAAACATATACCAGTCAAGGGAAGCAAAGGCCCTCTTTTCTGTGGGAATTTCTTAACAAAGAACATCTGGTTCCTTTCCAAAACTCTATGGAACTGTAACCTCGGTTAGCCTACTCCTCTGCTCTCCACTGGTAACAAGAATAGTTTAGATAGGGTTTCCCAAATCACCTCTGCTCCACAAGGATGTGAGGGCAGAGGGCAGATAAGCATGTTATAGTTCACATGCACGAACAGGAGAAGCAATTTCATGAAATTCCGACAACGCACTCCGTAGGAGCATTGACTTACCTGCATATAGGACCCTCCGCAGTTAGATTGCAAACAGCACTATTATTGCAATAATTGATGCAATTGGATTCACACGCGAAGGTCGTAGGATTCAGTGTGTAGGCAGTTGGCGGAAATTCACCACACCCAAAGTACTGCACTAGGTCAGCTTTGCTTGCTGTAAAAATAAGAGAGATTTAATTAGCTTAAGGTCCTCCCAGGTTCAATAACAAATAAAAATAGATAGGTTTTCTTTTAATGCCTAGTCACTGTTCATTACTGTGGTATTGAAACCCACTAACAGCTTTGCCACTGCATGCCAACCTTGGCACAAATGTTGGTTTGGGACTCTCTTCCTTTCCTGTGACCCTCTATTCTACCAGCAGCATATGGCGATTTATTTCCTTCTCACTTGCGTGGTGGTCTGATTTGTGACTCTTTGTCTTGTACTGGTAGCTAATGTTATCCAAATGTCTCACTTTAAACATATTTTAGCATTTGAATCCACTGCAGTGGGATACTTCGTTGTATGACTCTCTCTCTCTCTCTCTCTCTCTTTCTCTCTCTCTCTGACAGCATGCCATGATGTATGACTCCCTCTTTAGCTGACAGCATATTTTCCTTGTTCATTGTCTCACTGGCAGCACATACTGATTGCAATCTTTTATTCCACCAGCAATATTTAATATATGGCTCTCTAAATCACATCATATTTTGATTTTTGCTCACTATTCTACTAGCGTAATAGTTTGATGTTCGACTATTTTATGGTTGGCATTATTTTTTGATTTGTAACCATCTTCTACCGATAGCATGTCTTGATTTGTAACTCTGTCTTCTACGGGTAGCACGCTTTGATTTGTAGCTCTGTCTTATACTAGTAGCATGTCTTGGTTTGCAACTCCCTCTTCTACTAGTAGCAGGTTTTCATTTGTAACTCTGTCTTATACTGGTTGCATGTTTTGATTTGTAACTCTGTCTTCTACTGGTTGCATGTTCTGATTTGTAACCATCTTCTACAGATAGTGTGTCTGGGTTTGTAACTCCCTCTTCTACTGGTTGCATGTTTTGATTTATAACTCTGTCTTCTACTGGTTGCATGTTTTGATTTGTAAATCTGTCTTCTACTGGCTGCATCTTTTGATTTGAACTCTCTCTTCTACTGGTAGCATGTTCTGTATTTGTAAGTCTCTCTTCTACTGGTTGCACGTTCTGATTTGTAACTCAGTCTTCTACTAGTAGCATGTTTTGATTTGTGATCATCTTCTAAAGATAGTGTATCTTGATTTGTAACTCCCTCCTCTATAAGTAGCATTCCTTAGATTTGTAACCATCTTCTACAGAGAGCATGTCTTTATTTGTAACTCCATCTTCAACTAGTAGCAGGTTTTCATTTGTAACTCTGTCTTCTACTGCAACGTGTTTTCATTTGCAACTCTGTCTTCTACTGGTTGTATTTTTTGATTCATAACTGTCTTCTGCTGGTAGCACATTTTGATTTGGAACTGTCTTCTACTAGTAGCATGTTCTGATTTGTAAGTCTGTCTTATACTAGTATCATGTTTTGATTTGTAAATCTGTCTTCTACTAGTAGCATGTTTTGATTTGTAAGTCTCTCTTCTACTGGTAGCATGTTTGGGTTTGTAATTTTCTCTTTTACTGGTAGCATGTTTGGGTTTGTAAGTTTCTCTTTTACTGGTAGCATGTTTGGGTTTGTAAGTTTCTCTTTTACTGGTAGCATGTTTGGGTTTGTAAGTTTCTCTTTTACTGGTAGCATGTTTGGGTTTGTAAGTTTCTCTTTTACTGGTAGCATGTTTGGGTTTGTAAGTTTCTCTTTTACTGGTAGCATGTTTGGGTTTGTAAGTTTCTCTTTTACTGGTATGATGTTTTCCTTTGTAACACTCTCTTCTACTGGTAGCATGTTTTCCTTTATAACTCTGGGCCTGATTTAGATCTTGGTGGATGGGTTGCTCCGTCACAACTGTGGCAGATATCCCGTCCGCCGAAATATAAATTCCATTGCATCCTTTAGGATTTATTTTTCGGCAGATGGGATATCCGTCACAGTTGTGACGGAATAACCTATCTGCCAAGACCTAAATCAGGCACTCTGTCTTCTACTGGTTGCATGTTTTGATTTGTAACTTTCTCATCTACGTTTAGCATATTTGTTAGTTGAACATGCCTGGGCTGTGTATTAGAGGTGACTTAGACTAGAAAGGAGGAGTTATAAAGGTGAATATACACAACACTTTCAGACCCTTAGGCAAGGCCAGCAGACGTTTCTTTTTGTTTTTTTCTTAGAATTGAATGCAAGGCCTGGCAGAGTGGAGAAGCCTCCGTTTGTTTCCTTCATTGCCCTTAGGCTAGTCCAGTTGAGAGTGTTGGGGTGGGTATCCTTTATAAATCTCCTCTAGCCCAGTCCAAAGTAGGCCAGAGGATTTAGAGGGTGAAGCCTTTTTTTTCTTTTTTCTCATGGTTACATTTCTCAGCTGCCATGAATGCCTGCTCGAGCATTCTTCATCTGCAGGCCTCCCTTATTCATCTGGTGATTTGTTTCAACCAAAGTCAGGATACATTAGGAGACTTTTTTTAAACTATTGATCACCTTCCCAGCACCACAATGGTATGCTACAAGTTATTTATATTTTTAATGTGGATACATTGATGTTCAAGACGAGACAGAATGGATGCCCTCCCAAAGATTTTCAGAGATATTCAAGCAAATCATATTTAATTTGATGGACGACACCTACATTTGCTTTGCTGTATTCCCAGTACTTTTCGCCTTACTTATCCCCGTAGTCATCCACACTAACTGTGGACCTCATTATTTTACTGGACTAAGACACCACAGTGGTGCTAAAAGGCTGAGGGGAGTTCAAAGTGTACCCCTCATTGAGAGGTTGGTTCAAATGGTTGGAATTAGGGCTTGACCTCTGGCCAAGCCCCACGCTCAAACCCTCCCCACAAACAGCAAGTGGCCAAACCCCCACTGCACATGGCCTTTGCCCAGGCATGGCGTAGGACTGGCCATTGTACCCAATAACCCATAAACGGTCAATCCCCCATTGCTGGCCAAGCCCCATGGACACTCAGCACCCCATGGACACTCCACCCTACTTTTAAAAAGAATTCCCACAGGAGTACCACTGGACTGGTGGCATGAATAAGTACTTTAATTTTGCCCCAATGGGGTGTGCCTCTGGACCCCCCCCCCGAGGATCAGGGGACAAGGGTACCCCTACTCTACCCCTTTGTGCCTTATTTTTTTGTAAACTCAGGACATGAGGACTGAGCCCTCGAGTCCTCAAAATGACAGCCACAACATTTCTGTTGATGTTGGGACTTGTCAATCAGATCGCTCGGACCCACCTGTATATCACCAACTTTTCATCCTTAATTTCTCAGAAAGAGCTGAACGGTTTACCACAAAAACACAAAAAGCACAATTTCTGAGTAAACATCCAGCTTTATGCCTAATTTGGTATCATTCTATACAGATGCTTTTTCAAAAACGCTTCCTAAACTTCCTGTTGGAAATTGCATGTGTTTTGGGTGGGGGTGGGCGAAATGTTTCATTCTGTCATAGGAATTGGTCAAATTTGGCGACTCTGCATTACTCTTGTAACGCAGAGTTCTGGCCAAATTCAGGCAATCGCTGTGTTGTGAATTTTTTACCTGAAGTGCTCTAAAAATACAAGCAAAATTTGGTTTCCCCTCGCACCATTTTCTAATGCAGACGGTCACGGGCAGTTTTTTATTTTTCTTTTAGAGTTTTATATAGCGCGAACTAGACCCAAAGATATCGTGTTTCAGAGCGCTTTACATGAGCACCAGTTTCGTTACACAAGGACACATTCAGATTAAGTAATTTGCCACAGGATGTTGAGCGTCGTTGCCGAGACTTGAACCCGGTTCCCCAGCTTTGACGTTGACAGCTCTAGCCGTAAGGCTACATCCTCTCCCTAGTTGTGGTCAGAGGGCTGCTTCATGAGTAGATTTGCTGCTGCTCGAGTAGATTTTCTACTCGAATGGTAGCAAAACCAACAGAAATGGCCGCATGGTGCCATTCGCGCTGATATTTTCAGTGCAGCTTGCGCTACGGCCGCTGAACTGCAGTGCGAGCTGTGCGACATGCATATTTTCATCCTGTTGGCGGAACTCTACAGGATCTCGCTGACTTTTTGTGTAACTTCACAGAATTTGATGGAGTGAAACTCCGCAAGTTCCGCCCACCCCTAGTTTTGGGACCGTCCCTTTGTCTTCGAACCCTCTTGACTGATCACCCCGAAACTTTCCAAGAAGGAACAGAGGTGGTGGAACCTTTTTTTAGAAAGTTTTGTCAAACTGCACCAAAGTTATTAACAAATCAAAAACTGTACATCCTATGGAAGCACTGATCTAACTTGAATTATACAGTGGTGAGTGCCACTGTCTAAATATATATTAACCAGTGGCGGTCACCACTGGGTAGTTATAGCTAGATCGGCGTTCCATAGGAAATATGTTTTTTGTGTTGCTAATAACTTTGGCATCATTTGACAAATCACCATGAAACCTTCCAAAACAGTGCTCTTTTTTGCCTAGTTTGTGCATAGAAAGTTTGGGGTGATCCGTCGAGAGGGGCACGAGAAAAAAAACACAAATTCCCCATGCATTTTCCATAGACTTCTTTAGGCAGGGCTACAACAAAAACTGCTGAACGGAATTACACAAAATTTGGCAAAGAAGCTAGATCTTGGTACGCAGATTGTGCTTTTTGTGATTTGGTGTAAATCTGTTCAGTAGGGTTTGAGAATGTAAGGTTTAAAAATATTTGTATATCTGGATGGTTTAGTCCGCAGGAGGCTTGCGAGAGTCTTGCGGGAGCGCCAGTTTAAAAATGGAGCGTTCTGATTGGCACAGTGAGCTTTTTTTCCCTTTGGACCAATTTGCTCATGCGGAAGTCAGACTCCCGCTGGAGCAAGCGCTCTGATCGTCTGACAGCAACATCAGAAACATTTTGCTGGCAGCCATTACAGGACTCTGGGACTTTGTCCCCTGTCCTGAACTTTTAAAAAAAAAGTGATAGAAGGGGGCAGGGTTAGGATACCCTGCGGCTTTAGGCCCCAAGGGGGCGTCCCAAAGGGAAGCGAAAATTGAAATCAAACCTGCAATGTTTAATCAAGGGGATGAGGGCCCACGGCCATATGAACAGAGTGTAATATGCTATTAATTTATCAGCAATAAATATATATATATATATATATACAAACACACACACATATATATATACATATATATATATATATGCAAAAAGAACAATTGGTGGATGGAGTGCTGAACAGTGTCAAATAATGTCACTGGGGGTAAATGTTTGTTTTGTCCAGCATTCCGTCCATCATTTGCTCTTTTTGCTTTTGTCGCCCTAAATGGGAAGGGTATGCCCAGAGGTGGGTCTCGTGCTCACTGTGCCACTGGATACAAGCTAGCCTGGCTGATGAGGGGGTGATAACCCGAAACCGCTCACAGGATGCTTGTTTCCAGTCCAGGGAGGACCTAGCTTGGCAGTTCAGGCTGGACTGTTCCCATGATGACTAGGGACAAGACTGATTTGCATATGGCTGGGTCCATATGGTGGTGGTGTGGTGAGCAAAAAAAATGATGGCTTAAACCCAGATCTTTGTGACTGGGGTGAATGTTTGAGGTGTTCAGCATTCTGTCCATCATTTGTTTTTTTACTTTTGTCACCCTAAGTGGGAAGGGTATGCCTAGACGTGGATCCCGTTCCTCACTGTGCCACTGGATTCAAGCTATCCTGGCTGATGAGGGGTGAAACCCCGAAACCGGTCCCAGGATGCCTGTTTCCAGTCCAGGGAGGACTTGGCTTGACAGTTCGGGCTATTGCTCCCATGCGGAGCAGGGACAAGACTAATTTTTCATATGGCTGGGTCCAAACTGGGGTGGTGTGGTGGCCCAAAAAAACTATGGATTAAACCCAGATCTTTGTGACTTGGGGTGAATGTTTGTATTGTTCAGCATTCCGTCCATCATTTTGACCTGTAAATTAAATGCTACTAGTGGGCCTGCAGCACTGATTGTGGCACTCACTTATATAGCCCTTTCAAACATGCCTCACACCTGTCACGGCGGCTTGTGTGTGCGCAGTTTTAAACTGCCATTTCGAACTTGCAAAATAAACCTTTTGCCAGGCCCAAAACTCCCCTTTTAATACATATAAGTCCCCCTTAGGGCAGGTCCTAGACAGCCCAGCAGGCGGTGCGCAGTGTATTTAAAAAGTAGTACATATACTTTTAAGTTTTATGTATCCTGGTAGTGAAAAACCCTTAAACTCGTTTTTCACTACTGCCAGGCCTACCTCTCCCATAGGATAACATTGGAGTTACATTATTACATTTAATAAGCTGAAACATGGGAACAGGTAACTAGTTCATGTTTGGTGTCTTTGGAATTGTAATGAAAAATCCTCTCTTATGGTAAAGTCGTATTTTAAATTATAGTTAGAGAGTTGGCATTTTCCTGCCTTAGCCATTTGGTGCCTGCAGCCTGTCTCTGGGTGACATGACTGATGTAATGACAGTTGGACTTTGTGTATTCATCCAAGCCAGCCACACACAATTAGGTGTGCATGGACAGGCCATCACTGGCAGGATGGGAGTGAGGAGCTGGGCACAGACCTACTTACACTTGAATAGGCTGTGTCCTGTCTCCACTCAAAGAGCTGTCCCCTGTAGTTAGTCTTGAGCCAGTGCAAGGAACCTGTACACTTTAAAGGGAAACTTCTAGAAGCTTCTCCAACTTCAAAGGCAGTACTGGGCATCAATAGTGGACCTCAGACACTAACTCTTCAGTACACTGCTGAACCTGTGGATACTCTGCCAGGAGGAAGGACTGCTGTGCTGCTGAAAAGACTCCCACTCTGCAGGAATGCTGTTCCAAAGAACTGCTGTCCTGCTGGGCTGACCTGCTGCCTGCTACACTCCTGCTGGGGTGAGAAGGACTGGACCTGCAACTGTTGAACCCAGGACTACCAGACTGACTTGAGCTCAGGGACAGAAGGCTCCAACAACCTTGACCCCAAAACACCCGGACTCTGCCATCTGTGAGTCTTACCCTGCAAAGTGGTGCCACTCTAGTCCTGGACCTTTGGAAGTGGGCCTGAAGGTACACTGACATCCCATCTGTGGATCCAGCAGAAACGGCCCATCTCATCTGCTGCTCGGCACAACCCCAAGCAGAACAGATGCATCACCTCAGCAGAGTGGATCTTCCCGTACAAAGGACTCTGTCTCACACTCACTGCCCGCAACCTAATTGAAACTGCTGCTGCGTGATGCATCCTCATCCTCGGTGCAGGCCCTCGCATCTCTCAGTGATGGCAGCCTTGACAATGGCGACGGACTCCACATCACAGACTCACAGCTCCTTGGAACCAGCACATTGCCCCGACTGTGTGACGCATCCTCAGCGCTTGACTTTGCATCGCAAGCACATTATCAATGGGATCCTCTACAAAGCAAGACCTCGTATCGCAGCCCCTCAGAATGATGCATCGCTTCGGCTGCTCGAAACATCATCGACACAGACCCTTGCAACGCTCCGCAACCAGGATTTAAGGTATGCTTGTTCAGGTGACCTAACTGGGTCCCTGTAGCCACTCGCTCCATCGCGGTTACCCTGAACTTGTGACTTTGTCCCGGACTGGAGCAACCAGATACTGGCACTTTGTACTTTTTGGTACTATTTTCACTCAAATCTTTAACATTGAATATCTCCAGTTCTACTGATTAGACTTTTGTCGTTCTGGCCTTGTTTTATTTATTAAAACTTGCTCTATATTGCTGATCTGGTGTGGGATTCTTTTGTGTGTTTTTTTCACTTTATTACTCTTTGAAGTGTTGCACAAAAACTTCAGACTCTGCCTCTAAGTTAAGCCTGACTGGCCTGTTCCAAGCTACCAGAGAGTTGAGCACAGGTTAATTTGGGGTTGGCTTGTGCCTCACCCTGACAAAGATTATGGATGCTACTTGATTAGGGTTTCATCCCCCCAACCAGTAACCCAGTTTCTTACAATATCCATGAAAGAAGTGACTCTGATGGACTCACCAAAGCACAAAAATATATTTCCAATACAATGTTTTGCCTTCCGCCTTCCTCAGGCATTACAAGATTGTACTATCTGAAGAAAGTGGAAGCCGAAACACTGTAGTGGGACTATGTTTTTGTTCTTTGGCGAGTCCATATGTTTGAGTCACTTCTTTCTTGGATATTTCATTTCTTTGTGAATCATTGTATCCTTTGGAATCCGGATTTTTGCCATGCTGGCTGTAGTTTTCTTGTGATCCTTCATCTTCTAACATATATATATATATATATATATATTATCTACTGGCGGTCGCCAGTAGATAGTTATAGTTAGGACCTATTATCCATAGGAAATCCGCGACATTCTATTTGAAATAATGTTGGCGCCGGTTGACGAATCTTCGCGAAAGTTTCCAACTTGTTGGGGCGCTCCGCTCCGGTCCTACCCTGAAAGTCTCGGGTTGATTCGTCAAGCGGGGGCCGAGAAAAAGGGGGTCCCAAAACGCGTTTTCCCCATTCATTTTTCCATAGGAACCTTTAGTCGCAGCTACAGCCCGAACTGCTGAACGGAATTACACCAAATTTGGCAAAGAGGTAGCCCTTGGTTCAGACTGGTGCCTTTGGCTTAAATGGTGTAAATCCGTTCAGTAGTTCCTGAGAAATTCACAAGTAAAGTCACATATATATCTATGGCCGAGTAGGGTCCGCGTACCCTCAGCGCACCCTGCGCGCACCATCCCGATCACGAGCTGCATGCTAATTGGCTGTCAGCTGGCTGTCAACACTCCAAACCAGGAAGTGTTGGCAGCCATTTTGTCCCTCGGTAGAACCGAGGCACAAAAACAAGTGCGCAAAACGCACAAAGGGGGCAGGGTAGAAACACCCCGACCCCCTAGGTCTGCTCAGGGGTCCCACAAGGACCCCTGGGCAGAAAAAGCATTTTTTTTTTTTTAATCGGCAGGATGCGCTCAGGGTGCGCGGATCCTGCCGATTAGAAAAAACCCAGAGGAAACAAGGGCGCAAAACACACAAAGGGGCAGGGTAGAAACACCCTGACCCCTAGGTCTGCTCAGGGGTCCCACAAGGACCCCTGGGCAGAAAAAAGCATTTAAAAAAAAAATCGTTGGGATGCGCTTAGGGTGCGCGAATCCCGCCGAAAAATAAAAAATCGAAGCGCGGTCTCCCGCGCTCGATGTTAATTGCCCCGGGTGGGCCAAGTCCCGGGGGCATGGTTGGGGGTTTAAATTTAATGTGGGGGCCTCTAAGGCCCCCAAGCCCGGGACCGCCACCCCCGGGGCTTTGAAAAAATAATGGTGCGGGAGGGCTCTTGGCCCTCCCGCAGCCCGAGACCGCCACCCCCGGGGCTTCTTTTTTTTAAATTTTTGACCTGTGTGGGGGGCTCCAGCCCCCACACACCCGAGACCGCCACCTCCCGGGGCACTAAAGATTTGAATATGGGGGTCCGTTACGGACCCCAAAGCCCGAGGGACCACCACCTCCCGGGGCTGTTAAATGGTTGGGAGGGGGCCGCGCGGCACCCCTCCTGGAGCCCTTGATGGCCCTGGGGACCGCCACCCCCAGGGCTGGCTCCTGCAGTGTCCCGGGGTGCCTACCCCGGGACACTGAAGTTTGCTATGACAGGACGGGAGCCTCGCGGCTCCGTCCTGTCATAGCTAAACTTGATTTGCATTTTGAAAGAGAGAGCAGGAAACCTGCTCTCTCTTTCAAAATGCAAACCAATGCTTTCCACATGGGGAGCAGCATGTTGGCTGCTCCCCATGTGGAAAAGCAATGCCGGCTCGCGCAGGAGGCGGGGAGCCGGCTGGGACTGTGGGGGGATTGGGGACCCCCCCAGTCCCCAACCAGAGGCCAGGCCCTGGGGGATGGGGTCCCCGGGGCCATAAGTGGCCAGGGAGGGGGGCCATGCAGCCCCCTCCCCAAATAAAAAAAAAATAAAAAGGGAAGGCCGGCCCCGGGGGATGGGGTCCCCGGGGCCTTAAATGGCCTGAGGAGGGGGGCCACGCAGCCCCCCTCAAAATTAAAAAAATTAAAATCGAGGGCATACCCCATGGTATGGGGTCCCCTGGGCCAAAACAGGCCCAGGGAAGGGGGCCACGCGGCCCCCTTCCCTTTTTGTTTTTTTATTTAAAAAAAAAAAAAAAAAATGCTCAGGCCCCGGGGGATGGGGTCCCCGGGGCAAAAGTGGCTGAGGGAAGGGGGCCACGCAGCCCCCTCACAATCAAAAAAAAAAAAAAAAAAAAGACCGGCATCGTGCCGGAGGCCCCGCCCCCCTCCCTGCAGTACTCTGCAAACGCGCCCCCTGGCGCGTTTTAAGAAGGGTAAGTAATTCCCCTTGAATACTGGGGGTCCCTGGGGGCCAACTAGCCCACCAGGAACCTCCAGTATGCGCCAGAGGCTGCGTTGCAGAGAGGTGTACAGAGGCCACGCCCCTTTTACACCTCTCTGCAACGCAGCTCTGTGGCGCTTTTGGAAGTACACGGTGGGCTAGTTGGACTCCAGGGACCCTCAGGATTCAAGGGGACTTAATCCCCCAACTTAAAACGCGCCACGGGGCGCGTTTGCACAGTGGTGAAGGGAGGGGGCGGGGCTTCAGGTGACATGTGTGCAAACAGGCCCCGTGGCGTGTTTTAAGATGGGGAATTAAATCCCCTTCAATCCTGAGGGTCCCTGGGGGCCAACTAGCCCAACAGGTACATCCAGAGAGCGATACAGAGCTGCGTTGCAGAGAGGTATAAAAAGGGGTGTGCCCTCTGTACACGTCTCTGCAATGCAGCCCCCTGGCGCATACTGGAGGTTCCTGGTGGGCTAGTTGGCCCCCAGGGACCCTCATGATTCAAGGGGACTTAATCCCCCAACTTAAAACACGCCACGGGGCGCGTTTGCACAGATGTCACCTCAGGCCCCGCCCCCTCCCTTCACCATTGTACAAATATTCCTCTAAAATCAGCCGAACTACGAATTCCTATTTACTCACCTGTTATCAGGAGAGACCTCAGTGCTGCATCTTTCAGCCCAGTACTGATCCTGAAAAGTAATTTTAACCGTACTTACCAGTAACTTGAATTTCCTTCCATAGGATATCATTGCCTGCTTTTTGATGAAAAAGTTTCTAAGTGTCGATTTTTGAAACATACAAATATTCCTCTAAAATCAGCCAAACTACGAATTCCGATTTACTCACCTGTTATCAGGAGAGACCTCAGTGCTGCATCTTTCAGCCCAGTACTGATCCTGAAAAGTAATTTTAACCGTACTTACCAGCAACTTGAATTTCCTTCCATAGGCTAACATTGACTGGTTTCACTTGGAAATTCTTCTAAGTGTGGAGTTTTGGAACTTTATAATAGTCCTCTAAAATCAGCCGAACTACGAATTCCGATTTACTCACCTGTTATCAGGAGAGAACCCAGTGCTGCATCTTTTAGCCCAGTACTGATCCTGAAAAGTAATTTTAACCGTACTTACCAGTAACTTGAATTTCCTTCCATAGGATATCATTGCCTGCTTTTTGCTGAAAAAGTTTCTAAGTGTCGATTTTTGAAACATACAAATATTCCTCTAAAATCAGCCAAAATACGAATTCCGATTTACTCACCTGTTATCAGGAGAGACCTCAGTGCTGCATCTTTCAGCCCAGTACTGATCCTGAAAAGTAATTTTAACCGTACTTACCAGTAACTTATATTTCCTTCCATAGGAATCCATTGTCTGGTTTTCAGCAGAAAAGTTTGTGTTGATTTTCACAAACTACAAATATTCCTTAAAAATCACCTGAATGACTTAAACGCATTCTTTCAACTGTTTACAGGAGATGCACCAGTGCTGGATCCAGGATCCACCACTGAGTAAGAAAAAGTAACGATAACACTACTTACCTGCTAAGTGAATTTCCTCCCATAGGATAACATTGGTGATTCTATGTGAAAAAGTTTCTAAGTGTCAACTTTTAAAATACAATAATATTCCTTAAAAATCACTACTGTAACTAAAACGCTTTTACTCAACTGTTTACAGGAGATGTCCCAGGACTGACTCTAGGATCCAGTCCTGTGGTTAGAAAAAGTAATCCATAAAGTAACTAATTGCATTTAACTTGAAATTCACATTGAGCTCAATGTTGCATTGTGTTTGAAATTGTGTTGCCCATTGCAATAACTGTAACTACTGTACTTAAAAGTCTATTGCCTATTTGCAAAGTATTTAAACTAAAGTAATTCATTCTGAGAAAGTATATTTTGTAATGTAATGTATAATGTAAATACAATGTATTTAAAAAAATAAAATATCTAAAAATAAATAGTTTAAAAAAATGTAGTAAATCAGTATCAAAAAAATAAATATAACAATTAATACATTTAAAAATTGTCATTTACAAAACCTTTGAAATTCACTGAAAAAAACCATAGGTTTCAGACATGTTATAGTTAGGAATTAGCATTTAAAAAACCTTTGAAATTCACTGAAAAAACCATAGGTTTCAGGCATGTTATAGTTAGAAATTAGCATTTAAAAAACCTTACAAATTCACTGAAAAAAACCATAGGTTTTAGGGACAGTTATAGTTAGTTGGACATTGCACTCGTACAAAACCCGTGAAATTCCCCCGTTATAGTTAGTTCAGGTAACTATAACTCGCGCCCCCGCAATGCACTGCTGATGACGTCACATATTACATCACTCATGACATGGTCAGTGACATCACTGATGACATCACTGATGACATCTCAAATGACATCACTGATGACATCATCCATGTGATAATTTCATTCATCTTCTCACACCCTAATATAACTTTTGATACACCCACTCTAAATTACAGACTGCCATTCGCAAAACCATAGACACTCCAACACCAATAACTACATACCCACTCACTGATTCTTAGGTCTACACACACACACATCCACTCACTCACCCGTACAGTCACTCATACTTATGGTCACTCAGTACAGGACTATCATATGCACTCTTACTCCTATATAGACACTCAAACACCGCCACTCATCCATAGAGGTACTCACACACCTAGTCAGTCATGCAAATAATTAAACACACTGCCATTTACTCACCTATACAGTTATACACACACCAGCTCACTTAATCATACAAATACTAGCACATTGTTACGCTCTTATACAATAACTGATACAAGCACACACGCATCCATACAGCCACTATCACAATCACTCACTCTCGCTTATAGCTATTTATATACTCCAACACACATATATACTGCCTTTCACATATGTAGTTACTCACACATGTACCACTGGGACATACATTCACTCACTAACACACTCTTACACACACTTACCCACCCATACAGTCTATCACAGATGCACTCTTGAAACCATCCACCCAGTGAATCACCCACTCACACATCTATGCACATTGTCGCACACACCCCTCCCACACAAACACTCAGGCACCCATACAGATACTCAGACAACCATTCAATAACTCATATAGACACTCATGTAGCTATTCACAAACACATGCAGCCACGTACACAGCAACAGACAGACGGATACAGACATTCACCCAGTTTAGTCACTAACCCATGCATTCAGTAAGATACGTTAAATCACTCACTTATAGAGTCAGTCACGCACCTACTAAATCATCCATACAGACACTTATACAGCCACTCATTCTTCAATACGTCTTTTCCTATATATATTAAAAATATTTAAACTTTACAGAAACACACAGTCACTGCATGATGTCATCAGTGATGTCATTTGAGATGTCATCAGTGATGTCATCAGTGATGTCACTGACCATGTCATGAGTGATGTAATATGTGACGTCATCAGCAGTGCATTGCGGGGACGCGAGTTATAGTTACCTGAACTAACTATAACGGGGGAATTTCACGGGTTTTGTACGAGTGCAATGTCCAACTAACTATAACTGTCCCTAAAACCTATGTTTTTTTCAGTGAATTTGTAAGGTTTTTTAAATGCTAATTTCTAACTATAACGTGCCTGAAACCTATGGTTTTTTCAGTGAATATATATATATATAAATATATATATATATATATATATATACAGCTCCAAACCCCACTCGTCGCCAAGTGAAGAGACCGCACTCCGTTAAGGGTGAAACAAACAGGACGCGTTTCGGCTTCGCGCCTTTTTCCAAACTTTTACGAGTTTAGGCTATCTTGTTGTCATGCAAAGCTGCGATGCAACGCTTTCTACATAGTCTGTTGTCCATGTCAATGGGTGTGTGTATCACGTGGGTAATAACAGCAAAACACTATAAAACTAAAAATTGGAATGTGGCTCCGTTGTGTGAACAAGGCAGGGGATCCTGCCGAAACGCGTCATAGCCCGATAAAAATCATGGAATAAACATTGTGGACTTAAATTTGCTGGTGTCACCGTGTCTCTGTTCGGTGCAACGTAAGGAGGTGCCGATTTCTGTGGATGTTTAGCCACTGATGCAGGGAGCGGCAAAGAAGACACGACCTCGATTAGGAGCCTCACACATACCCGGCAAAGGAGGACGAAAGTGCGGTGCACATGGTGTGGGGCCCCCCCCCCGGCGAGAGAAATTCAAGTCGGTTTTTTGCCAGTACGAAGACCCGGAAGTGAAGCTGCAGGCGGTGCGTCGGAGGACGCCTGTTTCCAGGTAAGCGACCGGGGCTTGTGCTGCTGGCTCCGGCAATTGATTGAAGCGCCAAAGGGGGAGAGGTGCCGGGGATTGAATTGGTATCCCAAACGGCGGACACAGAAGTCTGACTAATATTATATTGGACACATCAAGGGCTGGAAAAAAAACCCCGGGAGTTAATGCTGTGAGGGAGTGGAGCTGAACAGTTTATGAAATCATATTGAAACGGAATCTGAAGTGAATGGAATAGTAGTGTGTGCACTTTAAAGCATGGAGGATCGGATAAAGCGGAGAGAAGAGTCGGTGGTCGACGTCTTTGACGAAATGAGACCGGGCACTAGCCGTCAGGAGAAAGAAGGATTGGGCGGCGGCAAGGGTGGAACTAATGATGCAACGGAGATTATGAAAAGACTTGAGAAACTGCATCGCAATGAAATCTCCAAATGGTGGGAGACCAGGTCCCTTGATAAATATTTGGAGGTGGGACGAGTTCCAAGGGGTCTGAGGATCTTAATTGCACCAACATTTGAGAGACCTGACCCTGAAATGTTGCAAGAATGGGCCACTAACAGTGCTGAATCTTCAAATAATATGCTGAGGATTTTAACCAAATACGCCAAAAAAGATAGAGATCTGATCCTAGGAGAAATAAAGGAACTACAGACACAACTAATGGCGTTAACTACGGCTGAAATAATTGAAAAATTTGAGAAGGAGTTGTCAGTAAAACTAGACAAATATGAAAGCGCTATCAAAGAAAGGAAAGCAACCAAGTTCACGCGTGATCGATTGGATTATCAGCATGGTCAAATATATACATTTGCCAAGCGGTTCGATACCATACGGAAGCAAGCTTTGTCAGAGAATTCTGGACTAACGAACAAAAACAGAGACAAGCATGCCCAAGAGACAAGTTCAGAATGGAGTTCAGAACCAGATACCGATGGGGAAGAGGTGAGAAATACAGCAAGTACCCACTTGAAACCAGCAACTGTAATTCAAGAGTTCGGTTTTTTAGGGATGGACCGCAGTACAAATAACAGGCAAAGACCTCAGAGAGGAGGAAGGGGTCGGGGATACAACAGAGGCGAAAGAGAAGTCGCAAGCGACGAAGGAATGGAGCTAAGATCGGGCTCCAAAAAGAAGGAATTCAGACGCAAATGACTTCTGTAGATCAGACCACAGTGATAAACTTATCAAAATTAGAGTTATCAAATGAAGATCTGGATACTCTGTCACTAGGTTTGTCTTACTGTAGTCGCACGAACTTTGACTATCCCCTAATGCGAATAGACTTTTTTAAGTTTATACGTAACTTAAAACTACGCAAATACTTCCACAAAAGAAAACGCAGTGAAAGTGTTCAAGGCACCAACAGGCCACACGAAGGAGTAGGAACACTTACAGTGGCTGACCTGGATTTATTAAGAGATCTTGATGAACTGGAACGTGAGGCTGACCAATTGGGCAGTTCAAGAATAACAGAGGATGTGGTAGAGGCATTAGGATTGGATGTTCATGGTACTATAACTACCGAGTTTAAGAGAAAATCAAACTTCACACCGATGATGCCCAAAGATTCTATAGACACATTTGCTGAACTTGTCATCGATGATTTGAAGAAGCTGGCCAAAGAATCTAATGCAAATTTTCATCGGGATCATAACCCGGAAGACAATAAGTACAACCAGGTTATTCAAAAGATCAAAGAAAGAAAAGACATAGTCATCAGGCAATCGGACAAAGGGGGAAACGTGGTCCTCTGGCCTCTAGATCAATATGATGTTGAGGCCAACCTCCAACTGAAAGAGAAGGACTGCTACCAGAAAATACCATCTAGCAGTCTATTAGAAGTCAAGGCCAAGTATCATGAAGAACTATTTCGGTGGAGAACCCTAGGTCTAATAACAGAATCTGAAATGAATTATTTGAAAGTTGACCATCCTGTGATGCCTATCTTTTATCTGATCCAGAAAATACATAAAGATGTCAAGAAACCACCAGGTAGACCCATTATATCTGCTATTGGAAGTCTCCTGGAGACAACGTCCAGATTTTTAGATCACTTTTTTACAGGACTTTGTCAACAGTTTACCCTCACATATCCAAGATACCGGAGACTTCTTGAGAAAATTGCATGATTTTAAATGGGAAGAGGGGGATCTTTTAGTGACTCTTGACGTGTCATCTCTTTATACAAGTATTGCCCACAAGGATGGACTAAGAGCTTTGAGACATTTTTTAAGTAGCAGACCCCTTTGTTTATATCAACATTCAGAAATGCTTTTGAGAATGGCGGAATTCTGTCTTCAGAATAATTTATTCCAATATGGAAATGATACTTTCAAGCAACTCAGGGGGACGGCGATGGGTACCTGCTTCGCCCCCAGCTATGCTAATCTCCACATGGGTTGGTGGGAGGAGCAGGTACTCGGGACCATGTACAAAGTCCAGTGGGAAAATAACATCAAATTGTGGGTCAGGTTTATCGATGATCTCTTCGTGATATGGAGAGGTTGTCCGATACAAGCCAAACTGTTTATTTCCTCTTTGAATGTAAATGATCTTAACTTGACTTTTACTGACAATGTGAGTCCATCCTGTGTCCATTTTTTAGATTTGAAGGTTTTTATCAAAGATGGGCAGTTACACACATGCACCTACAGGAAACCCACTGCAGGGAACTCTGTTTTACACAGCCAAAGTTTTCATCCCCAAAAGTTAAAGCAGAGCATTCCATATGCGGAGCAACTAAGAATGAAAAGAAATTGCAGTGAGCGTAGTACTTTAGAAGCAGCACAGGAGGATCTTAACTCAAGATTCAGACAGAGGGGCTATAACCAGAGGGTATTGGACCAGGCATCAAGCAAAGTGAACTCAATGACTAGACAAGTCATTCTATTTGGGGAGACAGGTAGGACCAAGAAGGATAAGCTGTCAAATCTTCAACCTGAGCTAAGATTAATCATGGGATATAATGCTTACCAGGCGAGGGTGAGAGCCAGCCTAGGTAAGCATTGGCACCTTATCAGAGGAGATCCGGTCCTGAAAGAAATAGTTTCCAAGAAACCCCTCATGTCATTTAGAAGGGCGAAATCCATGAGGGAACAGTTGGTGAACAACAGTCCCGAATTGCGGGAAAAGGGAGGCTGGCTGAAACCTAGTCCTGGTTTCAGCAAGTGCTCCAAATGTAAAGCCTGTAAACATGGCTTAAACACAAAGGAAATTCAGATGCCCTTGTGGAAGAGACCTTGGAAAATACTGAAAAGTCTAAATTGTAGAAGTGACCATGTAGTCTATGTTTTAACCTGTACCTGCCCTATGTTGTATGTAGGTAGCACTATCCACATGGCCCATGTCAGGATATTACAGCATTTGAGAGCAGTTAAAAATCAAGATCCCAGTTATCCTGTGGCACGCCACATTAACGAGGTCCATGGAGGGAAAATAGAAGACCTATCTTTTTTGTTCTAGATGCTGTGCCGAAGAAAAGGAGAGGGGTAATAGAGAACTTGATTTGAGGAAATTGGAGTCCAGGTACATTTTAATGTTGGATAGTAAAAACCCTAAGGGTCTTAATGCGGATGAAGGACTCCATGTGCATCTGCTGTAGGAGGATGACGTATAATCATGGGCCTTTGTATGATTCAGGGTAGCTTTCGAGAACCGAGGAATTGTAATGTAGATCATGGCTCTTTTCAAGCTTTTTTCAACAATTATCCATAAGAAAAACACTTAACAATATTCTATGATCAACACCTCTTCGCTTTGACATTATATGAACTTCAGATTCCGTTAGTTTTCTTTAGTTTGTTTAGATATTAACAAGGGTGGTAGATATTTTAGGCACTTTTGAAGAGATGGACAATGATAAACACTCTTCATAGTAAACAAATTATATTTGGTTTCAAAAGGTATAGATGAATTTAAGTTACTTTTATGGCTAGTATCTTTTAGAATGACATAGGATGGACTCGGTTTTAGGGATTTTGTGAGACGTCTTTATTGTACAATGTGGTTTTAAATAATTTTATCTTCATGTAGGAATGGGTATAGTCTTGAGATTTTAGTCATTTGAATTACATTCATTGAATCAAATTTTAAAACTAAATGGAGGGGAGGTTTTTCTTAAATATTTAATCAAATTGCCTATTTGCACAAGTGACCATTTAGTTCATGTTCCACAGAGTAGTATGTTTACAGTGGAGGTGTAATTTGCATATGCTATTTACCTATCCGTGGAAAGGGCGGATACTATATTGCACAATTTGTGATTTTTGCACATTCAATTGTTTTTAGAATTTTGCGACATTTGCACAAAGTGAATCGTAAGGTACAAACGGAAGTTTGGATCAGTATAATAGAAAAACCGATAAGAAAAACCGACAAGAATGATCAATGATTATCAGAATCCACAGGATTATACATGAATATTAGAGGGCTGATTGATGAAGAATATATTTACCACATTTATAGGTTTGGGCACTGGCCCAGAATCGTTTGACCGAAGCATTACCGAGTTATATCTGCTGAAGCTAGGGTTTATCAATATACTCAATTTTCACATTAAAAGAATTGCTGGCCATAAGCTTAGATGCATCCTGAAAATTTGGAACAATAAAGTCTATTGAAAAAGCAAATTTATACAGCTATGAAGGGTTAGATGCAGGAAGGGATTCACAACCATAATTCATGTATATGGTTCAATGCACAATTTATGTTATTTGGTAGGGTAATTTCTGCATAAAAATAATGTGAATTACATTCGAAGGGAGTTTGATTAACTTTTACGAGTTTAGGCTATCTTGTTGTCATGCAAAGCTGCGATGCAACGCTTTCTACATAGTCTGTTGTCCATGTCAATGGGTGTGTGTATCACGTGGGTAATAACAGCAAAACACTATAAAACTAAAAATGGGAATGTGGCTCCGTTGTGTGAACAAGGCAGGGGATCCTGCCGAAACACGTCATAGCCCGATAAAAATCATGGAATAAACATTGTGGACTTAAGTTTGCTGGTGTCACTGTGTCTCTGTTCGGTGCGACGTAAGGAGGTGCCGATTTGGGTGGATATATATATACATATATATATATATATATTCACTGAAAAAACCATAGGTTTTAGGGACAGTTATAGTTAGTTGGACATTTCACTCGTACAAAACCCGTGAAATTCCCCGTTATAGTTAGTTCAGCTAACTATAACTCGCGCCCATAATGCACTGCTGATGACGTCACATATTACATCACTCATGACATGGTCAGTGACATCACTGATGACATCACTGATGACATCTCAAATGACATCACTGATGACATCATCCAGTGACTGTGTGTTTCTGTAAAGTTTAAATATTTTTAATATATATAGGGAAAGGCGTATTGAAGAATGAGTGGGTGTATAAGTGTCTGGATGGATGATTTAGTAGGTACGTGACTGACTCTATAAGTGAGTGATTAAACGTATCTTACTGAATGCATGGGTTAGTGACTAAACTGGGTGAATGTCTGTAGCCGTCTGTCTGTTGCTGTGTAAGTGGCTGCATGGGTTTGTGAATAGCTACATGAGTGTCTATATGAGTTATTGATTGGTTGTCTGAGTATCTGTATGGGTGCCTGAGTGTTTGTGTGGGTGGGGTGTGTGCGACTCTGTGCATAGATGTGTGAGTGGGTGATTCACTGGGTGGATGGTTTCAAGAGTGCATCTGTGATAGACTGTATGGGTGGGTAAGTGTGTGTAAGAGTGTGTTAGTGAGTGAATGTATGTCCCAGTGGTACATGTGTGAGTAACTACATATGTGAAAGGCAATATATATGTGTGTTGGAGTATATAAATAGCTATAAGCGAGAGTGAGTGATTGTGATAGTGGCTGTATGGATGAGTGTGTGCTTGTATCAGTGATTGTATAAGAGCGTAACAATGTGCTAGTATTTGTATGAGTAAGTGAGCTGGTGTGTGTATAACTATATAGGTGAGTAAATGGCAGTGTGTTTAATTATTTGCATGACTGACTAGGTGTGTGAGTACCTCTATGGATGAGTGGCGGTGTTTGAGTGTCTATATAGGAGTAAGAGTGCATATGATAGTCCTGTACTGAGTGACCGTAAGTATGAGTGACTGTACGGGTGAGTGAGTGGATGTGTGTGTGTGTAGACCTAAGAATCAGTGAGTGGGTATGTAGTTATTCGTGTTGGAGTGTCTATGGTTTTGCGAATGGCAGTCTGTAATTTAGAGTGGGTGTATCAAAGGTTATATTACGGTGTGAGGAGGTGCATCAGATTATCACGTGGATGATGTCATCAGTGATATCATCAGTGATGTCATTTGAGATGTCATCAGTGATGTCACTGACCATGTCATGAGTGATGTAATATGTGACGTCATCAGCAGTGCATTGCGGGGCGCGAGTTATAGTTAGCTGAACTAACTATAACGGGGGAATTTCACGGGTTTTGTACGAGTGAAATGTCCAACTAACTATAACTGTCCCTAAAAACTATGGTTTTTCAGTGAATTTTTAAGGTTTTTAAATGCAAATTTCTAACTATAACGTGCCTGAAACCTATGGTTTTTTCAGTGAATATATATATATATATATATATATATATATATATATATATATATATATATATATATATATATATATATACAAATAAAGGTTGCCCTCATGAAGATGCCACACACATCGGGGTAAATGCACAAATCACCGCAGGCAGCAGTCTGGTCAGCAGGCCACAAGCATTCCATTAGCCATACGCGTTTCGAGCTACATTCAGCTCTTGATCACTGGCGGCAATGAGGCAAGAAGCGGGCTCATAAGAACAGCTGATGAAAAGCATTGACAGCACCGCTTTCCTCTGCCAATATATTCCTGCGGCTGAGGCCCCCTCTGCCCATGAAGCGCTCGTACTTCCAAGCACTTTAACCAAGTGGAGCCCACTTGGTTAAAGAACTGTGAGTCTTCTTTGGCAGTATGATGAACTATCAGGACCAGCATGCCATTGTTTGTGACGCCCATGTGGTCGGGACTCTAATTCAAATAAATCAGCTGTTCTTATGAGCCCGCTTCTTGCCTCATTGCCGCCAGTGATCAAGAGCTGAATGTAGCTCGAAACACGTATGGCTAATGGAATGCTTGTGGCCTGCTGACCAGACTGCTGCCTGCGGTGATTTGTGCATTTACCCCGATGCGTGTGGCATCTTCACGAGGGATACCTTTATTTGTATATACGAGCGGCTAGTCTGGCCGCGAAGATGCCCCGACGCTTGAAAGGCGGATCCTGAGTGCTTGGAAGTACGAGCGCTTCATGGGCAGAGGGGGCCTCAGCCGCAGGAATATATTGGCAGAGGAAAGCGGTGCTGTCAATGCTTTTCACCCTACAGGGAAAGTTATTTTACATTGATGCAGGAGTGGAGCCCACTTGGTTAAAGAACTGTGAGTCTTCTTTGGCAGTATGATAAACTATCAGGACCAGCATGCCATTGTTTGTGACGCCCATGTGGGCGGGACTCTAATTCAAATAAATCAGCTGTTCTTATGAGCCCGCTTCTTGCCTCACAAACAAATAGATAGATATAAATAGATTTAGGGGCACATGCATCAAGCCTTTTTCCATTCGCAAACGGGCCGATTCGCGAATGGAAAAAGACCTTTTCAGATGCATGTACCTTTTGTCATTCGCAATTTAGGTAATCACAATTTTTTGCGATTACCTAAATTGCGAATGCATTTAGGGAATCGCAATTTGCGAATCCTTATTTGCCGATGCATGTAGCCTTTCCTAAATATGAACTGTGCATTTAGGAAACGCTAATTACCATCAACTTCAAGTTGATGGTAATTTGTGCATGCTTTGAAAAATGCACAAAAATGCATTTTTCAAAATGCCATGTAGCGCACACATGCCCTTAGGGCATGTGTGTGCTTCACATGTGCACACTTACCTTTTTTGGGGGGGGTGCATCAGGGGGGCCTTAGGCCCCTGGGCACCCTTGGATTTGCATTCACAATTTGCGATTACCAATTTGGTAATCGCATTACCATTCATTCCTATGGGCCTCTGGGCCCATAGGAATGAATGGAGTCACATTAGCTAATAGTGATTCACAATTTCTGAATCACTATTAGCTAATGTTAAGGAATCGTACATTTTATTGCGATTCCTACATGCATAGGCATTTGCGATTACCAAATAGAGATTCCTTAAAAATCGCTATTTGGTAATCGTAAATGAGGAGTTTGATGCATGTGCCCCATAGATTTGTATACATATACATGGGTTTGTACACGGCATTGTGGCATTCACGGGGCTACATTTTCACCCCGTGATACCTCTATTTCAGTATTTCAGTCATCTCTACCCCAGCAGGCCCTTCATCACCACTTTGCGACAATAGGATTTTTCTGATATTAGAGCCAATTCCAGTTTTGCCAGAGCTTAAGTTTTCATTAATAGAAGGTTAAGTTTGTGTGAGAGTGAAGATGCTAGCCCCTCTATGCCACACTAGAATGAGGTAAAGCAGCGATGTTTTTAGATTAACTTACTTTTGTCACCATCAGTGATGCTGTTTAGAGAAATGTTCTTTTCCAAAGCAGCTCTTGCTGACCTGGCCGGTACGGCGAGTCTTTTTAACTCATCGAACAATTTGTCATTAAGGAAATTGATCACAGTTAAATTTCCGGTGTAATTGAACGCAGTCGTTACTTTTCTCGTGCCATTGCTAGAAAACAAAACAGATTTGTTAAAACATTTAAGCCAGTGATACAAACCGTGCTCAAAAGTCTGCTTACTAAGGGGCCTATTTATGAGAGCACTGTGTCACTTTTGCACCACGTAAAGTGGTACGTGCGTGAGGGAGGGCTCTCATAAAGATTTATGAAGCCACACAAAGCGACACTGCATGGCTTTGAGTGGCCTCATAAATCACGGTTAAGATGACGCAGCACAAATGGCTGCATCGCCTTACTCTGTGCCTGGTAGGCATTCCATGGGCGGTGGGTTTTCCCACGCAACACCCATGGAATTTGACAATGCCCCAGATTTGCAAAGTGACGTAAACCCGGGAAAGCACCAAATTGGTACATCTCCTGAGGCGTAATGAGGAGAAATATGTTAATTTCTCGCATTTTTTCTTCTGTTCATTTGTACTGCATTCTGCAGCACACAGATGAAGAGATAAACGCCTCGTAGAATTGTTTTTGTGCAGGAAGGTGCCCTTTTCTGCACAAAAACAATCCTGCCAGCAACAGAGGCACCCTTGAACCATGGTGCAAAGGTGCCTACATTGGTGCTAGGCTACCAAAACTGCACCAGTGCAAGCAGAAAGGACAGGAATGTGCCGTACTGCTTAAATATGGTGCATTCCTGCCTTTTCAGTTTGGCGTAGGGCACTGCAGCAAGGTGCCTTGCTGCGCTGTCCTACGCCAAAATGCCATAAATAAGGACCTAAGTCTTTACTCTAATAAAATAAATTGCATTACATTGTTTGGTAGAGCAAATATTGCCCGAGGGCATTAGTGCGCTGTACAAAGGAGCCGGACAAGATCACACATAGGTTAAGTGGGTTGCCCAGAATCAAAGAATGTGCCAACATTCAAACCTGGTTTGCAACTTCTCAAAGTCAGATGCATCAACCACTAGCCACATCTCCTCTCCTGCAGCTCAAGTTAACAAACAAAGGGGCATATTTACAAGTCCCTATCGCCACAGGAACGTCACTTTTTGTGCAAAACGAGGAGAAATGCTTTATTTCTCCTTGTTTTTGCTGTTCCTATGTGTCCTGCATTGTGCAACACACATAAAAAAAGCAAATTTCCATGAATTATTGTTTATGTGTAGGATGGTGTACCTTCCTGCACATGAACAATCATTTAAAAACTGACAATTTGCAACTTCTATGTGTGCTGTACAATGCAGCACACATAGAAGCTGCAAATCGCCATTCTGGATTGTTTATGTCCAGGAAGGGGCACCTTTGCACTATGATTCAAGGGTGCCTGCGTTGGTGCTAGGCAGCTCAATTTAGCATCAGAGCAGAAAGAAACACAGGGGTGTGCCGTATTATTGTAAACAGGGCACATCCCAGTGTTTCTAAAGTGAGGAAGCGCAGCTTTAGCAATTTTGGAGCTAGCCTGCGCGCTGCCACTTTCTTGTAAATATGCCCAAAACCTTTTTAAAGAGGGAAAAATCCTGCTTATGCCCGAAGAAGAGCATAAAATATAGTTTTATAGATTTGTGAAGGTGATAAACTTTGCGACTTCAAGTTTTCATCTTTTCAGAACTTCATCAGTGTGGGTGAAATACCATGAAAAGGGGGTGTTCCAAGAGCATTTAGCACTTAGGGGCCGATTCCGATTTCGTTAGGAGTGCCTGCAGACGGGTTCCGGAATGTGCAAATCTGATTTGGAGCCTATGTTTCCGACTGAATCGTCCCCCGTTCCAAATGACCAAGTACAATGCGGAGATCTCGTCCGCGTCGACTGAATCATTTCCAAACCTGAACCTGTCCGTCCGACTCGTTCGCAGCCGAATCGTGCAGCGCAATGGAGCCGGATTCCGAACAAGCGAGTACGATGCACGATTCGGACAGCCGTATCGACTCGCTCTCAGTGAGACAAAACGGCTGTGGGAATTGGACTTCGGGGGAGCCGTAGCAGGCCCCCCTTCACCCGGGGCCCTCCGAATAGGTCACGTGCCCATGGGTCCCCCCGATCCAAGCATGCACAGTGTGGCAGGCCCCATGGGGATGCCCGCTACAGGCAGGGTGTACGCTTTTCCCCCCCGACCCCTTTTTGCGATTGGAGCCTGTGTACGCGTTTGGTATGCAGGCTTCCATAGAGTTCAATGGGAGCCCGACCGAACCGAGTCCGTCAGCATACGGATGCATCATACTCGTTCGGTCGGACTCTCACAGCGTGTTTCACTAGGAAATCCCTCCGGATTCGAGTCGTATGGAGGGCTTTCCTAGTGAGATCGGAATCGGGCCCTTAGTTGGAATACAAAAAAGTAGATTCACAAGTTTTTTCTTTCATAAAACCAACATTTTGCAGGATTTTTCACATGCTATTTCTCTATTGAAAATCTTCCCACCTTGGATAAGTTACCGAAGTAGGGGAAGTTTTTTTTTTTTAAATCGCAATGTTGACATATGATAACTTGAAAAACCTTGCAGTCCACTGTGTAGGCATTCAAGATGTATTTCTGTTGCAACTCACTTTCTCTTTTTTTTAAACTAGTATTAGTGCAGTGAGCACAGGTATCTGCATGTCTTATGTCATAAACCACTGAAATATTTGCATTTGCCAACCAGCTTCCCACTCGCTAATCTCTGTCAGTTGTTACCACTGTCCTAATTTTTTGTAACTGTGCAGTATGAAGGCTGGCAAGATTTTAGAAAATAGTAGAAAAGTCACAAACGTGGGTTTTGTGGAAAGAAAGCTTACAAATCCCCTCTTTTATGGGGAGAATTCTCTTTCTAAACTTAAAGATCTTGGGGGGGGGGCAGGGTGCGGGAAATTTTTCTTCTCAAACATTTGTTCAAGAATTTTCAATTGCAGAAGAAGTTTACAGAACTTTGCAACCTTCACGTGGAGTGCAACATTTGTGAGGCAGGATATACACAGTTTTGTGAAAACGGCGGCTATATGGGAAAGAAGTAGAATTTATAATAGCTAGCAATGCTTGGCTTAGCCACACATGCTAATAGTCCTGGACCTTTGACATATCTCTGTTGAAAAATAGTTGTCCAGAGATTTTCATTTTTGATTTGTGTTTTCGTATCATTAGAGAAGTTATATAGCTTGGGTAGACATTGCTAACCCAAGCTGAATTTTTCTGGACGACATTTTTAAAAATGGCGGATGTGTTGCAGTAATGATGTAATATTTCAGGAAGCATGAGACCTATATACTTCATTTTGGTGTCAAAACTTAGGTTTTGGGGGTCAAGTAGTCTTATAAAGACAGAAAATAACTCCTCAGAGCAACGCTTTTGCCACTTTCCAAAATGACAGCTGTATAATGATGTGTTTTAGCCATCATATTGGTAATTTATTTTGATATTGTTTTTGTTTTAGGTTTTCCATTGATTCAAATTCGTAAACATGAGCGAAGCAGGTGGTAGCAGAGGATCTTTTCCTCCTGAGTGTTGCTAACTACAAATTCTGAGGACTCCTACAACAAAGAAAAATGTGTCATATGTCAGACTAATCCGAAAGAAAAGGTAACATCAACTGCGTCTGGACATAAGAGAGTTCGAGATGCTACAGAAATATGAAGTTCAAAAAAGTCTGAAACTGATGGGTGAAGAGGATCAAATATTTTATCATTGTAACAGCAAGTGCTACAAGTCGTACACAATGGAAAAACGCCTGGAAAGAATTTGTCAAAAAATAGGAGAAACCAGTGAATCACAACAAGAATCCGAGTCTTCTGAGAAAGTGACAACAACCAAACCCAATGCCCATCCACTTAGAAGATTGATGGCTACCCTTGTCCACCTCCAACAACTGATCAGAAAGCAGAGGATCTTAAATGTGTTATCTGTGGTTTATCTAGAACAAGGACCAAAGGGATTGATGAAAGAACAAAGTACAGAGTATATGAGTCTCAAAGGTCAAACATGTTTTTATCTGCAGCTAGTTTCTTCCAAGATGAAGTTTTCAGCCGAGTAGCTGATCTAAACAGTGAGGTGAATGTATTTGCAGCAGATTTGTAAGCCCACCCGAACTGCATGCATGCATACATTCGAAAATATGAATGTACAATGAGCTCCCAGCAGCAACGTAACCGCCAGCTTTCAGTTAAGTTTGCACTCTCTGAAAAAGCAATTGAAGTTTTAAAGTCACTCTTGATTGCTGGCTACACGTTCACATTCAGTGAGATCAGAGAAATAATGGTCAACATTGATGAAACTGTACTGATCCACAATAATGAAATTAAGATTTTTCTGGTGAGAATGTACAATGACAGAATTTGTTTTTGTTACTCTAACAAAAAGAATGAGTCACTTATCGTGTTCTCAGCGGATTTGACTCCTGAAGTTCTTGCTGTCAAAATAAGATCATTGGATGATTTAAAATTAGCTAGAACCATTTTAAGAAATGACCTGAAAGATTTAGATTTTGGACTTAATGACAAATTATGTGACGTCTCAGAGCTCCGCAAATCATGGGAGACAACAAAAACACCTGATGTTGTCTTAACATTTTTTACATCATTGTTTAATATCAGCAAAGCAAAACTGTTCCAAGCTAAAGTTCTTGAGTTCAGAACAGAAGCCAACAACATTAATGATGGCTTTGAAGATATAAGCGAAGAAGTGGAAGACAATCCCATGAATCGACAGGCTTATGCTGTGCAAATGTACTGTCTGTTCCAAATCTGTTTTATGAATTACATCACGGTAAAAAGAGAACTCCGCTACACATGATGACTGCACATGCAATCTATGACAAGTGCAAAAGTAGAGAGGTAATCACTTCACTGAATATGAATGGTGTATCAACAAGTTATAATGACATAGTATGGAGTAGGAACTTGTTAGCAGCTCATGCTGGTAAATCTTGTGAATCCGACAGCACACTACTTACAAGTCACTTTACCAAGAAAGGATTTACAATTGCTGCTCTTGATAATTCTTTGATTATGAAGACAGCTCTTCTTTGTCTGGAACATCCAGCACACATGATACTGCTGTGGTGCTTTTTCAAGACTGTACCAATGAAGTAGCTGCTGGAAAACAGGCTGTGTCAGCTGCAGGCATAAACAAACGAAGCTGCAAACTTATAACCCAACTGCTTTGCCAACGTATGCAAAATTACTACAAGCCATCAACACATCAAGGAATGCAGGATTGGTGTATCAATAAGTGATAACGCTGTTTTGTAAATATGGAGCAGGGCATTGCGCCACCAGAGCGTCCTAAAAGTGATGTTCCGGTGGCACAATGCCATTGTAAGTATGACCCCAAGTTCGTAGAGTTTGTCAAAGAATGTGAAGCAAAATCATAACTTTGCAAGTCTTGTGGAAAAGTTTTACACATGATAGCTTTAGTGAAAAACTTGCTACATGCTGATCAGGAAGGTGATTGGGAGCTGCATGTGAAGACTGTGGAGTCAATGATTACTCTGCTTTTGCAAATTCGATTGCATAAACTACCTGAGATATGGTGTCCTGATATTTGGAAAGAGTGAAGAAGTTAGAGTTGGAAAAACCAATACCTCTACAGTAAATTCTTTCAAATACATTTTGGGCCTCATTATGATGAGTGTCGGAAAGCCTCCGACCTCAGGTCAGAGGCTTTCTGACACTCATCATCAGTTTCACTTCCGACCGCCTAATTGCAATCAAGGCGGTCGAAAGTGAAACCGGCCAGTCATTCCCGCTGGATTTCGACCGGCTCAAGGAGCCTGTAGTCCCAATGGATGCCGTTTCTGCCGTTGGGATTACGATGCTCGGTTTATGACAGGCTTTCCATGCCGGGCTTTCTGACATGGAAAGCCTGTCGGAAAGCGAGTTTGGGGCCCCTAGCAGGGCCCCCATCTCCTTGTGGCCTCAGGTTTGGGGCCAAGGGGGCACTTATTGTGCTTCCAGTTAATCCCTGCAATGTGTGGCAGGCACGCGGTGCAGGGATGAACCCAATCTCTCATTTCTCTATGGGAACTTGTGCCACGGCCAGTTTACGGCCGCAACACAAGCTCCCATAGAGAAATGGGAGTGTGCGGTCGCATTGTAATTGCGGTGTTGGGACTGACAACGGGAGTTCCATCGGTCCCGAGACCACAACGGTGTCGGTCGGAGGCAAACCCGACGGCCATCGTAATCGAGCCCTATTTGTTGAAAGACAGAGAGGGAAGGTTCAATGCTGTGGTTCCAGATATGAAACTGGAACAAACGATCCAGAGATCACGGAAAAGCTCTAAGGGAATATTGGGTCAGACATCTAAAAGTTAATATGTTGCTCAATGGCAGCTAGTTTACCATGAAGTCCGTTATTTCTTCAATGTTTTCAATGAGATGACAAATTCAAAATTAATGGACCATCGTGAAACTGTTCCTCACCACGAACTTGTGGGAAAGAGAGGGGAACGTTTTAATAAACAAGTTGACAGCCTTCTTCAATTCATGCAGTGGCAAGAAAAACCCATTTGAAATGACTGACCCTGTGCAACTACACAACTTTTTGACCAAACAATATGTGGGTATTGATATAAAGACATGTCTACCAGATGTCCTCGAACATGGATTGAAACTATAAGCAGAACTGAAGCAGAAGAGATTTCGATTGATAGAAAAAAAGCTGTTTGACATAATCACTAAAGCTAAACTTCCATACTTTAATTGCTTTAGTAAGAGTTTTGTCAAATCTGCCATCACAAAACAGGTTACTAACCAAACAACTTTCGCAAGCACAGAGAGAGATGGATGTAGCTACTGAAAGGGGTGAATTCACCAAGGTCATTCTGTCGCATGATCTTCTTCCAACAAACGCATTATTTGATGGAGATGCTGCAACCAAACCAGTGAAGCACAAGCTCATACAAGAGCCAAAGAAAACCTTTCACCTGAAGAATTTATATTCGAAAAGGTGTCCTCATTGAAAACTGCTGTTATGGACCATATATCACAATTGCGAATGGTCAAGATTTCATCCATGCAAAATTTGGAGAGACCGTTCTACGGATATCAAAGTCAGTGTGCACCTTGCAAGAACTTGACATTGTCTTTGACAGTTATCTTGAACCATCCGTCAGAATGTGAGAGAATCAGACAAATGTCTACAAGTGGAACAATTGACCTTGCCAGCATCGAAGATTCAACACCTATACCTGTGCAACTTGATTCAGTTCATTGAACAAGATGAACTTGGAGATGTTAACTCGCCAAAACATTGCTGATGCTTCAGTGAATACTGAATTTCCAATTATTGCAAGAGGAACTGCATATTGGAAGATGCTGACCTTCATGTTGTGCCACATGTTGAGTGGGCTGTTCGAAATGGTTCCAGTCGAGTCATTGTACTGTCAAATGACAGAAATGTTATAATCGTACTACTTTCATTTGTTGCAATGTTCCTAAGTCAGTGACTGCCAAACATATGGATACGTTATGGAACAGGCGAGAAAAGACACTTAATCCCGCTTCATAGTCTGTACAAGAAACTTGACCCAGAGATGCCCAGTGTTCTTATCGAGGCACATTTTCTTACGGGTGATGACACTATGAGCACAATTGGAACAAAGCTTGGAGCTTTAACTGCTAAACCTGTAAAGTTTCTAAAAGGATTTGCTGAGACAGATGAAGAATGTGACTTTAAAGATGTAAAAAAAAGCTTGTGCTGCTTAGCTCCCTGTGCTAAATTCAAGGTAACATTGACCTTTCTTTGTTCATGCATGGACATATTTTTTGCCTGAGGAGAAAGCCCTTTCCATGCACATCCATCAAACATAAGAGGGCTCAATTCCCCTTACCTTCCTTGGAGTAACTTCCCAACCATTTCAAAAAGTGGCATGGGTCTGATCAAAAATTGGGAATGTCCACAAATGTACATTTGTTTCCACGCCTTTCAACACCCCCTTATGTCCTCTTTAGTGAGATTTAAGAGTGCAATTGTGGCACAGAAATCAACAGTAGTAAATCCAGTTATACCTGTCGGTAATCCTTTTGAGGAATCCTGACAGGAGTAAATGGAGGTATTTTCAGCCATGAAAATATTTTTACAGGCAAAAATACATCCATGAATACAAGCCCTTGTTTTCATGTCTGAGCAACATTCCATGCATACAAAATGCATCCGCATAAGGGATGTACTCACTTGAAGACACTGTACTGGCTGTTGCTGAAGGGCAAGTTCAGCGTCAGAGCAGCAACAAGTTCTCCAACCTGTGGAGAAATAGATTCAGATAATGCAGCTGTGCAACAAAGTCAATTTAAAGACATGTAGGAGTAATCACACTCGATACAGTGAGGAGGCATTTATTGTATTAATTGCCAAGTTCACCTTTAGCTAGTAAGAACCCATGGGAAAGAATGATTAACGTGGTAGCCCTAAGGCTTGATTATTATGTGGTAAGAAGAAGGAGGGGAATCCCTTATCAGGACGATTTCCCCCACACACCAGAGGTTTCATGCTTCATCATAGGGATACCTCCTCGCGTCACAAGCCTAGTCGTGATGCAGGCTACAACCCCCTCGCTGAGAGGGGGGAGCTCAGGGATGTTTTTTGATATGCAGGGTGGTCATAAAACCCAATGTGAGCGTCGTGTGTGGTAGAGGGAGTGCAGTGCTGGGTAAGTGGTGGTTAAAACTAGCTACAAGGTTAGCCAAACACAATTTATTGATGCTACCTGGTGCTAGGATTAAAAGCGAGTAGTGCAACTGCCGACATGTTTCAGCCTGTTGACCTACACAAGTGTCATGGCTTTCGTCAGGATCTATTATTGAAACTACTACGACGTAAGTGAGAAAAAGTTAAAATCGTGCTGATGAATCTGTGTGTATATGAAGATACTTAAACCAGTGATCCAGCTGTTCTCCAGATTCACCGGTGAATCTGCAGAACAGCTGGATCACTGGTTTAAGTATCTTCATATACACACAGATTTTAACTTTTTCTCACTTACGTCGCAGTAGCTTTAATAATAATAATTAGGGCTCCCGGTTTTATGGTATGTATATTATTGTCATTTCTGTCTGTATTTATCCATATTTATTTTTTGCAAATTTTACCTGTATTTATCCATATTTATTTTAGGTTTTGTAAAAAAATGAAGCTGAAATGTGTATATTTCTGCATATATTTAACCAGTTAATGTGCACTCGTGCCTGAATGGCTGACTGGTTTCAATGATATATACACACTCAGGGGGCAAAATATGCACTTGTAAGAAAATATGTAAATTTAAGAATCAAGGTTGTGCAAATCTATTGCTGTTTAAGACTCTTTACTAAAATCCCTTTTTTTTAACCCCTTGCCTGTCAATCCACACAGCTATTGGCCTGGCAGTCATGATTGACAGCATTTAGAATCACTCAAAAACTACCCAATTTCCGTTTTTATCCACATTTAAAAATAAATACAGACAGGGAAATAAATGGTTTTCTGTCTGTATTTATCTGTAAAAAATCAGTAAAAACGGAAAACAGGGAGCCTTAATCATAATACATCTAATATTCGGAGATGGTGATGTGTGTTTTCAATATTGTAGCACAGCAGCAGCTCACTAATGTTACTGCAAATAATCTCTGTGACACCTTCCCATTTCTGATATGTGAGATCATGTGTGATCTAAAATAAAGCTTTTTTATGGATGTTGCCTTAAACATAAAATAAACATTTCTCCGCAAAATGTCTGTAATAGGCTCTTACACATCACCCACATTTATGATACATTAAAGGAAAATGGTATTTAAAACAATCTGTTTAAGAATTATTCTCATCATGACAAGACTCTGCAGAACAAAGCCAGCTCCATCAGGGGGCCCCTTCAAAGGCTGAGGCCCTGGGCCAGACTCCACTTTGCCCATGTCTTAAAACGTCTCTGGATGTGGGTCAGAAACCAGCTGTCAGAAACTAAACCACTTGTATTTGTATAATTCACAGCATTACTGCACAACATTTGCACACAGTTTGCTTTTTTGTGGAAACACCTCCATTCCAGACTAACCATGCCCTAACAAAACTTTCTCCTTAGCCTTATAGAACACCCTTCCAGAACTCAACCCAGGCTCCTGTCCTTCAGGAACAAATACAAGCCCGCCTGTTCCGTTTATACCTGAATGATGGAACATGTTTCCCATTGAAGACAGATTCACTCCCGAAAGGTTCCTGTTATAAATGGGTTTAATTTCATCGTGGTTATCAGAAGGGTATTGTGAAGTGCACTAGTACCTTTTGGTAATGGAGGGATAAGAAACAAAATAAATAAGTTCAGAGAGCAAGACTGAAAGTAGCAAACCTTTGCATATGCATCCGCGTCACTGAAATTTGAAGTTGACTTCAGCTGTAGATGGACAGTTCGCTTAGGTGGAACTGTAGAAAGGGACAAAGGAAGACATTTTTGTGAAATCTTCTAGTGTGAAATGTAATAGTAGAAAGAGACAAAGGGAGATATTGTTGTGAAATCTTCTGTTGCCAACTGCAGCAGTAGAAACAGACAAAGGAAGACATTTGTGTGAAATCTTATGGGCTTAATTGTAGCAGTATAATCAGACAAAGGATGACATTCTTGTGAAATCTTCTGGTATGAAACGTATTAATAGAAAGAGACAAAGGAAGACATTCTTGTGAAATCTTATGGGCTTAATTGTAGCAGTAGAATCAGACAAAGGATGACATTCTTGTGAAATCTTCTGATTTTAAATGTAGTGGTAGAAGCGGACAAAGGAAGACATTCTTGTGAAATCTTCTAGTGTGACTTGTAGTAGTAGAAAGGGACAAAGGAAGACATTCTTGTGAAATCTTCTAGTGTGACTTGTAGTAGTAGAAAGGGACAAAGGAAGACATTCTTGTGAAATCTTCTGTTGCCAACTGCAGCAGTAGAAACAGACAAAGGAAGACATTTGTGTGAAATCTTATGGGCTTAATTGTAGCAGTAGAATCAGACAAAGGATGACATTCTTGTGAAATCTTCTGATTTTAAATGTAGTGGTAGAAGCGGACAAAGGATGACATTCTTGTGAAATCTTCCGGTATGAAACGTATTAATAGAAAGAGACAAAGGAAGACATTCATGTGAAATCTACTGGTGTATAACATAGCAGTAGGAAGAGGCAAAGGAAGACATTCATGTGAAATCTACTGGTGTATAACATAGCAGTAGGAAGAGGCAAAGGAAGACATTCATGTGAAATCTACTGGTGTATAACATAGCAGTAGGAAGAGGCAAAGGAAGACATTCTTGTGAAATCTTCTAGTGTGACTTGTAGTAGTAGAAAGGGACAAAGGAAGAGGTTCTTGTGAAATCTCATGCAGCTAAGTGTAGTACTAAAATAGACAAAGAAGAAGTTCTTGTGAAATCTGCTGCGAAGTGTAGTTGTAGAAAGAGACAAAAAAGCCATTTGTGTGAATTATTTTGTTGTGAAATGTAGTAATAAAAAGAGACAAAGTAAAACATTCTTGTGAAATGTTCTAGTGTGACTTGTAGTAGTAGAAAGGGACAAAGGAAGACATTCTTGTGAAATCTTCTGGTGTGACTTGTAGTAGTAGAAAGAGAAAAAGGAAGATGTTCTTGTGAAATTTCTGCTGTCAAGAGTAGTAGTAGAAATATACAAAGGAAGATGTTCTTGTGAAATCTTCTGCTGTCAATTGTAGCAGTAGAAACAAAGGAAGACATTTGAGTGAAATCTTATGGTCTTAATTGTAGCAGTAGAAAGA